>SMGT01016280.1:28545-57687 GCA_004794575.1 Lanistes nyassanus
CACCTACTGGGGGGGGGGGGGAGCTAGGGAACAAATTGTAACATGCACAGTAACCAAACCAAAACAAAACAAAACAATACAAAACAACAACAACAAACAAAAAAAAAAGCCCAAAGCAGGGATAGGGAAGCTCCGGCAGCGAGCAACTCCTGAATTTCACTAACCTATTGAAATTTCCACTGGCCCAGATCGCTTTCTCCGTTTTGTATAAAACAAGCTTTTAAGACTAAATAACAAATCTTAGTATGGTGTATATGCAGCAGGGCCTTGCTATCGCCTTTCTTCGAATCGAATCTTGAGAAAAAAAACCACTAAATATTTCATTTTCTAATCGAATTGCGCAAACCTGTCAGCCCCAGACAGTTTCTCCTTAATCCGTTTCGATGCGCTATTCACCAACCGAGAACGAACGAACGAACGAACATATTTTCCATACATCTGAACGATAATAGGTGCCGATTTTATTATCGACTACACAATCGAGTCCTTGTCAATTCCTTATGGCGGCAATCTTCTGACTTGAGGAGACAATCGTTTACGACCGTCTCCGCTCAGCGAACAATGCAAAGATTTGAGGCAGGGAATAACTTCTACAGCAGTCGGCAAAAATCAATAGGGTAGGGGGTGGGCTACTGGACCTTTGTATTTCCTCACGCCACACCTGTGATTCGACTTCCGTAGAAACTGATGCCGTAGCTGTAACCGAAGTCATGACACGTGGCGTTGGCCTCGCGGTCGCTCCAGCTGCTGTTGCAGACGGGACCCCAGAATCCGTAGCGGTTGACCTCTACCATGCCGTAGAACGCCCGAGGTTCCCTCAGCCTCACGGTCAGCTCTGTCAACGCAAAGCACACTCCATTACTTCAGGCGACTGACACGGTCAGCGCTGCTTCAATTTCACAACACTGTTGAAAAATACTCTCGTCACATCGAATGTTTTTTTTTCTTTGGTGGGGCTGGAGTAGGGGGAAGGTGTGCAAGCGAACCCCGATGCATGAAGGCAAAGTTTCTTTGTGGCTAAATGCGTGCACGTGAACGTACTTCGGTCGGCGCGCGCACACGCGAGTATGCATGATTAGGAGTGGACAGATGAAACGGACACCGGGTGAGAGAATATTGCAGACGCAGATACAGAAAAGTTTTGAAAAAGGTATTAGCCCAGGAATGGAGGATTTTACAAATCTTAAGACCGTCTTTAACCATACAATGGGGCGTCCTACTGCACTAAACCTAGCAGTGCAAAGAATAATAAAAGTTCGTCAAAAGACAACAGAGTTTTGTCTGGTTAAGAAAGGCGATTAGAAAGACCATGACAACTATGGTTAGTTTCCTATTTCCTTTCACCTGTTTCTGTTCCACATTCTCAGCTCCAAGCCGACCTGCTACTCACCTTGCTCCTGGAGTGAGGTGTTAGAACACAGGACGCTGGCGTATTTTCCAGAGGAACAGGTAGCTGTCGTGCTGACGTCACAGTCCATCAAGTTCGCCTCATCACCGCGGCATCTGTTAATCTTGTAGCCGATCTGTCGGGCATCGGTTGGGTTCTTACCAAGCCGTCCCAGAGCGGAACAACACTGAGGGCGGGCGTACAAGAAGCCCAAAGTCCGGCAGGCTACCTGTGCCGCGACCTGATCAAAGCCTTCGTCGCACACAGCTGTCCAGGCATTGTTGACCTGCACCTCCAGACGCCCGTAATTCTCTGTTTTCGAGCCCCTTAACCGTACTGAAACGCAATGAAACAATAAATGCCTGGCATCTGTCTTATCTCAACGCCTTAAGTGGGTCGGTCGGCCAGTGATTCAGTCAGTTCAGTTTATATTCATATACATGTCTATATATCAGGGAGTCAGTTTATACGTATGTTTATCAGTCAATGTATATTTATACGTCTTTATATCGGCAAATTTATAGTCATATACATGTATGTCTATATACAGTGGTACCTCAGGTTACGAACTTAATTAGTTCCAGAACTCGGTTTGTAACCTGAAACGTTCGTAACCTGAAACATTTAAATCAATGAAATAGATACGATCCGTTTTAAGATGAAAGAATCGTTCAGTTTTATTAACATCCGGTCGTTTACCTGACAAAACGCAAAGAATACGTGTACTTCGCTTATTAAATAAAGAGAAAGAAAACAACCAAATAAATTAAATGTAAAATAAAAAAAATTTAGTCTATCGTTTTTAACAAGAAAACGATACTGGGAAATTTGTCACTTTCTTTGCTATTCTGAATCATCAGTTTCAGGAGTTTCTTGTCGCTGTTTCTTGACAGCCGACTGGGAATCTTTCTGCGCACGCGTGCAAAACTAGGCTACTAGGCTAGCGCTAGCGATGTTGGTACTGCGTGGCCTTCGTTTGTACCGTACACGATCGTTTGTCTCCGACGTTAAACCTTTCTTTCTCTATCTCTCTCTCGCCTTCGTTCGTAACCCGAGGCACTGTTCGTTACCCGAGACAAAAAATTTGTTCGTAACCAGAATAGTTCGTGACCTGAGTCGTTCGTAACCCGAGGTACCACTGTATCAGTAAGCATGTCTCTTCATCCAGTAAACATTTCTCTTCCCCAGCTCTCTTTTTCCCGGTTTTTGTAACCTCTCCTATGTACGAGCGTGCGTGCATGCGTGCCTTCAGACGTACATGATTGTACATTTTATGGCTGGAGCGCTCGTTACCTGGACCACGAAAGCACTGTACGCTAGGATCCAAATCAGAGCTCGAACAGTAGCTGGAGTAGCGGGTAGCCTTGATCGTTAAATCGCAGTCCAGCAGGGACTGAGGTGATTTTGCGAGGTCGCAGTTAACTCCGTTTATAAGGACGCTCTTGTAACTCTGTTGGACGAGAAAAATCCACGCTGATCAAAACTGAACAGCCTGTTGTCAGCCAACCCTTTCAACACGGACATGCAATCCAAATGTGCATATTCTTGTGCCAAAAAAGAATGTACTGGAGAACGGTCGAAAACATCTATGGGAATATGCGCCCTTTGAATCTTTTATTTACTGAGGGCATCGTAACGTCTGGAGTGACCTCTTATTACTCATGCCACAGCAGTTCTAAAAAGTAAAGGGTAACGGATTTCCCGTGACCTTTTCAGGTCGTGGGGGAGTGAGGTGTTTGAGACTTTTCTGTGTGTCAACATCATCTCCCTCGCTCCCTTACCTTCCCTGACCAGTGGGCCAAGTACCTATTTGTAGCTGGGTCAACTGTGTGTGTGGTGCGGTGCACGGGTATCGAACCAGCCTGTGGCTGCACCTAAGGGTTCAGAGACCTGGGCTCTGACCGCTCGGCCATCCGCTGCCCCACAAAGCAGTTCTAGAGTGGCACAAACTCCTCAACCGCATGCGTGTTGCCTACACGGGGGGAGGGAGAACCTGAATGCTAACGTAAGTGTAACGCATAATTATTTGTCGCCTCTTCTTGTAGGAACCTGGACAACTCGTGAAGAATGCGCACATTACGGTTATGCTACAAACTACAGGCGTTGGGTTCAAGTCCGATGTGAGCAAGAACAAAAGCGCACCCCGCCCCCACGCACACCAATACCCCACCCACCAACAGACTACATCGATCCAAACAATCAGCGGAAGATTTTTGAACTGATATTTCCTTGACCATAATTGTTACAGGGGTCACATATTTTGTTAGCAGTGATCGTTAGCGGCAGAATATTAATCATAGTTCGTATAGTGTAGTAGTGAGTGCAGTGTAGTGATTAGACCTGATTAGTGAGTTTATGAGATTAAAGGCTGTTGTAACTTGTGAATAGACCATAACAGCTAGTGCATTGAACATAGTAATTAGACTAGACTGTAGAAAATCATGAAAGACTGTAAAAATTACTGACTGTAGTCAGTTAGTACAAAGATTACAGTAGCTAGAAATTACTGAGTGTAGTCAATACATCGATTACATAGAAATTACTGAGTGTAGTTAGTACAAAGATTACAGTAGCTAGAAATTACTGACTGTAGTCAGTTAGTACAAAGATTACAGCAGCTAGAAATTACTGACTGTAGTCAGTTAGTACAAAGATTACAGTAGCGAGGCTGCGTTGAATTTACGCTATCAGCAGACCTTGCCGAAGGTGCCTGAACCCAGGAGCCTTCCGGACGCGAAGCCCATGCCTTTACAAGCGAGTTCGGCATGTACGTCTGTCCAGTACTGGGCACAGATGGCCCTACTGCTGTCCCCGTCCCACCAGACCTCCAGGCGGCCTGAGTTTCCAGTAGTGCTGTTCATGAGGCGAACGTCTGGGGCTGGACATGTGACAAAAGGTAAGACAGCGTAACATCAAGGCCATAAGCAGCGTCCGTAACAGTTCAACGTAGCAATACCTGAATCCGTGATCTATACGGGCCATGCTTTTGCCTTTCCATAAATGCGCGGCTTTAGACATAAACACGTAGACTGTATTTCACATCTTCCCGGCTTGCCACTCATACGAGGCTTACGATACAACGGCTCTGCCAGTTTGGACACGAAGAATTAGGAATTAGAATTCAGAATACATTTATGGTTTACGCAAATAGAACATGGTTCTATAGACCATGTCACCATCTTCAACTAAAAAAGAAAACAATGATTTAGCAGACCACATCACCGCATTATTGTTTAACACTAAGGAAACGAGGTTAATTAGACCATGCCACTTGTTGATATTAATAAAACAGATTTTAAGACAAGTTGACGCTAACTGAAGCGACCATCATTTATTAGAATAACGCAAGGGCTTCGAATAAAACTCCATCGCAGATTCCCACACAGAAAATGTTTAATGAGAAAGCGCCACTTCACAGGCAAGAACTAAGGACACCAGCAAGGACACCAACAAGGACACCACGCAAGGTAATGTCCGCCGACAGCCCCAAACGGTCCGACAGAGAGTAGAATTTTATTAGACTATAGTCCGACAACGGTTTGCATGCGGGAGCTTGGCACATTACTTACCAACGCTTCTGTAGCAGAAGGCTGCAGCGACAGAATAGTACTGGCAGTCGGTGACGTTTCCCCACACGATGTTCCGACATCGGCTCAGGTGGGATTCGGTCCCGTCACACTCAAGGTTTGACAGCCAGCGGAGGGCCGACGTCGTGTCACCAGAGTACGACGATTCGCTAGAGGTTAACCCCCCAGCGAAGCCGGCCTCCCGGCAGATGACGTTGGCGTCCTTGTTGTCGAAGTCGATGGCACACACGTAGCCCCAGAGACCCATGTGCTTCACCTGAACCCGCCCATATTCAGGCAACGAGGAGATGGAAGTCTCGAGCGAGACAGAATAACCTGGCGATGTAAAAAAACCACCAAAGCCTCAAACATTACAAGACGGTGCTGTTTGTACGGGTCACAGGGCATGTTTCAATAAGCTCTTCCTTCATGATTGTCGTTCACTGATAAGGTTCTAAGATGACTAAAACAATTTGAGAGCATAAAGTAAAAGCATGTTTTGGAGGGGGGAGGAGGGAGGGAATGGACGGGTCGCTGGCTTAAGGGAATTTTTAGCTCAATGCGCGGTTGTTTCAGGTTCACAAGCTTCTTGTTCCAGAGTCCGCATAAATCAACAGCGAAGACACGTATACAGACCAAAGCCAGCCCTCTTGCTAAAGATCACTGAACATTCATGATGTGACACATGATCTGAAACGTCACTTCCGGATAGATCTATAGTCAGGAATGACTACTGTCATGCTCCTGGGCTGGTGAAGACCTCGATTTGAAATGCAAGGGGACTGCGGGGCAGAGAGAAACTCCACTGTAGAACAGGGCAAAGGGGTAATTGAAATTTTCACGACGTGCGCACATAATTTTCCTGTTAAAAGTCTTGCATCGACGACACTATAAACATACTTTTTTTTAGATGTTGACCATACAGGGTTTTTACAACAAACGGGTTCTACCACCTAAAAAAAAACAAAACTAGCCAGACAATCAAAAACCCAACCAAGGACCCCTCCCCCCAACAAGAACCCCAACCCCAACCCAATCCAACCCAAACAAGTGTTGCATTAGCATCTGATAAGGACAGGCAGAAGAGAAAGAAGAACACGCAGACCCTCGGTATGGTAAACTTTTACAGACAGGTGCTACAATATATGACGTTACCTGTGTTGGAGGTATGGACTCTCACTGGGATAAACGTTTCACGAGAGATGTTACAATGCATAAAGTCACCTGTGAGGACTTTCACCGTGGTACACGCTTACAGACAGGCAGTAGGTTTGAACAAGCTTACCAGCGCCAGGCGGCGTGTTGGAGCAGACAGCAGACGCGTACTTTCTGGAAGGACAGTAAGACAGACTGGTGCTGTACGAGCAGTCGGAGAAAAGGGTCTCCGTGCCGGTGCACCGGACCCGGGTCCACTCGATGGGCACGCTCTTGTAGCCAAACGCCGAGCAGCACATGTGGATGCCGTAGGAGAAGCCAAGGTCACGACATGCCACGCTGGCCTCGCGGTCCGTGAAATTGTCGTCGCAGACTAGCTTGTAACTGCTCAACGTGGCGTTGGGTGTGAACTGCACAGCTCCGTAAGCCTCGTTTCCATCGAGTCTCACTGAGGACATAACGACTTAGGGATGAATGATGGATCAACACGAGGAACTGCAGCCATTAAACGGCGTATATTCCGAAACAGAACTTTCTGAAAAATGTACAATATATGTTAGCGTTTTTTTTCCTAGAATGGAAATTGCTTCTCAAAAACCACTCGAAATATAAGACTTGTTTCTCACTTATATTTACTTTGATCTTATGGGCTCTCGCCTTGCCCACAATGTTTCTGTTTCATGTCCCCTTCCACAAAGTATCCTTTCGTTTCTCAGTTTGATGCTTCCCAGTGTAGATATTGTTTGATTAATTCTCAAAAGCATTGTCATTTTGTCACGAGGCGTCAATTGTTCGATAGCCATAGCCATAGCCTCTGCCCTTGCATCAATGTAGTATTAATAAAAGTTAATCCCAGTGCCTCATTTATGCAGCAGTTAAAATTGTGTCGACATCTCTGATGCAGAGGTACAAAAGTTAGAAGAAGAGAGAACCGCATTCTTCCGTTGTACTTCCAAGAGAGAATACCCTGATAGGAATACGGGATTGATATTCGTGTGTCATCCAAAGCAGAAGGTATAACCTGAAGCAGAGGACTGCGTCACTATGCCTTCCCAGCGTGGCGTGTATAGAGTGGTTTCCCTTTGTTTAGGTTCTGCTTACCGCGACCATGACGTGTGTACCACTACTAGCCCATTGGCTGTGCAGTAGCTAGCTATTCTAAAAGGAATCACTGCCCCTGGTCCTTTTAACCCTCATTTCTAGACTGTAAGAAGCAGGGAACTGAATTCTTTGAAGAACAGTATAAACGCATTTGACTGGTACGTTACACCGTATTTATTGGTAACCAATATGGCGTCTGATGACGTCAACGTAAACCCCTCCGTATACAAGAATTGACAGGGCAACGTCCGGCAAAGTAAGAGGCGAAATCCTCCCCAAACAATTGGCTTTAGACGCAACTTTCGGAATACGTGACTCAGATAATTCGCTTTCACGGCAGGGCTTTGAGTCCTTTACGCGACACAGTTACGTCGGGTTCCATTACAAAACATAGTTACGTCATCTACCTGAGTCCTTAGTTTAGAGTTTAGTAACGTATGCCGTTTCAGACCATAGATATGTCTTTAACTTCGCAGAAGGCTGAATTCGTTTCATAACAAACTACGTGAATACACAGAACTGACCGTTTCCTGTACATCTAACTCTTGGCGTGGAATATGAGGTGGGACAAGAAGTGCGGTTGAACGTTGATAAGGGACACCTCCATATGCTGTCCTCCGAACCAGTGCACCTGTGAAGGATGTAAATCAAACATCAATCAGGTTTTAGAAGCACTCCCACAAACTGTGGTATGATCTCTTTCAGCAGCATCAAGAAGTATTTAAAAACAACCAGCTATATTGAATATTGCACCTAAATGGCACAAAGAACTTAATATTGAACGAGGTTTGAAGTGTAAAACTCCTAGGTAGCGTTTCGATGGTTTAGTGGTTAAGGCGTCCACTTCCGAGGCGAGAGGTCGGTAGTTCGCATCCCGGCTGAAGACTTAAAAATTGGCAATCTAGTAGCTGCCTTGCCAGACGCCTGGCACTATAGGGAACAGTACTTGGACTTGTTCACCCGGTGTCAGAATAATGTGTCTGGGTGGGACTGAAGCCTGTGTTGTGACAGGAGTCGCAATGTGGCAGCAACACCGTCCTATATGCTTTTAGTTTGCGGCGGGACCGTATCGTGTTATACATCTCAAACCACGATTCATCATAGTTTTATATTTCAAACCACGCTACGTCAAAGCTGAAGTGTACAATTCCGAAGTATTGCGGTCGGAAGGCGAAAACTCCGATGTATGTGGTTTGAAGTGATCAACTTGAAGTGTATCTTAGTTTGAAGTGTATAACATACTCCAGTGTATCGTCATTTGATTTTTAAACTCTGATGTATCGTGGTTTGAAGTGTAAAACTCCAGTGTATCGTTCTTTGAAGTGTTTAACATCAATGACAAAGAAAAATCTAAGAGAAGATCATTCACATGTTTCGACTAAAATCAGAAATATTAATCAGAGTAGAAATCCCTGTTTATGAAGTCAAACCCAATATTCAAAAGAAAATTATCCGGTCAGACAGCACGCGACTAAAACATTAAAAAAAGGCTGGCACAAAACGATGCACGTTTTTGCTAAAAAAACAACTAAATAACAAATTACAAAACCCTAACTCTCCTATCACTGTGTGCGTTCCATGTGCAACTTGTTATATTTCAAAAGGTTTCATGGCATTCCGCTCTTTGCATAAGCGGAATTTGATATTGTACTTATAATATATTACAGTATAAGGTAATGTGATGTTGTTCAAAGTTTCGTTACCTGACGTAATTAAGATAGAAAGGCCCTGGAGATTCTGAGGGAGTGCTTGCAGCAGCCACGCCTCCAGTAAAGCCCAGGGTGCGGCAGACTACAGTCGCATCATCGTTGGTGAAGGAGCTGTCACACACAGGACCTCGTATACCGTTAAACGTGACCTGCACCTGGCCCGCGTTTCTACCTGGGCCTCCAATCAGCTCAATCTGGATTGCTGTTTTTTAAAAAAAAAGTTCGAAATGAACATTCCGATGGCAAACTGTCATATTTGTGAAATGGGATGCTATCTCCGCGAAATACAAATCCAAAGCTCATTCACGATGATGCTAAGCTAATTAAAAATGTATTTCACTACATACAGGAGCAGAACGACAGAAGTTTATGTTTGTCTCCAGACCATGTGCCTAGGTTCGGGGGGATGAGAATTTGTGCATATGATTTTCTATTGACAAAGCGATGGTAAAGACATTCAATTTGTAAATATAAATATGCTCTTCCAGTCGAGGGGTGGCTTGCATAAGTGTTCGTAGCTGCTCTTCCTGTCATAACACCGGGCATAAGGCCCGTTCACCCTGTATATTTTACTTGCACATTTACGAATGAACAAGAGATAAGAACGCTCATGCAAACCAGCCCAGGATGCTTGGACTCATGAAAACTGGCCCAGATGCACCAGCTGCTGATGACCCAGCTGTACCTTTGTTTTCTGATCTCTGACCTCTGACCTCTATAACACACATACTTATAGCGCTCGTGACGTGACATACCGTTTCTGTCGTTGTGGCAGATCACGCTGGCGCCATTGCTATAGCCGTTGCGACACGACGTCCAGCCAGTGGAGTAGGGACATTCGCTCAGAGTGCTCTCCCTGCCCGTGCAGTTGACGCTGTTCACCAGGTACGCGGCAGTAGTCCTGCGGGTGATGTAGTCTGTCTCCAAGATGGCAGTGCCGTAGAGGTAGCCCTGGTCACGACAGTACACAGTAGCCGCTGCATCGTCCCAGTTGTCGGGGCACACAAATGACGTCACGCCGTCTGCCATGACTAGGACGTTTCGAGAACCTGGTAGACCTGGGAGGGACTGGATGCCTTCTCCGACAAACGAAGAATAAAGACATCAGGAGCGAAAACGATTCTAATCTTTCAAAAAGTGTAAATACAAGGGGACGGGTATACTGCAGTCCATTACTTAATCCTGATCACTACATTCAGAACGTGTACAGGAATATGTTCATACAAAGCAGATTATAATGAATGTCGCATGTGTCGTGTGTGTGTGTGTGTCAGAATTGTCAAGCGAATTTTGTCTCTCTGTACGTGCGTGAAGAAAGAACCGTGTCGTGTATGACTGTAGCCTGTAGGTGCATTAAAGAGAGAACAGTATCAATGTGAGTCTCTATACATGCATTAAGAAAGAACAGATCGTTTGTGAACTGCGATTAACGTTGAATAACATAACAATGTTCGAAGTAGTAGCCTACATTTATGCTTGTGAGGAAACCTACGTTTACGCTTGTGAGGTAACCTACATTTACGCTTGTGAGGTAACCTACATGTACGCTTGCGAGGTAACCTACGTTTACGCTTGTGAGGTAACCTACGTTTACGCTTGTGAGGTAACCTACATTTACGCTTGTGAGGTAACCTACATGTACGCTTGCGAGGTAACCTACATTAACGCTTGTGAGGTAACCTACGTTTACGCTTGTGAGGTAACCTACATTTACGCTTGTGAGGTAACCTACATGTACGCTTGCGAGGTAACCTACATTAACGCTTGTGAGGTAACCTACGTTTACGCTTGTGAGGTAGCCTACATTTACGCTTGTGAGGTAACCTACATTTACGAGAGCGACAAATCTGTAGGAAGAACTCTTTACAGTGACGCTACTGAGGGAGTGAGTGTCAGAGTTCAAGGGTTAGATCAATAGAGCTGGAGGGGAGTCCTTTGTTGACTGTTATGTTGGCGATGTCATCGTGCTGTGTGGAGTCAGCGTGTGAGTGATCAGTGTTGCCGTGGTCAGATGTGCGACAGCAGATAGAGAAAATGGCATATGCGCATATATACACAACATGTATATGTATACAAGGACATAAAGAAGTGAACGAAAAAGGTGGTGGTGGTGTTGGGATGGTTTTGGTGTGAAGAATGGTTCAACAATGAAAGTGAGAAATCCTCTTTTTCAGCTATTTTTTTTACAAGTATTAAATGGGGGTTCTCGTCCGGGGATGCGTGCCTTAGTTGGACTAGGAATTAATGCATTTTTCTTGAATTTTCACTGTGTTCCTGATTCTACAGTAGGATTTTTTTTATGAAGGTGTTTGATTGCTCTGAAGGTTGTAGTGGTTAATCATATATGATTAGTTTTCTGTGCTAGTGCTTGTCAGAGGCACGCCTGTTAGTTTGTAACGTTACTGGTGACGTCAGACTTAGGTTGCGTGTGCGCGCAAAAGTAGGTCAACACCCTAGTGGGTTTTCTCGTCCCGAATGGTGCAACAATGAAAGTGAGAAATCCTTTTTTTCATCTATTTTTGTTACAAGTATACATATATGACAGAGATATACAACTGAAGGAACTTCTGTTTTTACCTGCGACCACTGGAATCTTACTGCACAGAGCAGTAGCATAGATATTTCTGTAGGAAGTTCTGCACGTGTCACCCGGATATACGGGACAGTCCGCTAGCGACTCTTCAGTGCCGCTGCAGTTCAAGCTCGGAACGACGTTGTAAATGTACTGATAGCCCAGGGCGCCCGTGGGCAGAGCGCGCCCGTAGCCATAGCCCAGGTTTCGGCACACCACCTGTGCATTCAGATCATCAAAGAAGTCGCCGCACAGGTGATTCCATTGTGACCCAGCGTATACCAGCACAATGCCGACGACAGAGGTGTTCGTTTCCTGGACCTTGTCGATCAGGCGTTCTGCCGACGTGCAAAAAGAAAGTCAGAAATTGTCCGACTGGGCCTGTGACAGTGTGATTCTAGGCAGGACTTATCCTCCCTTCCCCCATCCCCTTTACTGTTTCTATTATTTTTAATTTTACTTTATCTCTTTTTTAAAAAAATGTAATTTATTTTTATCGACTTTTGTTTCACTGCATTCTCTTTCTTTACCTCCCACCCCTCTCCCTTGACACCCCACCCTTTTGGCCGCCATCTTGTCCTCCATCTTGGCCGCCATTGTTAATTATAAAACTCGTTGTCTGTTTCTACACTCTCTTACTGTCATCTCGTTTTTTCCTCTCTTTCCCCCTGTCTGTTAACATACATTATGTGTAGGTTGACACAGATGCATAATTACTTTTGGATTAAAATACCACTTGCAGTTAAGAATAAAGGACACGAACAACTAATCAGTTAAGCAAACAGGTTTCCTATCTGGGATAGGAGCATTGATATGCTGACACACCAGAACAAAATAAAAGCAGATCAGACTAGTGGATAAACCAGCCACAAAGCCAAAACATGCTCACACCCGCAAAAAAAAAGTTTACCTGCATGCAGGCACAAACTAAATCTCACTCCCTTATATACTTGGTACCTTAAATCAGAACCAAAAAAAATTGCAAAGCGTATACCTTCTTTCATTATATTACTATTCGCTTGCAACTTGTCTCAAACGACAAAAAATTTCGCGAAGTCTACAATTTCATATGCAGCATGTTACTGTTTCCTTGTACTGCAATTACTCTGCATCTTAATCTCCTGATTCACAGATGTTGTCCTTACAAACCTGCAGTGCTTGCAGATGCGTATAGGCTCCTGAGTTCCCCTAATATATTAAGGTGGTAAACAAAATACTTTGCTCTGAGAACAATGTGTAACACACGCGTGTTGCTGAGGACTCACCATAGTTAAAGCAAAGAACTCCCAGATCAAGCTGATGGTCATCACAGGTGTCCGAGGGAGGTGTCAAAAACCCACCGTTGCGGCACATGAAGATACTTCTTTCAGAACCACTACAGTACACGTCTGTCAGTGACACCCCTTCTGTGCCCTCTCTGGGAAATCTGAACAACGACAGCCACCCCTTTAAAACAGGGATCCAGAGCAGTTTGCCTGTCTGTTTTATTCCTCATCGGATCTGATGATTTCGCGGCAGCATTTTTGTTATTTTTTAAATAAATAATTGATCACTATTCAAAAACAGTCTCGGATGAACTTGGTTTGCCAGCATCACCACAAAACGCTTCAGTTAAATAAAGATTCACTCGTATAAGATTTCTTGTGCTAACAGCAAACCAGCCACTCTCATCGAATTTATTACAAGGTTCTTCGAATCCTGTCTTAAGTGGCAGATCATTAGCCAGTTTGCCAAACCTACCCATAGCTAGCTGCATTCAACGGACAATAAGACGCATGAAAACCGCTTAAGAAAAGATTTTGCTGCCATAGCGTTCAAACATCGATCCCCACTCCGAGCTATAGAAGCCATAAACATTTACCTTTTGTACTCCCCGTCCGCGTGACCAAGTTGTCTGCACACCACACGAGGGGAGGCCAAGTCGTACTTGGCACTGGGCGTGCACACCGTCCCCACCTGGCCCCCGTACACGACTTGGACCAGACCCTCCCTCTCTGTTGCCCCTCCCACCAGCTGCATGGCCGGGGCTGGAGGGTGATGTCAGAAAAAGAAGAAAATGTTATCTGTCTGTCTGTCTTCCTATCTGCTATGTTCCCTACCTCATTACCTCCCTTTCTTGTCACTTCCTCTTGTTTTCCTTCCTTGATTCTTCGAACAAATGACAACGTTGCAGAGCTCGCTTAGTGTTTGACACTAACAAACAAGGGACCACAACAATGGTGAAAATGGTCTATGAAGAGAAAGAGACAGGACGGAGAGAGAAATGGGGGAGGGGGGGGGCGAAAAAGCGAAAACTAGAGAAGCGAGAGGAGAAGGGGAGCATAGTCTGCCATGATTATCTGAAGAGAGTTCAAGAAACCACGAGGGACATGTTCTTCAGACCGATTATTCAAACTTGTAGGGAAAGCCATGCGCGGTACTATTCACATCAAATTCTAACCCTTTTATCTCTGGATAGTTTAGTCATCTGCGCCAACAACCTAGAGCCCTCTCACCCCTATCTAGATGAGTTGAAGTTCCTTGCACAAATTCCCTTTTTTGGGGTGGGGGGGGGAGCTGTTCTCGAAATCTACTAATATAGCAGTGGCACAGTAATTCTCCCCTTACCATAGCACAAACTGGGCATTTTCGTCAACAAAAGCAGTGCTTATTGGCTGAAACGATCCCATGTTTCGTCACATGACAACCATATTTAGAGGTCGGAAATCCTTCAGATAAAGGGACTCGATCCCTCTCGACGTCCCCTACCACTTTTGGAAAGCTGCCATATCACTTAGACAATGGCAGCAGAAGTATGACAGAAGTGACCGTAAAATTTAGTCATTACCTATGGCAACAATAATTGTTTTATGATTTCATTGGGAAAAATTATTAGCGGAATTAGTTATCAGCAAGAGGTGAAAAAATTCAAAGAGACATCTCCTGAGGCACCGCATCCCCCTTAAAAACGTCTCAAAAGCAACTTACGGGTGTCGTTGAAGCACATCACACCTGGGTCAGGTAAACTGAAGGCCGAAATTGGACACATTTCTTCTCTCTGGCAACTGAAGACGGACGTCTCGTTACCTGTGCACGTCAGGACATTAAGCACGTAAGAGCCAAAACCAGAGCGAGGGAAAGCCAGTGCACTCCCGGTACGATATCCAAGCTGTCTGCAGGCCACGCGTGCGTCAAGGTCATCCCATTGATCAGGGCACACTTTGCCCTGAACACCGTTCAGGGTCACCATAAGACGACCAAAGGAGTTCCTGAAAATTCCTGGTCCGCCTTGTAGGGAGAGTGACGAGGCTAAGAACAAAAGAACACTTCGGGTTAAAGAAAACTACAATTTACTCTAAAATATCATGACACCTACGGCTCGGACCAAAAATAGTTATGAAGGGTAAAAACAACGCAGAACTTAAAAAAATAACTCTTACGTAGAGAAGGATAATGCTTACAGTTGAGAACAAAACATAACTTAGTAATAAAATCAACAAGAGAAAACCAGTTTAATCAGACCATAAGGATTAAGAGCAAACTGACACTTCAGTTTAAATAACATAGCACTAATGGGTAACAGCAAACTCACACATGATGCTGAGAAAAATATAGCACTTTGACTATGAGAGCAATTAGGACTAACAGCTAAGATGCAGGACAAAGAACAGGATAACACCTTACACTAACCACATGATAATTCTTCAGAATAGGATTCCCATAGCAGTAGAGCTACTGGGGTGTTTGTTTGAGCTTTAATCGGGGCAGAAACATAAGAAGCAAGTCTTGAAAATACGCACCTGTGCTGAGAGAGCCGTTATAGCAATGGACAGAGGCGTAGTTTGTGGAACTGCTCCCGCAGTATGTCAGGGAGGAATGACAGGAAGAAATTCTGGTCTCGCTTCCTGAGCAACTAATGACCAAGGCTCGATAAGTGTATGAGTATCCGAAAGACCCTGCAACACATGTAGTCCTTAAACACAAGGTTACGATCTGAACAGCACACTATCTAATCTTAAATATTTTAATTTTGTTGTTCTTGAATTCGGCTTTACAGTCTTGCTTATTTTTCTACATATGAACAACGTTTTTATTTATACCTCTGCGAGGTCTAAGCAAGGAACTGACACGCCCAGAACGGTTGTCATGTCTGTTGTCTCGGGAAATCGTGAGTTAAGTGGAGCTGAGGGCACCCTACCACAGCGAGAAACTTTTTCATAAAATCCGATTTCATTTTCAACAAGTTTTTACGTTGGTTTCAATATGCAACCGACCTGGTGCCAAGCTTCGTCCATGTTCGAACCCCAACTCCCGACATGCAACAGTAGCTTCTGTGTCGCTGAAGTTAGAGCTGCACACGGAGTACTGCGCGGAGCCGTTCATAATTATGAGCATGCCCGTGCTGTGGTCTCCTCTGAGGAGCTGAACTGCAAAAGAAAGACTGTTCGTGGTTAGTTGTCTTAGGTCGAGTCAGCAGAGTCTGGGGAGGGGGAGAGTAGCGTGAAGGAGGATGACGAAGGGTGCTAAAGTGGACGAGAGCAGGAATGGGAAGAAAACAGAAATATCTGAGGAAACTGTCGACGTAAACAAACAAACAAACAAAGAAACAAACAAAGAAACAAACAAACAAACAAAGAAACAAACAAAAAAAAGCAGCAGTAAACAAGCGCCTCATGTACATAAAGTATGCGTGTTGGACACGGGAATCGAATCTACGACCCCTTGTATCAGTGGCAAGTACAGGTGGACCCTACTTTACGGCCCACCCTGCATACAGAGAACAGGAAATCCTCTGGAAATAGTTCGCCCTATCCTTTAGTGGTTTACAACTGACGAATAATAGTGTTCTTGCTAAACACACGCGCGCGGTCTCTGGGAATCTACTCTTCGCCACGCCAACCACAGCAATACCACGTCAGTATCACGCCAGTACCACGCCAGTACCACGCCAATATCACACCAGTACCACGCCAGTACCACGCCAATATCACGCCAGTACCACGCCAGTACCACGCTAATATCACGCCAGTATCACGCCAATATCACGCCAATACAACGCCAATACCACACCGATAGCACGCCGATACCACGCCGATACCACGCCAATAGCACACCAATAGCACACCGTCCTTTACCATCCATCACCAGGCTGCTATTGATAACCCTGAACCACATCTGCAAAGCCCCCAACCCAGGGAATCTGTACATCAGAAACTGTACGAACGGCGGGAAGAGATGGCGCGCTTTGTGGGGAGTTCACAGGGCTCGACTAAGTCGGATAACAGCAACGTTTCAGAACTAATAGAGTCGCGTGCGTTAAACAATTAGTCTTATTTCGATAAGGAAGTTCTCTACAAAACAAAAGCTTCTCCATCACCACATTTTAGTGCAGACATGGATCTCCAAAGAATGTTGTATCCAGTTTCAAAAGAAAATAAATATGTGTTACCCTCTCCAAAGCAAACGACAGATGCATCCTTGCTGTGGTCGTTACAGACTGGGGCTGTCTGCAGCCATCCTCCACTCCTGCAGGCCATCAGGCTGGTGTCCGTATAGCTACAGGACACTCTGTCCAGCGCCACACTACCGCTGCCATCCCCATAGTACGATTGCTGTCAAAATATTTATAAAAAATCCCCAAACTTATGACATTAAGAAAAGTTCTCTGATCTCTGTGTAGCAACTGTATACACATTTCATGCACAGAGTCTTTTCTTTTACTTTCTCTTCTTGTATACGATCTTCTCCGTTCTGTCTTTCAATAGGGCAGGACAAAATTTAGCGAACAGTTTACTCATACTATCAACAACCAGTATATATGCAACAATTAAATTTTCATACCAAAATTAAAGAACACCACCCATTCACCCCTAACTCACAGAAAAAATTAATTCTACTTCCTCGTCCACCATATCGTTGCTTATTCTTAATTTAGTGGAGGATTTTATTACTTCATTAAGAATAGTAATTGTACCTTATTATAGAGGCATAAAAAGCATAAGAACGGTTTGGAAATTTTTTTGAGAGATAAAGCCATGGTTCCTTATTCGAAAACCGTTTCTAACCTCAAAGCAATAGCTGCAAAGCATGCCTATCACACAGACAAAACTTCTATACTCCAGTCGCAAGCTGAACAAAAAGAGACAGCAAACAGTGCAACAGACTTGGCTGTTTGAAAATAACTGTGACTTTTATCACAGTGAAAGCTGGTGCAATATATGGCTGATTTGGCTCACCCGTAACATCTACCCAATGAAACCTTAACATTGGCCCCACATCATTCCTGAAGCCGTTTCCTAGTTGGACAGAGTGCGTTCTGTTTCGCCGAACCTGGTCCTTTAGCCAGGTTCGTCGCAACAGAGTGCAAACACTCCCTCGGTGACCACAGCGCCATAGCGAAAGAAATGTGCTACCGTGGCTATCGCAAACAGTGTTGCGGAGATTTTTTTTTTTTGTTACAAATTTTTAAACCGATTCGCCGGCAAGGGCTCTAACTGGTGTTTTCTTATAGCGGAATCATTTTTTTCTATCGAGTTCCTTCCCTTAGACCACACAATACACGACTTCGCTCGCTAGACCACGCGATACTGTTTAGGAGTTAGCGAAGCGATCGCTGGCGTCAATTTGCTTCTAAAATGTGGATACATTTTTCAATGCAGCGTTTTATACAGAATTCACACTGGATGGATTTCAGGTAGGAAACATGCTTCTCTTTCAGCCTGCGTTGGAATTAGGTTTTTATCATTTTTTTTACAAGATACATAGAGGCGGCAGGGGAGGGAACGAAGCCAAGTAGACACGTACAGCGTTTACAGTGACTACGTCTAACACCAAATAGTAAGTACTATTTAACAGTTTTTCAGTACGATTCTATAATTATTTTGATGTTCAAAACTCGATCTTTTGAAATACGTAAAGTAGATTACTACATTTGTGGTAGTTTTGAAACAGCATTTATTTCAATCGTGCCGAAATCTGTCCCCCCACCCCCTGCATGTCCGTGGTAGTAACAGTCTGAAACCTACGTCGAACGGCTGATCGCAATTGGACGATCTTTGGCGGGAAAATACTTTGGTGGTTACAGTCCTATAAGTTCCATGGCGCGTGCGCCGGCCTCTGGCACGCACGTTTACGTCCTAGACGGTGGCCAACAGAAGGTTAAATTTAAATTCCCGAACCAAAAGTTTGCCTTTTGTGGTTTTAAAAATCTAGACGATCTCGTATTGCCCATGTCTCTCTCCAAATTTTATTTTCAGTTACTAAAGAGCTGTCTTGCCACAGCCAGTCAAATCCCAGGATCGGCGAAGAATGCGGAGGTTTCCACAACACGTGGTGCGATCTTTCTTGGACCATTTTGCTTCCAGTTTAGTAAGCCATGTAACAAGAATTGCATTGAAAACACCTGCCAATGCCATATTTATAACACAGTCCCCTTTAATTTAATAAGTCCTCTTGTCTCGCGCACACGCTGTGGAACCCAGGACCAAGACTGCCAAACTTGTCACACGAAGGATTGTTGGATCAAGATCAGCCTTAGCACGTGGCCAAGTTTGCAGACCTGAACACAGTTTCGTGCAGTTAAGAAAGATCTTCAAGAACAGACCTAACGGCGTATGGATGAGTGAGGATTAAAGCAAAAAAGTTAAGTACCAGTATAGGTTGCCCCGACAGGAAGCCAAGCTGTTTGCAGACAGTTTGGGCGTCTGTGTCGTACCAGCTGTTGTCACAAACCGTGTACGTTTCTCCATCCATCGTGATTTCCACTCGGCCATAGCTGGCCCCTCCACCAGCCAGCCTCACCACTGGGGCATCTAGAAGATCAACGTGATGCCACAAAATTACTTGCTGGGCTATGGGGAGATAACAACAGTTCTCACATCCATGAACATAGGTATCTATAGTTGCCTCCCCTTAAGTTTTCGCCAACTTAGAATTAGACTCAGGTTGGTTAAATTTGATAATATAAACAAATAAGTTAGAAGGTACTGCAGTTACTGCAGATTTAAAAACATTTGTGTCACTGCACCACGGAACCAGTCTTAAGTCCGAACGGCCAGTTTGAAGCTACAAGCAGAAATAGGTCGGTGGGTCGATCTGGTCAAATTTAACTTTTTCGCACAAAAGCATTCTTAAGACTATAAACTGTCATAAATGCAATATTTTCCCTCAAATTTGAATATAATATTGGTGAGAAATGAGCATTTGTGTGCTAAAGGGCTTCCTACACTTGCAATGCTCTCAACGTTGAGCGAAAACATTTTCCGAGCATTCTCCGTACACGGGCGCATGACACCTGCAACATTTTACCAGCCAGATCGTCACATGATCATCACGTGTTCGCTCTAGGGGCTGACCATAGTAACACTATGGATGATCACGAACAATTTATTCTGACCGCTGCAGCTTCTGCGACTGCATTTATTTTCGCCCAGCAGTCTGAGAAACAAAATGGAAAAGACGAATGTGGGTTCCACAGTGCATTGCTCGTCGAAACCAGTTGGGAGCATACGCGTACGTGTCTTCTACAAGAATATCACCACAAGACTCCACAGAATGCGTGCAGACGCTTCTTGCGAATGTCGCACGACAGTTTCGTGACCCAGCCGTCTCGCAATCGACGGGTAAACTTCCCGTACTAAATCTCTGTTTGAATAGTCAGGGGATGTGTTTTCGTATATGCTGGGATGGTGCTGCAAGAGATCAATTAACTAGAAAATCGTTTTTTCTGACCAGATGACTATCAATCGAAGGCCAACATGATCACGACCAGCGCTAGACCACACCGCACTAAATAGCCGGATCGTTTCTGATTGGCTGACACGCTGCAACATTTTGAGCCCCTGCTGGAAAATAGCGCGGCGTGTGATCCCCTAAAATGTTGAGAGGCCTCCCTGAAACATTTTCGCTCAACGTTGCAACTTCCATATATGGTAAACATTGCAGAGAACATTGCAAGTGTAGGAAGCCCTTAAGGAAATTGGGTCAGTACTGCATACTGAAACTTTGGAGCCCGTTTTCTCAAAATGGCTGCCGCCCTTATTCTGACCTTCTCTCTGAGCTAAGACAATGGTCCTAATGTCAAAATGATCAGGAAACACTAAAGATTTCAAAAATCTGTTTAACTCAGAACACCAAATTTCGAACTTAAGACTGGCTTCGTGGTGCAGTGACACATTTTTTCCTTTTCGACTGTAATGTCTTTGTTTCTTTAGAAACTTTTACTTTCCTGAAACCTTTTTTGAAATGAATACAAGAGTGAACTACATCACCTTTTAATTAAGCAAAATTCTCTCTAGCGAAAACGGATGTTTCCACCAAACTTCAGATTGATAATTTTTTTATGGAGACACTGAGCTTTGGAACAAGAGAATGAATGAATGAATGAATGAATGAATGAATGAATGAATGAATGTGCTTGCCCGTGTTGTAGCAGAGAACATAAGCTGCGGTTGAGCAGCTTGTAGCTTGCCCCCACGGCTCGACAACACACTGCTCTAGGCTCGTCTCGTTCCCTGTGCAGTCTTGCCCAGTGATCCAGGCGCTACCAGTCAGCCGAGGATTCACGGGACCACCAAATCTGAGAGAGAGAGAGAGAGAGAAAAGAAAGAAAGAAAGTATACTATTCTTTCCTTTCTAATGCTGTGGGTAGCTTTCTGTAGACGAAATTCCGACCGCGTAATTATCTATCTTCTTTTTTAGCCCACTCTCCCTTTTCTTGATGTCTGCCTACATGTTCTTTCGATATGTCTTTGTTTGCCGTCCTTCTGTCTTTCTTTTCTTGTCTGTCTGTCTGTCTTTGCTTGTCTCGTTCTTTCTTTTTCTCTCTTTCCCTCCGTCCTTCCTCCTTCCTTAGTTTCTTTCTTTTTCGTTTTTCTTTCTTTTTCTCTATTTCCTTCTTTCTTCAAATCCGTGAAATTCAGTAATCTTGTCAAGCAGTTAAACTGAAAATTTGGTTTACACACAGATGTCAGCAAGGAGAATGGCCCGGTAGGACAGTTAAATTGGTCCTCTATATTAACAAAAAGATTGGCCCACCATGTCAGAAGATTGGCCCATACCTCACGCCACCCCCATGGAAGCCTAGTTCCTTGCAGACGACGGATGCCCCAGCGTCGGTCCAAGACGGACCTCCACACACAAAGCCCCACACCCCTCTGTGACGCACCTCCACCCGGCCCCAGTTAGAAGACCCGTTGACAAGACGCACATCAAATGCTGCAGATAAAGTTTTTTTTAAAGAAAAATATTGTCATCTTCGTCGTTACTATCATCACTCACTACCACCTCAACAGATGCAGGGCAATAAAGTACAAAGGACTTCAACCATTCTGTCAAAATATCTTTCTTATTAAAGCAGGCACACACGTACTTTATATCACATATTACAACTTTACATGTTGTACTTTAAAAATAGCTTTACGAGAGAAAGCAGGAGGGTGGGACAATGATGGAGGTGGTGATGGAAGCTAGTGGAGAAACAGAAACAGCTGTTTGTGTGCCAGCATTCGCCAGCATTTGTGTGCTTGGTACAACATGAACTTTCCATGCAATGGTCTCCTCAAGAAACTTACGTAACTGTACCATGATTTATTTTCGCGCAGATACAGAAGAGGCTAGATATGTTATTAGCTGCGTCGACGAATTTTTGTAATATAGACTTTTTTGTGTCGAGTGTACAAAGTATACAAGCTGAAAACTCCAGTCATCTTCAACAGTAAATCATTCTTCAGAATGTCTTCAGCACATGCTAGACGCCAGTAGAAAAGGATTACATACTCATATTGACGCTGTCTCGTGTCGTGTTGTAGCAGATAGCAGATCCAAGTGAAGAGCACGATGAGGTGGAAGTTTGCTGGCAGTCGGCCACTGAGAGCTCTGTCCCTGTGCAGTTTATGGTGACAACCAGTGAAGGGTAAAAAGTTTGAGAAGCTAGCTGGCTGCAGCACAAAGCCACGCCATCCACATAGCCCATGGACCTAGAGAAAAGAAAAGGAGCAGCAAATGTTAGGATATTAGACCAAGTTTTCACATCAACGCTTCATGAGTCCGCCTGATGGCGAGGGGAAAAACACCAACTTAGGTCTTTGAGTGTTTTTAACACTGCACCTGACAGGTCTAAGGTTCAAAGTAATATGTAGTGAGCTCACAAGGAGTGTATCACTTTTCAGACCACCACCACCGTCTTGTTGTTATAATAGCGTCATCATCATCGTTGTCGTCATCGTCATCGTCATTGTGAAGGCACTCAGACGACGACAGCATGAACATAGCTGATGGTCAAGCAGAGAAGAAGGCAGAAGGCAGACGGCATTTGGAAGAAGGGACAGCCTGGTCACACCTAAAGCTACCACGCCCTAGGGTTGGGATGGGGCTGGTAGGGAGCGTCTGGATGGGTGGGAGGCAGCTACCTGAACCACTGTGTCTCCCGTGTTGGCCATACATGATACTCAAAGACTTTGTGCCTATACACTCGTTTCCATGAATCGAAGTGATGGCGACCGATCGGGTGAAGAGTAGAGTGAGGGGGAAGGGTCAGATGGGGTAGGAGAATTAGAGCATTGCACCAGCTTGTGGAAGGTTGCAGGTTCGAATCCATCAGTGGCGAGAAATTATGTCTTGAAGTTAAACATTGAGGAAATTTTCATCGGTGGGCACCCCCCAAAAATCAAACTGCCTTTCAGCAGCAAATCAGCTTGGTAGATATTTCAACGCATATACCTTCGTAATAGGACCTCAAAATCACACGTAAGCGGAAACAGTTTCCCTTTAAAATAACTATTCAGTCCAGATGGAGGGAGCGAGAAGAAAGCTATAACAGAGATGCGAGATAGCAACGTTGAGGGAGAGAAAAAACAGGAGTGAGGAAGGAGAAAATCTACTTTTGACAAACCTGCACACGACTTTGGCTCCTGTATCGTCCCAGTTAGTTGCGCAGATCGGAACCCACTCTAAGCTGGATAAAACCTCCACAGACCCGTACGGAATTCCTTTCGAAGGTAGATTCTGTGGTTGCAGGCGTACTGTAGACAAGGTGGTTCACACACAACATAGTTGAACAGAACAAGTTCTACCTCTGCCAAGTTCCTTTCTTTCGGCCCTCTCTTTGCTACGTGTTTGGGTACGGTAAGCTCTTTTGGGCACATGCGTCTGAATACGGCTATGTTGAGCGCTGCAAGTACCTCTGTTGGAGTTATCTCTCAATAATTTAAGCACTCGTTCCTCGTTTGTTCTTTATTAAGAACAAGTTCTGTCAAGTAGCAAAAGCCTTACATGGAGCAAGAATCATCTCATTTACTTGACCTGACCTGATATCAGATCAGAGGCGAGTTTAGAAGAAGCACACCCGGCTTGTCAGAAAATAAGACTGACCTCCCCTGAATGCCTACCAGTATTCGGTATAATTGGGATATTGGGAACGTAAATTCAACGTGGAGATAAGGAATATTTCAGCTTTGATTAAAAAAAAATTACACATTTGAATACATGCTAGTGCAGGAAATTTCTGGTGAGTAGAGGAGGCGAGGGGAAAGATTTTGATGGCCGTGAAACTGACCTAGGAAAGATAACAGAGAATAAGAACAGAATCTAAGAGTTAACAGAGCTATAGAGTCTATCGAATCTAAGAGTTACCACAGAACTATAGAGTCTATCGAATCTAAGAGTTAACAGAACTATAGAGTCTATCAAATCTAAGAGTTAGCACAGAACTATAGAGTCTATCGAATCTAAGAGTAAAAACAGAACTATAAAGTCTATCGAATCTAAGAGTTAACACAGAACTATAGAATCTATCGAATCTAAGAGTTAACACAGAACTATAGAGTCTATCGAATCTAAGAGTTAACACAGAACTATAGAGTCTATCGAATCTAAAAGTTTTGAAATTCCACATGCAACCTGGACCCAGAACCGAAGTAGGCCAAAAAGCAGCAGCTGAAAAACAACCAACCAGCCAAACAAGCAAACATAGACAAACAGGCAGGCAGGAAGACAGACAGACAAAACACCCAAAGAGACGGACAAATGAACGAAGAATTAAACTCAAAACAATGTAGCAATACACACGCTCACCTGGGGACCTGTGGCAGATCAACCCCACGTCCTCAACGTGCCCGCAGTTGTGTTCGCCCCAGTCCTGGGCCGAGCACTGTCCCAGGTTTGTCTCCCTTCCCGTGCAGTCCACATCGTCAAGCCATATTGGTCCTGTCCCTGGACCATACTCTCCAACACGAGCTAGCTGCAGACGAAACAAGAGGATCTTTTCGATGAAATCCGTCTCCGTTTGTAATGTAATCTAACGTGCATTCAGGTTCAAGCACGAGCTTACATGCTTGCGTGGAACCAGTATTCACCTGTGTATATGTCAAATGACAGACATCATAATCATTTGGCCTCCCAAGGAGAAGAGCTTTAAAAACCGATATGTAGCTAGTTTAGAGACACGAGGCTGGTAAGTTTTCAGGAATAATCTCAGACCGATTCAGAACAAGCAGAAAAACGAATCTTTTACCATCCTGACCTCTCCAAACCCTTCGAAGCCCAGCTGCTTGCAAATGACAATGGCTTGCGTCGTGCCGAAGCGGTCGTCGCACACAGTGCCCCATGTCCCGTTGGGTTTCCTCACTTCCAGACGCCCCTCCCTGTCATCAGGGCCACCCACCAGGCGAACCTCCAGCACTGGAATCGGAAACATAAGAGACGTGTGTGTTCGTGATTGTGCTTTTGCGCACGCCTGTGTGTGCCTGCGTTTGTGTGTTCGTGCATGTGTATAATTCCGTGCGCGAATGAACAAACAGATGTTTGGGATTGCGACTGTATAAATATACAATATGGAGAGCTTGAAAGAGAAAGAATAATATGAGTCACGCAGAGGAAAGGAACAGGGGGAGATAGAGCAAAGGGAGATAAGCAGGGAGGAAGAGATAACTGCAGCCGCACGGTGAGCTGACTGAAAGAAGAGACAGCAGCAGAGAGCGGCCGTACAGTGAGAAAGGCATCTGATCACCTTCAGGCATGCGGCAAATCACCCCCACGTCCTCGCTGTGTCCACAGTTGTGCGTGGCCCACGCTCTTGAGGAACACTGGCCCAGGCTGGTTTCATTCCCCACACAGTCTACGTCATCCAGCCAAATCGTTCCTGTGCTTTGCGGGAACCTTCTCGCTGAGACAAACTGCGCAGGAAACAAAGTGTGAGCAGGGCAGACGAAAGAAAGGAGTGTTTTAGGTCGTCACGTGATACACACGGCGTCATGTGATATAGATGTCCTGACGTGCGTATGATATATATATATACAAAGATACTCTCTTGTGTCTATAACCGGCATGTAGTAGTGTCCCCTTTATATGGCAACTCTGCGGCATCTGGAATGCGTTACAAGCATACATGTGAAAGTCTGTGGCAATCTGGCAAGTTTAGATAGTATGGTGTAGACTTTATCTCCAGCATTTCTATCAGAAAACGGAAAGATTGGGCCGAACAACTTATTATCGGGTTAGACGTTTCCTGTGAATTTCAGCTTTTACTCGCAGAATGTGGGCATTATTTCAAAGGAATCTCTGTATGTATTATTGAAGAATGGGGAAATACGGTGCTCTCGTGGGCAAAGGTCGCCAGAAATATTGCCGGGCCCCTAAAAACCGTAACTCATAGCCTTTCGGGTTGTCGATTTTTTGACCGACTGCTGTGGTTATACAGAAGAGAAAACAAACTGGGAAAGAAAGTGGAAATTTCATTGAACTAGTGCGTTTCGCCCGTCGGACAGTAACATTCTGGAACTTTCCTATTCCGTGTCTATAAGTTTGTATGCGTGTGTGCATGTCTATCTGCTGCACGGTATGCATGCATTAAAAAGTTCCATTTTCGGATTTAATCCACTTTTCTTGACTTGTCGGCAGACAAGATTTGGTTCGTTCTTCAGGAAGTTTGCCACTTTCTTAGAGCAGGCAGTTGGAGTTAGTCTGCATTAGACGGATCATTCCACTGGCTAGGACAGTCAAGAAATCCGGGTTAGCTGCACCGAACGCCAAACGGACATGGCTCAGAACTTGTGGAATCAAACGAGTGTCCCCCGAGATAAACACACCACGTGTCATAATTGGGCGGCAAGACGAGAACGCACACACAGAACGAACAGGAAGATGAATGTGTCATTATGTTTAATGAGAAGAAGAGATACGCCTTGGTTTGATGAGAAGAACAACAGGGGCGCCATCTAGTGTCGAGAACAAAACTAGACGCGCCATCTGCCGGCAACAAGAAGAACGGATACTGAATAAAGCAGACGATAAGAACCCTATCGCACTTTACGCCAATAAACTCAGGCATGGCATACGGCGGCTGGAAGCGCAAGACATGTCCATAGTCATGGTTCGTGGAAACAAGAGATGGCATGGTACAAGCCGGTGGCAGAACGGTTAGGTCTTCCATTATTTCATTAATTTTCAGCAGGAAGAACAGGCAGTCTTGTCTTGCAGAGAGAGAGAGCCTGCACAGCTAACGCCATGGACCATCTCTAGATCTTCAACGGAATAAATTTGACACACACTGATAATTTAAAATGTACAACCCCCTGAAAACGCGTGTGCCGGTTACAAAAACAAACAAACAAACAAAGATCATGCCAATCCCCTACATTTCATCTTCTATGCATTCGCCTATTCCCTCAGTCAGTCTTTTCCTCCATTTATCCATTCACCAATAATTCTTTCCTTTCTTTTCCTCCATCCCTTACCTTTCCCAGTTCGCTGATGCCTAGCTGTCTGCACACGACATTGGATTCTGACGCTCCCCAGGAGTCGTCACAGACGGTACCCCAGCTTCCATTGTCCTTCCGCACTTCCAGACGCCCTTCGCTCTGGTTGGCCCCACCCACTAGTCGAATTTCTAGGGCTAGAAGGGACCAAAATACTTTGTCTCACAAATGCAAGTCCATACATGCATAAAGATATTGCAAAACTTCGATTATATATATATAGTCTGAATTTTAAATATTTTTTCTTTGCCGATCGATTGAGATTGCAAAAGATCGTATGCATTGAGCCCTGATCTGCTGTCCGCATGCAGTCCAGAGCCTGCGCTTCTCGAAAGCCTCTGTTTGCGAAGGGTGGAAACAAACCTTTGCCATCCCTAACAAGCCAAAATTAATCGCGGTTAAAGGGCACGTCCTCAGGCAGTGCTGTGAGTGACAAAAGGTACAAGCGTGATGTACACTGTTGCAGGGGACCTTATACTCGGTTTTTGCGCATGCAGGCTTTGGTATGCACTTTGGGGTCAGCTCCATCCAGGTTGTACAAAGCCGTCGACAGTTAATGTTGACAGCTAGCGCCTTTCGGCGAAAGAGAACGGCGACTCGCTGTGGCCACAGTTTTGCCTCTTCATGCGCAGCAGCTGTGTGTCTGTCCTCATGCTGCTTTCGCCATGCGAAGGTGTGTGTTTGCAAGGCTATCTGAGCGCGTGTGCTCGCGTGCACGCATGCGTTCGTGTGTGCGTTCGCACGTATGCGTTAAGAACATGTGCAACTTTTTAACGCGCACGCACGGACGTACCCACGAACGCACGCACGAACGCAGCCTGTACGAATGCACACGCACTGGCTGTGGTCATAATAAAGTTTGTGGCCTAAGTAGAAAACAACACCAGGAGAGAAAATTGCATCAAAACCGAAATATTTCAATGCGATAAACGATGGGTCAAAGAAAAAAAAAATTAGGAAAACAGTGGTGAAGACTACGACAAAACTATTTTAACGGGGGAGGGGGGAAGAAAACTATGGCACCGTGCGACCGAGGGATAAAGCGAGAGAAGAAGAGAGAGTATGGGGTGGGGTAGAAGAACAGAAAAAGAACACTTAAAGCCTGAGTAACACTCACGTCCAATTAAAATTTGTTCTGTTTCCTGAAGCACCAGGAGCAGCAGGGCTGGCATCACACAGAGAACCAAATTTTTCAGCCTCTCCATTTCTTTTTCCTTTTCTTTGCATACGTCCTCTAACTGTCTTCACGAAAGTCACCAGAACAGTTAGAAATCCGACATCGATAGCACACTGCGTGCGGTGTCTCTCAGCTTCGATAGATAATGTTACTTAACTCGATAACACCCCCGTTCTGATGTTTTGCTCATCCTGCTTTCCTTTAAATCGACCGTCCCTTGTAAACATTTGACGTCGCTGCGAGAAACACTGGCCATCCGGGTTTCGAGCAGTAATCATTCTCTCGGCATCTGACGGTGTATAAGATTGCCGTTGGTGTCAAGATCAGGGTTGCACCGCAGTCGTTGCCATCCCTTCCCTTTCCCCCCCCGGTGGTGGGGGGGGGGGAATCTATTTACTCGTTGAGGTAAATTGCCGTGACTTGGAGCTTTTGATTCGGAAAGACGATAAAAAAAAAATAGCAGTCCGGAACGGGCAAAAACATTTCGTCGATTGTTGACGGTTTTTTTTTCTAACATGAAAGATACTAAAAGATATCTATTGTAAAAGGGTTTCCCTTGTTGCTGAAGTATTTTCTCACAAGGCAGGAACAATACACCTGTGGCTATTCAAAGAGGGGTGACAGTTAAGCCCCCCTTTGTTTTCATACGAAACCAGTAAACCAACAATTGCCGACTAACACGCTGGTGATAGCGGCATACCAGTGGCTGAGGCACAAGGGCAGCTCACACGCTGCAACTTTCGC
>SMGT01016280.1:58144-92945 GCA_004794575.1 Lanistes nyassanus
ACAGACAAAACAGGTATCAACATGGGCACAACGACCCAGGATGCGTCTCCTCGTATGACGTCATCAGGACAGGGACATGTCGTCGTCTGGGATCAGGATATTGTGTCGACGAGGGGGCGTGGAAGCGATGTGAGTTAGATAAGACTGTCAGACGCCTTGAAAACAATCCGTATACTGCTCCAGGCGGCTACATGCTGTGCAAAATGCAGGTTTCGTTGTAGCTTGGATCACAAAATTTGTGAGCCACTTTCTTTCCGCGGGCACTGCGCCTCCTGTGTTCAAGGAGGATGTTGTGACACCGCCCCTTTAAGAAACCTGATCTTGACTCTTATGAGGGGTAACTATCGTCCCGTCTCAAATCTTCCTTTCATTTCGAAGTTCTTTGGTCAAAGAACTTCACTGGCTTCCAGTACAGTTCCGGATTTGGTACAAGATAGCTGTGCTTGTGTATCGTCACTTTGATGGTTCGCTGCAACCTGCCTGCTTTTCCTTCCACCTACCTTCCTGCTAGACAACAGAGGTCCCCTGCGCGAAAAAAACCTTCTCACAGTACTGAAAACCAGCCTCAAAGATTTTGGTCAGCGTAGTTTTAGTTTTGTTGCCCCAGAAATCTGTAGCTCGCTGCCAGCTAGACTTAGGAATTTTCTCTTTCGCTTGCTTTTTTTAAAAAGCACAGCTCAAGACGTGTCTTTCACCTGGAATTTGACAATTACTACTGACTTGTCACTTTATTGTAGTACTTGGTAATACTATGCCATGGTTGAGTGTGTGTTTGTGTTTTTGTTTGTGTGTGTGTGTTTGTTTATGTGTGTGTGTGTGTGTGCGCGCGTGAGGCTGGTGATGCCTGTTGAGCGTCCTTGTGCGCTTTAGGTGCTGTGTGCAGGTGGGTGTATTTTATTTTTACTTTGATTGTTTATTATGATTATGGCGTTCAGCCCTTTGGGGGAATTGTGCTGTACAAAAATGTGTCATTATTTTATTATCTGCGATATCATAGTACTGTGAAAAACAGTTTGTCAAACCAATGTCAGGCCTGTCACGATTTCAAATCCCCGAGGTATGCAGCTGACAATAGAAGGAAACTAGGTGCAGTTACTGGTCGGCTCCCATGTTCTATAACTGAAAAAAGATTACACATATTTTGAAGTTTCCCCCATCTTGTCACTCTACTCACATAAGTATTCTTGGAACTAACTTCATACTGCGACTACAATACTTACTCATGTGGTTTAAAATGCCGTGACATGGCAAGACATGGGGACAAGAAGTTTCCACGCACTAAGCCCAGCCGCTCATATTTTCTGCTCTTCTAATCACGAAAAGGCAAAGTCAAAAGACCGAAAAAATTAGCATTCTCACTGCCTAAATGACCATTTTCGAGCCGTGGGACAGCAGTTGTGATCAGAAAGTTTCTGTGTCTGTGCACATACTCCAACTTTTTAGTGCATGTACTGCAGTCACATGTGCTTGCGTGCATGGGTGCGCGTGCTTGATAGACAACAAGGATGCGATACGCGTTGGCAATTCATCATAATTAAGAAAAAAAATGACAATCCAGGACAATAACGCAGTGCCTGACGAGAGCTGGCGGAGACCAGCACATTTTGAGGCCACTAACTACGCGGTCTAGCATTGTTTACGTGTTGCTAATCTTTGCTGATGTTATTATGTTTCACCCGTTTAGTCTCTGCCCGTCTGTCTTGTCCGTTTATCTAATTTTTTTTTGCCACACAGAGTCCGGCTGCGCGTCTGCGATTTCGTGGGAAGACAAAGTTGCGTCAACATTTTTCCAGGGTCGTGTCTTCTCACCAGGGCAGCGACGGCAAAGTACATCATACATCATACTGCTATGCGCCTCGCGACACGAATTTTGTAACTGCCGTAACAGTATCCGTACATGTGTGTCATAGAGCATCGAGTTTGAAGCATCGTGGAACATTGCTGAGTGCAAAGAGGTCTTAAAACTGTCATTAGTAATTCGTATCCACTGAGACTGTGAGGAACACAGTAGGTTGTCAGCGCTGTACCTCCATCAAGCAGCCTGGGTAACGGCACTTAGCTGAGGTACATTTTAACGGTAAACATATGTACATAATACTACACGAGGACTATTAAAATGTATGAAAGATAAAGTTTCTTGTCGTTAAAACGCATTGGGATCGCGTATTCCTGTAACTGGCTGCGTTTGGTTTCAGCGATGCAGTCGCTTTTCATCGTAAGCAAAAACCAAACGGCGACCGATTCAGACACTAATTCCATGTAAATATGCCGATGTCATGTTCTCTGTTGATAATGCTAATGAAGTTTGGGTTTCGTGAGGTTTGTGTACATCACTCTTTTAACCTCGTCTGTCTGTCTGTCTGTGTGTCTGTCTTTCTGTCTGCCTGTCTGTCCTTCGGTCTGTCCGTCCTTATTCTTTCAATTTACGTGTCTGTCTTTTACGGTGTCTGTCAGCGTCACTAGCGTACAAGTTCAACACAATATAAACGTTATTTATTTGAATCGTCTGATCGTAAATTAGAACTTTCCTGAGCTGTATTTTCACATGTTCAGCAGGTTTATCTGATGTAACCTAGGCTACCGTATTTACTATGGAATTTATTTTATCAGCCTTTATCAAAACGTATGTACTTATTACATTATATACTAAGTTATCAAACACGGCCAAAGCTTATATTGAGCATAAAATTTACTAATTTACCTGTTGTGCTCATTTTCAGAACAGTTATATTTCACAGTCCAAAGTTCATAAAAAGTGCATTGGTAGTTTTTCTACCAGCCAGACCTTATGTAGATCACACAATACGCTGACTTTCGTGCTAAGCCCAGATGCAGTGTTTGTTATGCAGTCTTGAATATTAATTAACCTTGTACTCCCCACATCACCAGTTTGAACCCTGCACATAAAAAAGTTGTGTTGGAACTCTTTAAGCAGTTTCTTAATTAAACTGACCTTACAAGCAGTAATGAGGAAAATGTGTATAAACACTTGTCGCTATCCCCTGGTTTCGTGGGCTTTCCTATCGCCCAATCCACCTCGGTCTGCGGTCGGTCGGTTGGTCGGTCAGTCGGCTGGCGCGTCCGTATGTCTGCTCGTCTGTCTGTCCGCTTGTACCAGAGTTAGGTAATTGTAGGTCGTCCCAGTAGCTTGCATTTGCTTTATATTTGTATGCAGGATGTGGGTTTCCACAGAGCGGAGTACAAAAGCCTCCGAGAAAAGGACACTGCACAAAAAGTTGTTAGTTTGGAAAAAGTATTTACGCACGGAAAACCGATACATTCCCACCTCCCATCTCGCTACCCACCACCCCGCGATCTTTTCTACCTGTTGACTTGAACTTAATCCTTTTTCTCGCCAGCTGAGTTCAGGCTTTTGACCGAGCTAACTAAAATGGTTTATAGCTGTCGTACCTTGTCCAGACTTGCTCTGCTTGTGCTCGTGAAATGAAGCACAGACACAACCCCCTCCCCCTTTTTGTGTGTGTGTGTGGGGGGGGGGGGGATATTTTGTTACCCGTCCTGGTTCAGTAAAAGATCACATGTTTGTCATCGGCTTCATTCGACAGCATTCGGTTTCATATCTAGACCCACGCGATGCTTCAGTTTTGTAAAGGATGTGCTTTTTCATCTTCAAAGAATGAGCGCACCAGAAGGCAACCCAGTGCCATTTATAACTGTATCAACTATCTGAAAAGAACTTGAAAAATTAAGTTAGTGTCTCGATCTGTTGTTCTGAAAGGTCTGCAGTAATTATAGCGCCAGGGAAACCATTCTCCTTCACGTTTTGTGTGCCAGAGAGTAAGGGAACTGATTTGTTTAAGTTTTGCCCCGACAGCTGATTGGATGAGCCCTGTGAGTAGGCTGTAGGGTGTTTGTGTGTGTGTGTGTGTGTTTGTGGGGGTAGGGGGACCTATAGATGGCGTGTTTTGACGCAATGGAGAGAGCCCGGCCGCTGAACCCTCAGCAACAACCATGCCGAAAAAAAACGACCTGTGTGAACGCCAAGGCTACAGACTGTGTTTGGAGCGACTGAACGTGTGGAAAGGGGGCAGGGTGTCACAATTAGGCACCACAAAATGTTTACGTTGGTCTGATTTTAGTTTGGTTTCGTCATTTTTTGTGTCATTCGAGCGGGGCACTGGGCATGCTGGAATACTTTTTGCACCGACATCACCACCACCTTTCAAGCGACTTTAAAAAAAAATAGCGGTTGCAATTGAAAAGTAAATGGAATGACAGGTATCGTAGAATGGGCACATTTCTTATCAGACCTGTGTCATAAAAAATTCTCTCAAATGTGTATTGCTAATTCACGTTGTCGGGTTTGAATGGTTTGGGGTCTTGCCTGGAGCACTACATAGCTTCAAACTTTTGCGTGCGTTGCTGTCGTCTGACACACTGTTAGCGCGTCTGACCCCAGTCCCGTGGGTAGCCCTTGTACAAACGGCTTCTGGGCGGTAGCTGTGTTTTCACGGGATGGTGAACACATTCATTAGTCAGGTCAACGCCATGTACACGGGAAGAGTGGCGACTGTCAGTATCCACAACAACGATGTTTACCAGACGTTGTCACAAAAGGCTTAGGGCGCAGCATAAGCTTTGCGTCGCGTCCACTCTAGATCTCAAGAAAAGAAAAACACAGTTGTAAATACATCTCTAGACCTCTGGGTGTGTGTGTGTGTGTGCGCGCGCGTGCGTGCGTGGGTGCATTGGTGAGTGGATGGGATATATATCTTGGGGATTTCATATGTGAAATGCTCAGTTTGCGGGTATATAACTACTATTTTCTGTAAAACCTCTCTCTCACCCAAAAGCCCACCCACCCACTCACCCACCCTCTCGCTTGTTCACTCACGCGGCACGTGTGTGTGCGTGTGTGTATGTGGGGGTGGGGGAGGGGCTCACGCTATACTGCTTGTCCTAACTGAATACTTCTAACACTACTAACGGCACATAAACGCTATGCTTCTCTCATGTAATACTTATATATATCTCTGCAGATCAGTCCTTGATGTTGCACCCTGTTCATTTTTGCTAGTCTTTACTCAATTCTGTCCATACTAGGATAAACATGGTTTAGTAGACATAACACCGGCGTTAGAAACCAATTTTACAAAAATTCTTATTCTCATTTGCATTGTTTTTCTGATTCCTATTTTTATTCTTAGTCTGATTCTTCCAAATCTGTCCAAATCGATTACTAACAACGAAATTACACGGAGGTACCTTAATTAAAAATATTTTTACTTATTTCCACTTCTTTCCGTAATTTATTTGAGGAGCAAAACCCCTATACACTATACCTCCATTCTGCCACTCAGAGAGACAAAGACAGAGAGGTGGTGGGACGGCTGTATAGTAGGCAAAACAGAAAATGTATGTCATGGCAGCCATTATTCGCGTTGTAATGGCGGTGCCCACATGGCTTTTATTGCCAGGGTACGCGATGTTGTGAAGCAGTGATCAGATAATTTGATGATGCTATGACCGACTCGATTCGCTGTTTGTTCTCTGACATTTGACTATACCTCATAGCCGTATGCTAACGACCTTGGTACGGTCTCGAGGTGTGGATGCCCGCGTGTGTGCATGCATGCGTGGCTGCTTGTGTACGCGGTGGTCAGGAAAGTACGCATGGAAGAAGTGCTTTGTACCAACGCAAACACCTTTTGTGGACTTGGGTGCTGCATCCGGGAGAAAATCGGTGACGAACCGGAGAGAGAGAGAGAGAGAGACGAAAGGGCAGGGGGGTGGGTAGGAGAAAGAATCAAGGAAGTTTTACAACTGACTCTTTTGCTTCTGCGCACACATTACTGAACGGTACAATTTGAAATAGCAATATATATATACATATATATATATATATAAAACTGAGGATTTATGACACTGACAGGACCATTAAGTGACTATCACGCCGTATGGAAGATGTACAGCTTTTTTTTAACATTTCCAAGGGTAGCTTTTGAAATTGCGTTATGACTTACTACGACACATTATTCCAGTATGAATCTCCATCATGTTGCAACAGTAAAGTTACGATAATAATGCGAGTTATTTTCCTACGTTCGTAAAATATCTGCTTTGCATACGTTCAAGAAAGACTGCGATAAATTGTTATTAACCATGAGAGATTGCGATGCGCTGATTTTTTTTTAATGGGTTGAGGTAGGGGGAGACCGTACTTCAAGCAAAATCCGAAAAAAGGATTCCAGCACAATAGTTGAACGACCCTTAAATTTGAACCGGATGTTTATCGTTGTATTTTCTTTTTACTTTCCCCGAAGGGAAATTTGCATGTACTTTCTAACGTTTTTTTTTTTTGCAAATTAAAAATAACCCCAAGGTCAGAGGTCTTGATTCCGGGTACGCGATTTCTGTGTTGTCTACTTAGTGATTATACTTCCATCTTGAATGATGAAGGGGGGATTGGGGGGGGGGCATGGAGGGGAAATCAAAGACAGAAAAAGAAACAATAAGTGCTGAACAACCTTAGAACTCCAACTTAGGGATCCTCTATTCTTGAATCATTTGGGTTCGAGTACAAAGGGTTGCCATAACCTTAGCCACAGTGGAAAGGCACATGAAGACGTAATTCTAGAACTGACTGATTCTTTGCTGCCTAACGTCGTGTCATAAAGGATGGCCCTTTCCTGACTAGGGAAGAAGAACAGCGCATAGGGGGGTGCTGAGGGATGGGGGACTGGGTGGGAGACGGGAGGAAACCGGAGTACCCAAAGAAAACCCCCAATGGCCAGGCCTGTGGACAGGTGCCACATGCAGAGAAAGTACATGTGCATGAGACGGGGTCGGAACTCTCGACACTATGTATCGGTGGCTCACAAGCACGGTTACTGCTATACGACATGCCGTCCACTTGCAGCTTGTTCGAGACTAAATCGTCCACGTAATTACAGACGAACTCTTCAAAGCATGCGGTTGGATTATTATTTAATGGCTGCTTTCATACGACCTGGCAAACACGCTTTACACTCTAAATATTTAAAAAATCTAATTACATGTAAAAGGATTTAAAAGAAGTGCTAAAATGTGTTGCGTGTGTAAATAGTATGTAAGATATATGATACGTGCGTTCTTAGAATGCCCCCTACTTGACTGAACACTTGCTGCTGTGACACCTGGAACATTATCAGAATACCTTTTATGCATTTTCCAGCCATTTGAACACTTTCGAGAACACAGATGAGAACACTTTTAAAGCTAAAGCGTTCTAGATCAATGTAAAATGCGTTTTGTTTCGGTAACAAAATGCATGTTCTAATGTGAACACTTCAAGTTTACAGTGTTCTTCTTATACGCTACCGGCTGGTTTCTCCGATAGAGAAACACACGGGGACAGAATAGAATCTAAGGTTGGGGCCAGGGACCGTCCCCTAGGCAGCCCCTAGGGTCGCCCCGCCAAAACCATTTCAAGCACCCCGAGCCCCTTCAAGATTGATCGATCCAGCCCTGAAGGACTACCTCAGGCTTCTGCAGGTGATCAGCTTGAATAATTAATCTCAATGTATGAAGCATAATTGTGGGCGTGAAGAATCTAGAACACTGATCTGGTCGAGACAACATGCAGCAAGACCAGAAAGTGAGACACGAAGACCAGAAAATGCGCATCTTAGCCTTCATTTTTACCCTAAACAGGTCAGAAGGGGTCCTGTTGATTTTTTTTGCGCGAGTTTACTTAGCGATTTTAATTCACAAGAAGTCGGGAATGTAAAGTTTCAGATCACCTGATAAAAATCAACTCGCCTCAAGCAAAGGCCTACGAACACTATTCTAACCGCAATGTGCACGGGAAAGCTACGGTAGTGTTACAGCGCCAAGTTCGTTTGCTTCACAATAATAGCCATGAGTTTTGAAATGTGCAAGAAAGAAGCGATAGAAAGATGCGTTTGGATGGATGGATGGATGGATGGGTGTATGGGTGGATGGGTGGATGGGTGGATGGATGGATGGATGGATGGATGGATGGATGGATGGATGGATGGAAATAGTTAAATGAAATGGAGTTGAATGGAAGAAGATTTTCATAAATTCTTTTTCTGCTGCCTCGGAGGCATTCATTTTCAGGGGAATGATCGATGATGGATGGATGGATGGATGGATGGATGGATGGATGGATGGATGGATGATGATGATGATGATGATGATGATGATGACGATGACGACGACGATGACGATGCACTTACCAAAGACAGGTAGAAGTTTGTTCTATCAACGCGTGAGAACCTTCAAAAGGAAGCGAAATCAAAGCCAGTGACATAACCCCAGTCCAACTGACAATATAAAGAAGTGTAGCTCAAGATGTAGGAAAGTATACAAAAAATGTTATTATGTCTTTTGCTTTTGTTATCATGTCGTTTTGTGAGCTCCAGACTTGACTTGTTTCATTCAGTGTGTTGGCGGTGACTGATCAGGGTTGGTTGGAGGGTTGTTTGTTGCTTAACGTCTCACCCCAAACGAGGTGCATATCCGGACGGTGTTGCTTAGACAAAGTTTACGTGCTGCCACGCCTGGGACTGATCGCGCAAGACGGCCCTCAGTCCCACCCAGTCACGTTATACTGACACCGGGCCAACCAGTCCTAGTACTGTTCCCTATAGTGCCAGGCGTCTGGCAGGGCAGCTACGATATACCAGATACAATAAACCAGATTGCCAATGTTCAAGTCTTAGTTATGACTCGGCTGGGGCACGAATCACCGACCTCCCGCTTCGGAAACAGACGGCTTAGCCACTAGACCCCCGCGGCGGTGCGCGAGCTGCAGAGAAGGCTGTGAATGTCACGAAGATAGATTCATTACTGACGCATATTGCTAGGTTGGGGAGAGGGTGGGGTGAAGGTCATTCCCATGTCCTTGACCTGGTTGACGTCAGGAACATGTCTCCCAGCTTTGCCTTGCAGAGATTCGAAAACGTCGAGCATCAGTAGGGAATCTAGCACGTCGTCTTTCCTAGGAGAGGGGGGGGGGGGGGAAAGGTGCCCATTGTTATTACACGTGACCTTTCTGTTTTATGTTCAGTGCGCATAATTAAGTCTCTCGCAGGCTTGTAAACACAAGTTTCACGTCCCACTGGAGTGGGTGGGTGGAGCGTTTATGACGGCATCCCAGATTCAGCTCTCTGGGTATTTGGGGTATATGCTAGAAATATCATCCATCAACTGTCTGTTTTCAAAATGCCCCCTCCAGTTTTGGACTGGCTTGGGTAAAAACAAGCACGCACGCACGCACGCACGCACGCACGCACGCACGCAAGCACAGAAATGCGTATTCTCCAGTGAACATAAAATTAAAGAGAGAAAGGAGTTTCCATATGCAAAGAAACGCTACTGAAGGCAATTTCCACACCGCGAACACACATGTAATTAAATGACTCACAGCTCTCTTGCCATTTTAAAAGATTTCGGTGACATTCCTCATTTAATGGCTAACTATAATAAATGGTGATAAACATATAGATATACATTTAAGTTCTCTATGAAAACGTTTCACTAGTATCCTTGATACGGAAATACGCATCGTTTGGAAGACAATGATCTACTAGGACGCGACCAGACTGGTTTCAGACAGAGCAACTCAACTGCAGAGCACAATTTTTACACCGCATTGCCCGACTGACATTTATGTATAATAAAAAGGTTGTTCTCTACCTTTATCGACTATAAACAGGGATTTCTACAACATGGACAGGAACCTACTTGGGCAGAAAATTTTGCAAACATGGAGCAAAAGACATGTACCAGAAACCGAAATCCTGCTGTTGAAAACAGCATGGGCTATCACCATTTTATTGAAATCCTTGTAATGTCGATATCCCTTAAGGGCAACAGTTGTCGTCTATAAGGGTATCTTGTTTTTAAATAATTGAAAACTATTACTTTCAGAACATGCTTATGGTTTGTATCTTTTAGGAGACTATTGCACAGAATTTCGATTTTCAAGATATTGAATAACCCATACATCTATGATCGTTTTATATGTTAACGAAACAGTTATATTCGCTGATACTGCATAGGACATGCAGAAAGTACAGAATGCTCTGTGTTGTTATTGTGAAATATAAGGATTACAAAAAATACCAACAGAACTACTTGACATTTCACTCAGTAAGGTAAGAAAATGTTCCTCGTTTTTAATGGGGTGTTGTAGAGGTTTTCTGGGAATATATGGTATCTAAGAACAGTTTTAACAGTGTAAGAACATGTTTTTTAAAAAAATTACTAAAGAACAATGTTCTTCAGCCAGTAAGGTCTTAATATACTTGGTAAATATTTCCGGTATTTTTTTCTAACTGTAGGCTGTTTTTTCCTATTGTAATTTTTGTATTGACCACAATTGTAACTAATGTACACTATTATTACCTTTGGTTCGATTTTGTAATGTACGTATAATAAGCTTTTGTATGTCAATTTTGATTGATATTGTTTACTCTGCTTTAGACAAACTCCATCTCTGTCTTACCTATAGACATATGGTTGTAATTACTCCTTGAATTAATTTCAGATTAATTTCAGATGATAGTAACAGTGCGTAAAAGATCCTCTCATACAGATTTAGTACCAAGATGTTTGGAACAAGGATATGTGTGATATTCAACGAAAGTTGAAAGATATTTGGGGTTTCAAGAAATATTTGTCCTGACTATCTGAACTTTAAAATTCAGGCTATAAACATTTAGAGTAAGTTCTCATAGTGTACCATTTTATAGACGAGATACAATGATACGTATACAGAGGAAAGAATATTTCATGAGTGTTGTCTAAATGAAGTTGAAGATGAATTGCACGATTATGTTGTCATAATTATGCTTATCTGCTTGCACAAAATGGCCATAAAGATCTTTCTAGACATTCTCACCTACCATCCAGAAGTTTATAAATTCCAGAAACTAATAAATACAAAACCAAAAAACGACTCTCAAAGCCATCAGAACATTTACTGTCTTGATCACTTTGCTGTTTAAAACACTGCCAGGGGAATAATTTGTCAACCCCATCCATATCGTTCTTGGCAGGCCAGGGGCGTCGCCCAGCGCCCCACACTTTCAAAATTCAAACGGTCCTTGCGGAAAGCGGTCTAAGGGAAACAAATGTGTGTAATCACTAGCTCAGTCATGCGTACAGTGTTGTGTCCCTGTGACCATGGTTTTTGCTGCGGAAAACCCATAAGCCCTCTCGGCTAGTCACGCGACGTCTCAAAGATGGCGGCGCGAAGTTTGGCTCGCACGGATTTTCACCTACCCTGTTGCTGCTGGATTTTACCTAACTTTTACAAGACAGCAACGCCCAGTGTAAGTACAGTTTACTTCAGTATGTTTTCGTCTTGAAAAATCAGTTTGTTTTACCCTTTTAGGCCATACGGTTATTTTGTTTTTTTACAATTTTTAAACATTCCCCTCCCACTCCCACCCCCCAATACGCTGGTCGCACAGGAAAGTCCTCCAACATGGCCACCAGTCAATAGCGTAAAGCAAAACGCTGAGAGTGATTTTTATTTGTTAATAGAACAAGCACGCTGTTTTGAATACTGTTTAGTCTTAAATAATGGGTTTGCAGTGCACAATATCCAGCAGTGGCATTGTTAATGTAGGACTGGGAATGACTGCAACAGTTTTTTTTTAAAATTGACGTTGGTGCATAAAATCAGTCCCCGAATAGTCGACGAGCTGTAAGGGACACAGGGGACAGCAAGGAAAGGATCACAGGTAATTAAAAGAAAAATCCAGATGAAACTTGATCACAGGTTTAAAAGTCACGAGACAAAGAGCTGCGGCAAAAAAAATTGAGAAGTTTGGATAGACATCTGTTAGGCAGGGTATGTATGCAAGGTCAGAGGAGATCATGGGTTGTTAAGGATAGTGGGTTTGTGTGCGCGCGCATGTGTGTGAGGCTTGATCCTGATGAAAACAGAGCGTGTACATAAACCCGATGAAACATTACTGTTTCTTCACTGTAATCTTGTACAAGTACTGATATGATCTTGATGAAGACTCACTCCCTGTCAAAAATGAATCTCGCGAGATGCCACTGTTAACTTAACCCAATCCAGACGAAACAGTATATCATTTTCGTTTCGTACATGATAAATGATGGTAATAGTGAAAAATAGTAATGTTTTTGTAAATTGTTTACAAGTTATGAAAATTGTTTGTTTTCATCCGAATTAAGCCTACTATGGATGTTGTTTTGGGTGAAAAAGTCTACAGAAAATGGGGGAATAATGGCGGAGGTGGTACCACTGCAAACAAAACGATAACTAATCTAAGTTACTGTCATTCTATTTTACTTTAAGCAAATAAAGGTAAAAACTTGGACACACGCGTGTCAGCGGTTGTAGAATAGGAAAACATAACCACGTTTCATAATAAGTGATGTCATTTTACAGCGTCTTCTCGTATGCGTCATTAGAATTCACACCTGTAGGTTTCGTTTAACTGATTAAGCTGCGGTTTAGAAAAAGACAATCAAAGGAAATGGTTTCATAACAATTATGCAGATTGTAAATGATTCATTAAAATGGTGTACTGGTTACGAGGATACAAGAAATTGTAATGTTTCATCTTACTGTAGGAGGTGGGGAGGGGACATGTAGTTGACAGGTGGGTGTGTGGTTTGGTGTATGAAAGGATGTTTGCGTGTTTACGCGCGTATATCTGACGATACGTGTTTTGTTAACATAGAAAGAACGTGCCCGTCGATCTGAATGCACAATTCCTGTTTTGGGATAAGGTGGGGGTATTATGAGAAAGGGATCTCTCGCCTCCAAAATTTTACACGCCATAGCCTTTATATATATATATAAAAGAATGTACTCGTTGGAAAACTGAAATAATAATGTTGGCCATTGTTAGATGATGACTGTACGGGGTGCTTTGAGGCACAAAACACTTTGAATTTCTTTTCCGAGTAAAATGTGTGAGGAGGCTAGTCACAAAGCGGAACTTTTGATACAGCACTCGGGGTCAGTGTCTCATGCATAGGCGATTCTCCGAAGTTGAAAGTGTCTGTGTGCGTGTGTGTGTGTGTGTGTGTGGGGGGGGGGGGTCCAGGACAGTCTTGCTTTTCTCTCCGGATCTTGCCCCATCAGGAGGCAGGTTGTTGAAGGCCAGAGATCAGTTGACTAATGCGCCCTGCGCCATTGGCGCATCAAATCAGAAAATGTCCAATCGAAATTCTGTGTCGTAGGTCAAACAGTGCATCCGTCTGGGGCGCCCGTGCGCCATGCAATGGCTGTAAGTGTTAGAGTATCGTGACTGAAAATGCGGAGGGAAATACCTCTGCTTGCGAGAACTTCGCTCCAACGACGCAGAAGTACGTTACACCGGCGCAGGAAAGCTAGGATGTTCCTAGGGCGAGAGGCAGGGAGCGAAATATCACCGAACGCAGAAAGCGTCTCACTCGCCTAGAGAAAACGTTACCCAGCGCCTGACTCTCCTCATATACACACACGGGCGCGGGCGCACACAAAATCATTAGCAAATGCCTACCTTTGATCATGGTTTTGAGTGTCATACAAATGTGAAGCAGTCTGTGATTAGTTGGCAGAAGCTGAGCTCGGCCGATCATAAACATGATGTCTTCTTTAACTTTTGTAATTTCGTTGCTGGGAAGTCTTGATGATATTATCTCTCTTTCAGATATTTAATTGTAATTTTTATTTGTGAAGCAGAATAGTATTTTTATGTTGGATGCTACTGCTTGTCACTGACAAACTACCGGCCGTCCAAAATGGAAGAGATCAAATCACCCATCTTATTCTGCCAGGCTGACCCCGGCGAGGCTACCATTTACCTTGTCTTCCAACGGCGCTGACCTCGCTTCGCATGATCGCTTTCCACTAGTCCCCGCTCGGTCAGGTGTGACTGTTACTCAGCGTCAGGAAAACACGGTGGGTGGGGCTGAGGGGTTGGCGGAGGTTGTCGTCCGTAACCGGGATGAGAAGACCTGAACGCGACGTTCCCAGGTGTCAAAAGGATGGTTGCCAGGATGTGATCGCGTCGCCAGCTTATCTTTTGCTGTCTCACGAGCCTAGCGCAGGTGAGACAGACGAACTTGAATTTTGGCGTATGGCCAGGTGGCCAAGTGACGTAGATTTATCTGGGTACGGGCTTGCAAACGAGCCGGAGACAATGAAGAATGGGAGTTGACAATATCTGGTTAATTAATCTTAATCGATTTCGTCAGTGCTTAATACAAGCAGTTAAATCTAGGAAATCGTGCTTTCTATAGCGGTGGCAAGAGTACGTTGCTGTTGTTACGGGGCGCCCGAGGAAAGGAAGGAGACGAGGAGAGAGAGACTAAAAGAAAATGTTTGGGAGATGAAAGGAGGAGTGCGGTGGAAAAGGTCGAAAAGAAAATCTGGAGCAAACGCTAAAATTTCAACCACGCAGACACTCGCGACTGCTGTACGTGGCCAACACAGTTAACGAGATGTTTAGCTGAAAATTCGACATGAGCGTTTGAAAGACGCGTGCTTCTTCTGCGAAAATCTTAAAGGTTTGTCGAGCTAGGGCGTACAATTGTCCGGCTTAGAACAACCCGTTAAAGTTTGACAGTTGTTGCACCGCCCTTCAGGAAAAAAAGATGGCTCCAATACCTGTTCCACTTAAAATGGATCAGAGGTGATCATTCATGACGAAGCTAAAATCCGCAAAGAGAATTACGCCCCCAAGCAACGACGTATATGTTCCTGGCCAAATCAAAATATTCGGTAAGAGCTGGTAGTGATTCTAAGTTCACGACGGCGATATCTCAAGAGGCATCAAACATCATCGTGTAGACTTGAGATAGCGATCATTGGAGGTAACAGCTACTCACGTCAGTAATGTTCCTTTGGTTCTTAAGTGGCTTTCGTCATAGCCCTCCATGACCGCAGTTTTTCTTTTCAGCTCTACGAAGTGGTACAGAACTAACAGCTTTTATCCGCTGTTCACGCAATAATAATAAAAATATAAAAGAAACTATCGATGAATCTTTTCAAGGCTTGTCTGTGAATATTTACTCCAAACGTTTACTCTTATAATTTGTCAGTTTTTAGGCAGGTACATGTTCCTCTTCAATAAACAGTATAGAAATAAATATGTGTTATAAAGGCGTGACACATCTGTCCATCTCGGTTTCAAATAATCGTTCTCTGTGAATAAAATGTACCGACTTTCTATGACTATAGATTTCATGATAATAAACAAGAACATAAATTCATCTGTTACGATACTTTCTGGTCCAAACATATTCTGCTCTAAATAAAAAAAAACATTCAAAGTATTACCAACATAAAGATTAATGCAAAGATATTTTGCTTGAAAAGACGCGGAACTAAAAGAGAGAGATTAAAAAAATTGAATTTTGCATGTGTAACAAAACTTGTTGAATGAAGACAAACACAACCTGTAATACATCAGGGTATTGCAGTGCTGAGATCACTAACAGATAATTATCCTGTAAAATATAACAATCGGAGACTAGCTTTTACAGCAGTCTGGCCTCTTCGTCCGTCGTCATCTCCAGAGAGAGAGAGAGAGAGAGAGAAGGGGGGAGGAAGGAGAGAGTGTGTAGAAAGAGGGGAGCGGGAAGTAGATATACAGAAAGAAGAAAGGATTTTCTATATACAACACGTAAAGCCGTTTGAGCAACGCTTTCTCTTAATCGCACCCTCCCACCCCGCTTCGTGTCTTAGTGCCTTAGTGCAATACATTAAATGGTTTGCTACGTATGCGTACATACATCTGTACATCCCATCTTATCAGGAACATCATATATCCTGATGCTGCTGTGATGGGATTTTTTCTGTTGTACAGGCTAGTGTCTAACAAAGTTATGGCTCGTGAGAAGTCTTGCTGTCGAAGCGCTTGCTTGTATAGACATGGTGTGCGCATAAAATCCGAATGCACAGTGAGTGCAATACTCCCCTCCCCCTCCACACAATTAATAAAAGTTTTTTTTTTACCCCTATGTCTGACTGTGCCAGTTGAGATTTGTCACCCCCTTTACAGTCAGCTTAGAGCATGCTTGCTGGTCACATGACAAATGTCTGCCCACAGTGCGTTGTTTGTAAATTTTTTGTTTCTACAGCATCCATTTAAACCGAGCTTCAGTGCAGTGTACCTGCCCGCGGATGTCTTTCCAAGACGGCAGCAATATACAGTGCATGTGAACCATGCACCCTTCCCTCCCCCAATTTTCCGCTTCAGCAGACTGGCGACGGGGGTGCGCTGTCATCCCTGGCCGAGCTTAACCTTCACGCTGCGGGATATAATGACATACCCAAGCAAACATCACGCTTAATTCAAGGATGCACGTTGCCACGAGCTGTACTGCGCTCGACTCACATGTGGCAAGGCTTGAAACGAAAACAAAGCCTCTCCAGTCTTGCAACCAATCACAGACCTCGAGTATACTTAGCCCCCCTCCGGCTGCTTTGAGGTCGCAAGAGGACGGAGGTCGGCGCTCGGGGTGCCAGCGATGCGCGTCCCTTTTTATTAACAGTAACGTCGATGTGTGATAGAAAAACAGTCGAGAGTTATGAAACTGTGAGCAGGTACGTGGTCACTTGTAGAGGCCGGGAAGGTGCAGAAACAGACGGGGCAAACACCCTCCTGACATAGATTTCTCAGAGAAACGCAGCTCGCTTCCCAACGCCTGAAAAGTTACTAGACTGTCTCGATCATTACCTGCACACACCTGAAACGGCACATGATTGGTTCAAGATCTCAGCTTCGGTATACACCTCAGCCTACAAAATGCACAGAAGTGAAATATCTCTCGCTTTTTTTATACATAAACATAAGGGTGAGCTATCAGATACAAACTGCTGTACAATTAAATATATATGAAACAGATAAGTATAAACAAAGAAATAAAGGTTAAATATAATTATGTTCAGGACACGTTCTCGTGAGCTGATGGATTAGATTCCCATATAGGGTTGTACCGAATATTATATTCTATTAAAATTCGTGGTAATCGGAATAATGACAATACTCGATTATCGAACCTATCGAACTATCGAGTCGATAGTCGTATTCGAAAAAATAATATTGAATTACAGAATTTCGACTAAAGCCGGAAGTTGAAATGCTTGTAGTCAAGAATAATATTTACAATAATAGCTATAGAACTCCGTAAAAAGGCCTGTACTGACATGGTTAGTGTTATAGTGTTTCCGTTTCAAAGAACGTGCTGTTTGTATACGTATTCTCTCGACCTGCCTAAACTCCACCACAATCCTAAATGCCCGGACACTTCAGGATATTGTTTATCAGATTATAAATAAGTGCCAGAGCTCGACAGTAAGCGACCGCTTTGCCGAAGTTGATGGCCACGAGCTTATATTTATGCGACCACTTTCGGGAGTTCCCGGTTCTGCCAATACGCTTCGTAATGGGAGAAAACTTTGGTTAACTTGTAGCTCAGCCAGTCCCGTTTAAGAGGGTTGTTTCCCTTATACCATGAAGTGAGGTTATGAGGGAAAACGGATTTTCCCGTCTGCCCCAGCTGAACAACTCGGCGTACATGACAGTATACAGGGCGGGTTTTCTGCACAGTGGATTTTAGTTACCTCGTTGGTGCTGGATTTTAGCTAACTTTGAGAAGACGGCAGAGACGTTTTTTTAAAAAATAGGATTTTTACACGTGGCCTAAAATGTAGGCACAACGACCATTTACAATTGCATTTATTGGGATCTATTGAGTTACATTAATCGTTCTAATCCAACTATTTCGCGCCTCAGATCCTCAGATAAGACTATATACTCACACGATTTTTTTTATTAATCAAAAACCACAAGACGGTATCGCTGGAAGTATTTTCGTCCTGGGGCGAACCTGCGAATCATTCTTGTGACCTGTCTACTGCCTTTGGGCCTGTATCCCCGCTTGCCTTATGCTATAATGTATTTCCTGCGTGCGTGCGAGCGTCACCAGTCTGTGTCCTCCAAAGCCCAACTGCCTTCAAACGACAGCGGCACTGGCTGTCGTTCGGCCGTCGTCTCACGCAGTGCCGCAGTGTCTTACGCTGTCCTCACCTGCAGGCGTCATTCTGTCTGGTTGGTGCCTCCAACTAGTCGAGCCTCATTTGCTATGGGACTAAAGGAAAACATTAAACCTCGCGCGTATGTATGGATGGATGTATATGAATGGATGTGTTTATGTTTGTGTGTGTGTATGTATGCATCTGTATGTGCGTATGTGTGTGTATATGTGTGTATGTGTGTGCATGTATGCTTCTGTGTGTGTGTGTGTGTGATGAGGTTAGATCCCAGAGGGATCCTTCAGTCTTGATCCCAGTCTGGTACACTGCATGACTGTGTCGAATGGTAACCCCGGCCAATTCTAGGATCATCAGCCAACCTATGTTGACGAGGTAGGAAACTGTGGCTTCCTGTCATCCTGTTGTCACTCCCTGACTAACTCGCCCACCCCCAACTTGGATCTCAGTGATCAATTACCTAGAATTATCACAGCTTCAAATCACCTTGTTCGGAAATCGTGGACAAGATTCTATTCTGTCATTTTTCATATGAAGTCTGGTTGAGACAACCATGTTAACTGTCTCTTTATTTCTTTTGGACCACAACACTTCTTAGCGATGTCATGTGAGACATGTCATGTTCTAGCACTGCATGACACGGCGTGGTGTGGGTCTGATTGAGATAGGTCAGCCAACAAGACAATACGTGAGAATCTGTATCTTGCTGGAAACTTTCAAACAGTACACACCACCATCTGTGCTTGTGTGGCGACAGAATTTCAAAGGTGATAATGCAGCTGTGTGAACACACCTTATTACCCACAGCACATTGCAGGGTATTAAATAAATCGCGTGACACCCAACAGCCAACAACCAACGCCTGCAATGGCTTTAAGGTTGGGTCACAACCAGCGGTTTTTCACAGCGTTGTGGCTCAAGCGCAAAGCTTCACTCAACCACAAAGTGGTTGCAGTGTGTGTGTGTGTGTGATGAGGTTAGATCCCAGAGGGATCAGTCTTGATCCCATTCTGGTACACTGCATGACTGTGTCGAATGGTAACCCGCCCAATTCTAGAATCATCAGCCAACCTATCTTGACGAGGTAGGAAACTGTGGCTTCCTGTCATCCTGTTGTGTGGATGCAGTGATGCACCAAATGCAATGCAAGGGAAGTAACTGCAAAGTGGGGAAACGTTTAAATTCGGCAGCTACTTCCCCTTCGCTTTGTTTCCGACATTTTCAACGCGATTAAACCTCATCATGACGGCTTTCTGCGTCTGCATGGAAGAATGTGGTTCAGTTTTGGAGAAAACTAAATTTGTTGTCTTGGGATGTGGTTGGGCTAGATATTTTCCGTCTACTTTTTGACAAGTTTCCAGTCGATTAGCAGACAGCGAATACATTCTCTGACACACATTCGCACTAACAGTAGTTCCTTCCCCAATACCAATAGATGGTGAAAGGCATATTGTTTCGGAGGCATTGAATAACGGTTTCTTTGTTAGTTTTGTTTATAAGGAACTCAGAAAGACCCCACATTCCTTGCAAGAACTCATGTTATTTCCATTTGAGATTCTGAATGAAATTATTTGACTTCATAGTATTAATCAGGATATCCGATTTGTTAGCAGTTTTAACATGCGTTAAATAGTGTTCTGCCACGCCTTCCTTGGACTTCAAGAAATATAACTTTTCTGAGAAAGCTTAGCTTTCGGTTCCAAGTGCCGACTATTTCGAAACCACGAAAGACGATTTCGTGAGTGCAAGATACTAGACATACCATACATTTACAACGTCAGAGGCACCTCTGTTCCAGTTACATTCAGTTCTATTCTGAACGACGCAAAAGACCAAACAGTGTGGTAAAAAATTGTCTTACTTTAATTCTTGGAAATGTTGACAACTGCACCTTTGTGGTAATTTTCCATTTTTTTCACATCACGATAAAGGATATTTACATAAACAGAAGTGATTCTTTCAAAGCTGTAAAAGATCCGAAAAACTATACACAAATAAGTTCACCCAACAACGTCAGTTAAGACATGTCGAACAACGAAAATATACATATGAATTCCACAATATCACCAAACCCCAAATCATTAAACTCGCTAAACAAAATGAAGCAAAGCGAAACGCCTTGCGCACGTTTTTAGCAAGGAGTGAAATTTGACTGCATATCAAACGTCAGGTAGGCTTACTTGCACAAAGCTGGCAAGTATTGATTAGACCGGAAAGGTGCTGGTAAAATTTGAAAATTTTGCTGAAAAGAAAGAAAAGTAAGCATTCTGAACATCTAATGGCAGCAGAACGAACACGACTGACGGGAACATGTGACTTCGCACGCTTCCATTGGGATTTCCATCATTCTAGTGGCGTTGGACAGACAACTGAACTCCGCTGTACTAAACCACACTTCTGTTTCTGTGATGCTGACGATGCACCGTATGAAATGCGTCACACAGCCACTACAGTACTGTGTTCTTATGTACGCCATATAGCTGCTGGCGTGTCGTTCGCTAGGTATTGTCTCGAATCATGGAATGGCAACACAAAGATGTGCTCCGTTTAGGCAAGCCTCTCCAACTGAAAATGACTGAAGCTCTTTAGCCATCAGTCCCCTGTGGTGTGATTTACAAGGGATCCTGAAATTAGGAAAAAGATGTATAAGCATAAAGATGAATATTACCTGCCCTAATGCAACGCATCTTTTCTGGCATTTTAATGTAAGTTATCAGTACATACATTTGTTCCCGGTGAATGTTACTGGAGTTGTGAGCGCTAGGTGTTAAAACGTGTTTTAATATTATTTTTGATAAGAGTTTCAGATTAATGTATTCAATGTTGATATATAAATGAGCACAAATTAAGCTTTCAAAACACATTCCTTGAAATATTCTTACAATGTAAGTACCAAAAGCGCTTGAATGAATGAACGAACGAACGGACGGAGGGACGGACAGGGACAGGGAAGGAAGGAACAAATAAATGAATCGACTGTTACTTGCATCAGTAAAGCAGGAAACATGGGCTGGTACACAGCTGTCGGGTCGTCCCCAATCCCCGACAACGCACTCCTCTACGCTCGTCTCATTGCCTGCGCAGTTCAGTGTAGTGATCCAAGGGCTGCCAATCACCCGAGCGATCCCGGGAACCACAAACCTGGGCAGGAAGACAAGAAAATCGTACATTAAACGTCTGCTTGACGATGTCGGTGCACGTACATTTTACTACTGCAAACTAAATTCAGATGCAGTTGCTGAGTAGGTGTCACCTGTATCTGTTTGTCGTCCGTTTTCGCTTCTGGAGTTTTGCTTCTTTTTCTTTCTTTCATGGCTGTTTTTCTTTCTACAAATTCAGTTGACGTCACATATTGCCTATTTGTATATAACGCTTTTTTTAAAAGGACTGTCAGATGACAATTACAGAGAGGTATGAACATCAAGACTGGCCTGTACCTCGTACCACCGGCAGGGAATCCAAGTTCTCTGCAGGTAACATTTGCCGCAGCGTCAGTCCAAGAGTAACTGTCGCAGATATATCCCCACGCACCATAACGCCGCACCTCCACCTGGCCCCAGTTGGAAAAGCCACTGTTGACGAGACGGACCGCGAAAGCTGTGGATAGAAATAATTTGTCATCCTCATCATCATCGTCGCAATCGCCACCAGCACAACGGCAAAACCTCCAGCTGTTATAGAGTCATTAAAGGAGACATCTTTGGCTTTTACTTATTAGAAGACTTTGCCCAAAAACGAGCAGACGCTTAAAAAAAGACTGCGCAAAGTTGTCATGCAAAGAGGGCATTTCGAAGTGATGAGCAGATGTTTAATGGGACAATGCAAAAGCCAAAAAGAGAAATATTTCGGAGTGAAATACACGTTTAATAGGAAATGTACAAAAACCAAAAGATTTGTTAATTAACGTACTCATATCTACGCTTTCTTTTGAGGTATTGTAGCAGATGGCGGAAGCCAGGAGAGTGCAGTAAGGACGAACAGAGTACTGACACTCGGACAGTGAGAGTTCTGTCCCTGTGCAGCTCAAGTTTGCTGCGAAATTGGAGGCTGTAATAAACACCGGAGCCAGCGTGCTGCAGCACAGGGCAACTCCGTCCACATGGCCCATAGACCTTGAAAATGACAACGAAAGAGAAAAGGAATTTTGGTAAAGAAAATGTCACGTTTGGCTGGTAACTGGTAAAAGTTGCGAGTCTACGAGAACAGGAAATGCACGAGTGTGACAGACAGACATACAGACAGAGACAGACAGACAGACCAACCGACAGAGACAGACAGACAGACAGAGACAGACAGACAGACAGAGACAGACAGACAGAGACAAACCGACAGAGACAGACATACAGACAGAGACGTACAGACCGACAGAGACAGACAAACCGACAGACAAAGACAGACAGACCGACAGAGACAGACAGACAGACAAACCGACAGAGACAGACCGACAGAGACAGACCGACAGAGACAGACAGACAGACAGAGAGACGGACGGACGGACGGACGCGAAGGTCTAAGACAGAGGAAGAAGGAGATTGTGCTCCACAAACCTGCACGCCACGCTGGCGTCCACATCGTCCCAGCTATCGTCGCAGACGGCAAACCACGTGGTGCCGGACAGAAACTCCACTGCGCCGTATGGAACTTCTCTTGGGAGTCCACCCTGTGGCCGCAGACGACCTGTAACTGAAGGTGAGTTACACGTTTGTATCCATGGTTACACCACGTCTTGTGTCCGCAGCAAAGACACTGCCAAAGAGATGCTGGAGCGGTTTGACCAAATAAAGCACATTGCTTTTGTTTCAAACAGGAGAAGATGTTAGCATACTTTTTTCTGTTTTCGTCAGATCAGGGTGGACAGGAGACGTCCCCTGAGTGAGGGAGAAGACTGTGTAAAAGAGTAAATACAGAAAGTACTGAATACAAGTACAGAATGTGAGACGACGGGGAGGGGTTATAAATGGGAGAGAGAAATGGAGAAGAGTGGGAGCGGCGGAGAAAGAAAAAGGACATTATTATAGCAGCGACAATAGGGGATGTCTCCCAGCAACAAAAAGGGAGATAACTGGAGATGGATCAAAGCCGAGACACTGGCAAAAGCTGCTGTTACAGCCTGTAGAACTTTGAAAAAAGACATATTGTTACCTGGGCTCTTGTAACAGCTGATTCCTACATCCTCCCCATGCACACAGTTATGCTGACCCCACGGCTGTAATGAACACTCGCCCAGGTTTGTCTCATTGCCAGAACACCAAACGTTATCCAGCCATATTGGTCCTGTGCCTGGACCGAAGTACACTGTCTGCACGACAAAACACTTAATGAAGGCACACAGACATGTCCCCGTTCTCTCATGCTATGTGACAGAACTGTACGTGTCATTTTATAGAAGTGGTACTTCCATGGAGAGGAAATGTATTCTTACGCAATGATAAAGCATACAGTATGGTCTTATACATAATTGGTCAGTAACCAGTATTTAAATACGGGGAAAAGTTTCTTCTGGCGGAAACCCGGTTTACGTGACATACATAATTCAATTAATGAAGTGCCCACGTGAAAACGTGTGACAAACTGACTCATCGTAACGTGCCCTGTATATTACGGCAATAACTGTGAACAGTGAACACAGGCAGTTTAACCACTGCGCTGCCTTTGAAAGGACCAAGACAAACTTTCTAAGCTAGCTTGGTGAACACCTACGTATCTTGATTACGATGAACCTGACGGAAAGTGATAAGTACTTGAAAATCTAGAATGATTTAGATCATGTCAAAGTGATAGTAATACAATTTCCAGCGATCTGTCCATCCATTCATCCATCAGCACCATCGGTCACCTGTCCACCGTAGAAGAATCCCAGGTAGCGGCACACAACCAGAACATTCGAGTCCGTCCAGCCATCATCGCACACCGTTCCCCATGTCCCGTTGCCTCTTCTCACTTCCAGGCGTCCTTCCTCGTCACTCTCACCGCCAGCCAGTCGGACTTCAATGTCTGCAAACACGCGTGGAACAACTACTTACAGTTTTAAAAGCCCGATTACAAAATTAATTCGCGGTCCCCAGAAGTATCTAGTGAAATGTATCCTGTTAGTCTCAGATGCTTCCGCTGGCGAAAGGCGTACTGTAAAGCTTGGATGTCTGGAATGTGAAAAAAGTCGGTTCCTAAACTCTAACTCCCCTCCTATCCCTGGCCTTATCCCATACCGAAGAAGTTTTAAAAATGGAGAAATTAAAATAGGCGAATTCAACCACCTGGTTTCCAGCTGTTAAAACCAGTTAACGCTTTTGCCATTTGGCAATGCACCACAACGGGGAGACGTGCTCAGCGTGGGTATAAGAAGCTGTGCAAATACCGTTTGAAAAACTTTACATCTTTTTAAAGAGTTGCACGGCTTGTTACTCTTTACAAAACAAAAATAGGTCAACATTAGCAGGTCACGGTGACAATTTGTAAGCCGACTTCGATTCAGTTTGGGTCCGAGTGACTACCCTGTCACTATGACGATGTTCCCAAAGTGTACCTGGTGCCTCTGAGGCCTACGGGACACGGCTTAATAAATGTCTGTGGAACCGTGCATTTTGTGAGAATTAGGTGCTGTAAAGCAGGACTAGGACTGTGTGAGTGTGCGTGTGATTATGGATATATCTTGCAGAGTGTTATTAATAGGCTGTCGTGGATCATTGGGTACTGTTATATAGAGTATTTTCTGAATTCGTTTGATACTTTCTTTCGTGTCATATTAAAAGGTGGAAATAGAGCCACATTTGTGTTTGTCTGTGAGTGGGTGGGCGTCAAGAAGGATTCTCAACACGAACACGCAAGCACGCAAGCACCATGCACAACACCGTTCCCACATAAAATTAAAGAGTGGTATCTAAGAAGCAGAGACTGAAAGATCTATCTCATAATTGAACAATGGTCTGTCGGAAGAAAAACATTTTTGCAAGTTATAAGACCCCAAATCCTAAGTCTTGTCACGTCAGTGCTGTATCCTATCTGGATAAGGTGTTTATTATTAAATTTTTACCGATTGTTTGGCCAAGCAACGCCTGGGTACAATGCATACGAAAGAAACAGCACTGACTTTTTTCAGATTAGCTCAGACGTCACTTGTCAATATTGTAAATATTGTGATAGTGGGAAAAGGGAGGACGAACAACATTTGTTACATAATGTCCGTTATATAAAGGTATAAGGATATTTGGGTGCCACTCTCATTGCGACCGATAGGTATACTACCTTAATGAAATGTAAGGATGCAAATTATTGTAAGAGGCTTGGATCGTTTATTTTAATGCTCGTGAAGTCAGAGGCAAATTTATGGACAGGCTAGCTTTGGCGACTTTATACGTTATTGTCATGTGAATCGCACGCAACGATTTTATTGTCACCCCACTCCTAGAGGCCAAGGCCTGTAAAAAAAAATATCGTGTAATGTCTCTTCCCCCCCACTCTCACACGCACGCACGCACGCACGCACAGGTACGTTACCTGTAATCCCGTTGCAGACGACTGCTACATCCTCACTGTGCACACAGTAGCGCACGTTATATTGCTGGTGGGAGCAGTTGCTCAGGCTGGTCTCATTGCCGACACAGTTAACATTACTCATCCAAATGGGCCCCGTGCTCTGACGGAATGCTGTGGCAGACACAACCTGGAATCGAGAGGGAAAAAAAAGTTGACGGTGGAAACGGTTCAGGAAGCTTGTCTCTGTTCGAAATATAACGTGATAAATTCAGCTTTCCGTACGTTTGTGCATTACTTTGCTTTCATCTAGACTAAAGAGCATACAGCTGGATGTTGCGAGGAAAATATACTGTAGCTTGCACCAGTCCATTCATCCCTACATTAGTCCACCCATCCATTACCTGGCCAGCATTGCTGTACCCCAGCTGTCTGCACACGACATGAGTGTTGGCGCCTGTCCACCCTTGGTTACACACTGTGCCCCACGTGCTGTTGGCTGTCCTCACCTCCAGAAGCCCCTCTCCCTCGTCAAACCCACCCGTCAGTCGAACCTCAAGTTCAATGGTGCTTTCTAAGACAAGTAAACATTTTTTATTTTATTAAAGCTCGTTACTTTTTCTTTCTTGGTATTTCGATCGCAAGCGATATAGAAATGCAATATTTATTACTGACCATTTACCTTTTAACCCACTCATAATAATGTTAATGCATAATTTCTGAGGAAGCGGGGGGAGAGAGATTACTGAGAGGGAGGGGAGAGGGACACACACACACACACACAGAGAGAGATATGGGGTGGGGGTAGGGAGGAGGAGAAAGAAAAACGACAGATGACTTCGAAGTCTTTTATGCCTGCTTGGACTGTGATGAATGATATGAATAAAATGTAGTTCCTGTTGTATCAATTATTGGTAAGGCAACAGACCCATTTTGATATTAACATGGTTTACCATCTGCATAAAGGCTTTTATACTGAGTATTGTCCATTTCCATTTAGATATTTAGATGTGTGAATAAAATATTTGGCGCACAGGAATATCAGGTCTAGTACCGCATTTGCTTTCATGTATTGCTTGTGGCCCAATATAATACTTTCGTCCGTTAGGCAAACTCAGATGTATTACAGGGGGAGAGAAAAGACTGGTTTTCAGACAGCTGTTACAAGAAGAGAGAACAGGTGTTGGCTAATGGAAAAAAAGAGGTTGTTTCAGGGCACTGGAAACGTGGAGGGAGGAGGCAGGGTTAAGAGGAATGAGAGGTCAGAACGAGAGAAAGAAAAAAAAGCAACAGGAACGAAAAAGAAAGAAAGAAAGTGACAGTAGTGTCTTGTGTTTTGACCACAATAAGTTCTGGATGATATCTCCAAGATCGCATGTCTAGTAATATTTAAGAGATGACATTTTGTGTTAGGAAGAAGAAAATGAGATTTTCTGGTTTTTCGCTACATTCCTTGGGTAAATAGTATTGCGCGAAAATGTGCGTTTGCACTAAGAGGACACGCACACAAATCTATTGCAAACTCCGAACATTTGCACAACAAATAAGCCGTTTCTATTACGAAAGGATGCATACATTTTCATGCTAGACAAAAACTCGATTTTATTGAGTTTGAGGTGTGTCTGTGTCTGGATTTAGGACAGTTTTATCAAAACTGTTTTGGAAACAGCTTATACTCCTAAGAAAATAGCGAAATAATCTACGGAAAGTTTTCTTTCCTGAAATGTTGTGGTGTGCGAACTTATGGATTATTTTTGTCTCATGCGTCGATGTATTCATTTACGAAAGTATGCCTGCATGCACGTACGTCCGTGAATACCTGTAGGGGAAGCTCATGTGAGAGAAAGCGATGGAAGGAGGTAGGCACTATGAAGGAATACGAGACAGCACAGTTGAAGTGACAAGTGTAGGAGAAACAAACAACAAAATCGTCTGGCGGATTGAAAAAAAAAGTACGCACTAGCAAATCAGCAGTGTGAATTCAGACATATTCTCTGACCTGTAAACGTGCCGCAGACAATTCCTACATCCTCACTGTGCACACAGTTGTGCTGACCCCAAGTCCTTGAAGAACAGAAGCCCAGGTTAGTTTCAATGCCCTGACAGGTAACATCATCCAGCAATATTGGTCCCGTAGCCTGTCCGTACGGTACAGCCGACACTGCCTGCAGATGAGCCAACAGCAAACGATGACGATGACTGAGGACAATCTACACCTACGTTCGTAACGTAGCGAAACCTCAGCATATCCTTCAAAAAACACGCTGCCATCTTAAAGAAAAAAAAACTTCAACAAAGAACAAAAACAACAAAGTTTTTCCTCGACCTACAGATTTTTGTTCGTCTTGCCTGTAAGTTACTCAATTTGTCCAACAGTCTGATCGAGATCCACGTGGCCTGTTGCGCTATTGCCGCTTTAATCTAATCAAAATGCTTATCATCCCCTCTAAAGGCATATCCGTTCCACCATCTCCGAGTTTGCTGAAATGGCTTTGCTCCGCTAAGGTTAAGCATTGTGTACGAACAAAACTTAGCTGCAAAACATACGGGGTTTTTCAGGCGACTGTGATCCCTCCCTCCCTCCCTCCCTCCCTCCCTCCATCCATCCATCACCTGGCTGAAAGTCTCGAAGCCAAGCTGTCTGCACGCGACAGCAGCATCATTGTTATCAAAGCTGTCGTCACACACGGTGCCCCACTCGCCGTTATCTCTTCTCACTTCCAGACGGCCTTCTCTGAAGCTGGGCCCGCCAACCAGTCGAGCCTCTAAAGCGAAAAATCAGGCGACATATTTATACGTAAATATCACCATGATAAATAATGCGTTGCTAACCAAGAGTACAGTGTACTTGACTACTCTCGGTCACTAGTAGAGTCTACACGTCACTGATGTTTACTACAGATTTTTCATCTTGCCTATACGCTGTTACTCAACTTGTACCACAATCTGATTTAGAACGACCTGATCTGTTGCACGTTTTGCATTGAAATTATTATATAAAAATGAATGACATTTATTTTAACGTGCTAAGTATATAAATCTGTGCGTTTGTGTTCATGAGTAGATTAAAGTGGGTCCTCTAGAATCCTTTATTTCTGTGGTTTTGTTTGTCTGTCTGTCATCATGTATCTGCGTATGTAAGTATTTGTGTATGTCAGTGAAGACAACAGGAAAAGGACGGAGAAGAACAGACAAGAATAAAAAAAAACAGGGTTAGTATTGGAGGAACGGCGAGATGAAATAAGCAGAAAGAATAAATGTTTTTAAAAATCAAACACCAACAGTAGCAGCACCAGTAGGGCTACAAAAAAAACCTGTTTGTCTGACCTGTAGAGGTGCCGCAGACAATTCCTACGTCTTCACCGTGACCGCAGTCGTGCTGACCCCAAGGGCGGGAATAACACTGGATCAGGTTCGTTTCGTTGCCGAGACAGCCCACATCATCCATCCAAATGTTCCCAGTGCCTAAACCGTACAGTGAATTAAGCACGACCTGCAGACGACAAAACAGTGAGTTGCGAATATGACATAGGAAAATCCTAAGGTAATGTAATATGTAATTTAAATACGCCTATACGTTATCGTATGTCTGATTCAGGTGTACAAATACACGTTAAATACTTAAATAAATATGGTGTCCCTACTTCGCGGAAATTCAGTTATTGTGGCCGGCCTTGGAACCTATCTCCCGCGATAAACGAGGGATTACTGTAAACAGTATCCAGCTTAAAAAGAAAAGCTTGTTAACTATAGTAATGCTGTACACATATCCCAGCATCCATCTCTCCGTCTTTCTGTCTGTTTGTCGATCATCCCATTACTTCGTCCATTTTTCTCTGCACCTATCATTACCTGTCCAGCATTGCTCAGTCCCAGCTGTCCGCACACAACAGCAGCATCAGTGTTATCAAAGAAGTCGTCACACACCGTGCCCCACTCGCCGTTATCTCTTCTCACTTCCAGACGGCCTTCTGTCAAGCTGGGGCCACCCACCAATCGAGCCTCTAAAGCTAAAGGTAAATGTGACCAAAAAGAAGTTATGTATAAGTGCGTTACTCCGTGCATATGTATGTAGAAAACGTTTATGTATGTATGCATGCATGTATGTATGTAGGCATATACACCTTGATTTTTCTGGCGTCTCGTTGCCTCCCAATCAGGAGGTAGAGCAAATTGTTACGGTCGACCCGATTGGCTTGCCAAAACAGCCAGCCGGGAGAACGCGCAGTGGAGCGGGGAAGGTAGCCGGCTGAGAGCGAGGGGAACCCGCACCCCTCCCCCTGTTGACCCGTCACCCTGAGAGGGGGTCGGCTGTGAGGTGGGGACGAACAACCCTCCGGGCTACAACCCACCACCCCGAACGGGTAGAAAGCCTGTTCGCGTTTTTGCAAGTCCTGTTTGCAAGTCCGAGTCCAGGGCTATAAAAGGCCGCCGATGGCCAAAGCAGATTGCCGAATGCCGAGTTGTCGGAGCCGAATGGCGGGTGCCAATCGACGAATGCCGAGTGGTCCGATGCCGAATGCCGGGAGACCGGAAGCCGAATGCCGAAGAGTTCTGTTGTGGTTACTACAGGAGATTACGACCATTATCCGCGACGTGGACGCAAGAGAACCAGCAGACTTCTGCAACAAGGATGACTCTTGTCCGGTGGAAAAAGAACTCGTGCATTTCGGACCGTTGCTGAGGTCATGGAGCTGAGAGACGTGGCGTCTGCGGTATTCCTATCCAGCACCGTGAAAGTGAGTTTACGTACAGTGTAGGAAAGTAAGACACGACCGTAACTCAAAGATAGTTGTCTTGAACAAGCTTAGACGAAAGTATAGATCAAACTTGTTGATTTGTCGGTTGTCCAACAGGACTAGTTATTTGTAGAAAACCAACGGTTAATTCTTGTGATCGTCGGTCGATCTTATTGTGTATAAGACGTCGGCGTCATGTCATTTTTCTGAGTGGTTTTAGTTCGGAAAAGATACGGTTTTCCTTGTGTTCACCGATGTGAGTTATAGGTAAGGTAGCCAATTCATAACCCGGGAAATAACGTGTGCGTGTAGATACGTATAGCGTCGCTGGGATGAACATATGAGAGCGCGAGTGATTGTTCTACATGTCTGTAGATGTATACTGGAGCATCATTCATGGTGTAGTGAAACATTCTATGTTGTAACTGTAAATAAATAGAATAGTGTATGATCGCTGCCCTCTTTTATTAAGTTGTGCGCGTGACAAGCAAGGGGGTGGGGGCTCGAGCCGATTTGGAAATTGATGAAATTAGGCAGTGATTGCAGTGTTAGTTTCCCCCTTCTTGACACATTTTTATGTTGTTGTAACTCTAGTTGACGAGCAGAGTAGTGAAACACATAAGCTCCATACCCTAGACACGCGAGAGATAATACCACGACACACCTAGTTACGTCTGCATAGGTAAGACTTGAGGCATCTGTCAGACTTTATGTGTGCGTCTGTCTGTCTGTCTGTGTACGAATCTGTGAATACATACATGAATAATCTGTGTTTGTGTTTCTGGGTATAGAGTTATTGATATATGAAACTAAGGCACGTGTGATTTATAATTGACTTGTGTATGTTTGCGTTTATGCAAATACGTTTTCGTAAATAAAGTGAGGGGGTTAGTGGATGGGTGGAAGAAGGAAGGCCGAGGTAGTCAAAGAAAATTGGATGAAAATGGAGTGAAGCATGTCAAGAAGAAAAAAAATGCTGGAACAACGTCAGACATATGAAACATCAAGCAAAGTCCCCAACAAAACTAGCAGTAGACTACGGACACAGTCTCTGTGTATTGATCTATGTATGCATGCATTTATGTATGTCATCTATGTCCTGTATGTATGTATACGTAGGTACGCATGCATATGAAAGGGGTTGCGGCACCGCTCTGTCATCTGTCAACCTTTCTGTGTGCACCTGTATTTCTGTAGGTGCGCCTGTCTGTCTGTGTTTGTATCTGTGAATACACACACGAACAATCTGTGTTTGTGATTCCGGGTATAGCTTTATTGAGATATGAGACTACTGCATGTGTGATTTATACTTGACTTGTGTATGTTTGCGTTTATGCAAACAAAATTAGCAATCAGTCTACGGACACATTCTCTCACCTAGAGTGTATGGAGGACCACGGCAGATGATTCCCACGTCCTCTGAGTGCTGACAGTTGTGGGTTCCCCAGGCAAGAGAGCGACAGTGGCCAAGATTGATCTCGTTGCCGATACAGTTCACATCATCCAGAAATATTTCTCCTGTACTGTTGCCGAACGCTCCTAGCGGTGCTAGCTAAACAGGAAAAGACAACAATGAGCTGTGTAGCTGAAAGGCCCAGTCTGTTTGTCATGTGTAATATAATGTGATATAATTCACGTAAAATGTACCGAATGTTTTTTTTAATAATGGTGGGCCTGGGCTAGCTTGAATGTACGTTCTAATTCGCTGTTTATACGTAACGGTGGACGTAAAATACAGAGGGTGAACGGGCCTTACGACCACTATTATGACCGTAAGAGCATCTACGAACGATTATGCAACCCAACCCTTGATAGCTCTGTACGCAGAGCTTTGCTGTGGCAGGTGGATGTTTCTGGTTCGAATCATCCAGGATTGGCCAAGGATCATTTTCTGAAGAGGAACCCAACGATTCTAAATGATGTCTAACATAAAGACTGTTTCACATCCATCCATCCATCCCTCCATCACCTGGCCAGCAGTGTTGTATCCCAGCTGTCTGCACACGACCAGTGTGTTACCAGGTGCCCAGCCATCGTCACACACGGTGCCCCACTCGCCGTTAGGTCTCCTCACTTCCAGACGTCCTTCTGTCTCGTCACGGCCCCCAACCAGTCGAACCTCTATTTCTACACAGGAACAGTGGACATGTATGTATGTACGTATGTATGCACGTACGTGTGCATATGTGTGAATGGGTAGATTCAGGGTAGGTTCTCTTTACATTCCTATGTCCTTGGTTTTGTTTGTTCGTCCTCCTGTATTTTCGCATGCAAGTATTTGTGTGAAGTGTCAGTTGAGACGTGTAGCGTGATAGAAGAAGAAACGAGAGACGGAAAGACAAAAAGAAAAAGACAGGGTTGGTAGAGGAGAAAGTGCGAGATGACATAAGCAGGAAGAATGAATGTTTTTAAAAATCAAACACTAACAGTAACAGCACCAGTAGGGCTTCAAAAACCTATTTTCTGACCTGTAGAGGTGCCGCAGACAATTCCTACGTCTTCACCGTGACCGCAGTCGTGCTGACCCCAAGGACGGGAATAACATTGGATCAGGTTCGTTTCGTTGCCGAGACAGCCCACATCATCCATCCAAATGTTGCCAGTGCCTGGACCGTACCGTGAATTAGGCACGACCTGCAGACGACAAAACAGTGAGATGCGAATATGACATAGGAAAATCCTTGTGGAATGTAATGTGTCCTTTAAATATGCCTATACTTTATCGTGTTTCTGATTGAGATGTAAACATTATCCAGCTTGATAAGGGACGCTTGTTAACTATAGTAATGCTGTACACATATCCCAGCATCCATCTATCCGTCTTTCTGTCTGTTTGTCGATCATCCCATTACTTCCTCCATTATCTCTGCACCTATCATTACCTGTCCAGTATTGCCCAGTCCCAGCTGTCCGCACGCGACAGCAGCATCAGTGTTATCAAAGCTGTCGTCACACACGGTGCCCCACTCGCCGTTATCTCTTCTCACCTCCAGACGGCCTTCTCTCAAGCTGGGGCCACCAACCAGTCGAGCCTCTAAAACTAAAAATAAATTTGACCAAAAAGTGTTGATATATAACTGCATTTCTCTGTGCATATGTATGTTAAAACCGTGTGTATGTAATGCATGTATGTATGTACGTACGTACGCGTAGGTAAGGGTTGATGCATCTGTCAGACTTTACGTGTGGGTCTGTCTGTCGGTGTATGCATCTGTGAATACATAAATGAATAATCTGTGTTTGTGGTTCCGGGTATATATTTATTGATATATGAGACTATTGCATGTGTGATTTATAATTGACTTGTGTATGTTTGCGTTTATGCAAATACGTTTTCGTGAATACAGTGAGTGGACAAGTGGCTGGGTGGATGGGCATCTGTGAAACAGATGAAGGCAGGAAAGCAGAGGATGTGAAAGAGAATGGGATGAAATAGAGTGAAGCATGTCGGGAGGAAGAGAGGTGGGAGAAGGTCAGGCTGATAAACACGAAGAAAGTCCCCAACAAAACTCGCAATCAGTCTACGGACCCATTCTCTGACCTGCAAAGTAAGTAGGGCCACGGCAGATGATTCCTACGTGTATTGACGTACGTACGCAAAGATTTTCAGTTAGGTTGTCTGTCTGGGACTGTGAGTGGTTTCTCGGTACAAAAGTTTAGGATTTCAGTCTAAGCCTTTCTGGAGAAGCTCTAGTCATAAACAATGGCAATTGCTGCATGGAGAATATGAATATGTAAAGATCGATGGCACACATATCTATGTGCTATGTATGTAAATCTGTTCACATGCGAGATTGGGTAGATTCAGGGTAGGTTCTCTTTACTTCCCTTTGTCCTTGGTTTTGTTTGTTCGTCCTCCTGAATTTTCGCATGCAAGTATTGGTGTGAAGTGTCAGTTAAGACGTGTAGCGTGATAGAAGAAGAAACGGGAACGGACAGACAAAAAGAAAAAGACAGGGTTAGTAGAGGAGCATGTGCGAGATGACATAATCAGGAAGAATGAATGTTTTTAAAAATCAAACACTAACACTAGCAGCACCAGTTGGGCTTCAAAAACCTATTTTCTTACCTGTAGAGGTGCCGCAGACAATTCCTACGTCTTCATTGTGACCACAGTTGTGCTGACCCCAAGGGAGGGAATAACATTGGATCAGGTTCGTTTCGTTGCCGAGACAGCCCACATCATCCATCCAAATGTTGCCAGTGCCTGGACCGTACCGTGAATTAGGCACGACCTGCAGACGACAAACAGTGAGATGTGAATATGACATGGGAAAATCCTTTAAGTAATGTGACGTCATGTCATGTCAATTCATTTCATGTCATGTAATGTGTCCTTTAATTATGCCTATACTTTATCGTGTTTCTGATTGAGATGTAAACATTATCGAGCTTGATAAGGGACGCTTACTAACTATAGTAATGCTGTACACATATCCCAGCATCCATCTATCCGTCTTTCTGTCTGTTTGTCTATCATCCCATTACTTCATCCATTTATCTCTGCACCTATCATTACCTGTCCAGCATTGCCCAGTCCCAGCTGTCCGCACGCGACAGCAGCATCAGTGTTATCAAAGAAGTCGTCACACAC
>SMGT01016280.1:108222-133311 GCA_004794575.1 Lanistes nyassanus
TTGTGTTGAAAAGTTCATGTCGCCAAGAAAGGTCTTTGACGAAAATAGCTGTTTATCGCTGAACTTCAAATCAGCAATTAGGATTCTCCCACAATGAAGAAACACAAAGCAGACTTGTAGAGTTACTAGTGATCGCATCCTAGTAAGAAATAAAACGCGTTTTTGTCCCGGAAATACAGTGAGATATGATTTAAAAGCGGCTGACCCATCTCCCGTAGGAACGAGGCTCCAGGAATTAATTCCTTAGCTTTAATATTTGTTGATCCTCATTTGTAATTGGAAAGTACAATTCATCTGTTTTATTTAACTTTAAAAATCATATCTAATTCTTTGTGTTATGAGCCTATTAAAATCTTTAACTGTAATCTCTATCGCTAAATGAAGCATTCTTCCCTTTCTACCGTAGTATTAAAAAATAAATCTAGAAACTTGAACAAACATTTTATTCCAATTTGTCGCTATAGTTTGAATCTGCAACATAGGGAACAGATCGGTGTCACAGATGGCGTCAGTTTTTAAACCGTAATTATTTTTTCTTTGCCCCCCCCCCCAACTTGGGAAAATGATTAAAAATACTTAGTGTGACCACTTATTACAATAGTGTTTATGCCGTCTGATCCATTCTGAAGTATCTGATGTTCAGAACAGATATTAGACTAATAAAAAGGCCATGGTCATTTGATTATATGATTGGGAGGCAAACAGGTCAGCTGTACCCCATGCAGATGTGCAAATAAGTTAACGTCTGGGACAATGATTTTGGATAGCTAACTTATGCTGTAGTTTAAGCCGTTTTGTTCCTCAGATTGCGAAGCGTGTCGACAGAAATGCTGTTCGCAGCAGTAATAATGACAGAAGCAGCGACAGTCACAAGCGACAAAATTTCTTGCTTAAGTTTCATGTCGTTCGAAAGCCCACCTGCAAGGAATGCGACATCGTGTGCTTGGGGAACAAAGTACTCTCCCCCTTCTGCCCTCTCTAATACTTTATGAAAAACAAAATTGTAGTAAATAGCAACACCTCAAACTCTAGCTATTCCTTCCGTAATCTTCAAAATGGGACAACTTCCCCCGTCCCCTCCTGAAACATGACCTTGTCCGTGTACTGTTGTTCCTTCTACACCAGTAGCTTTGCTTATGACTACTGATTTTTTTCTGTATAAAACTACGTGACACTGCCTACTTATCTCAGAATTTATTAGATCCGGGACTATAATTCTGTTTAGATAGGCACTTGCTCACCCGTTCCTACGTACCCACACAAGCACCCCTTCGCTGCAGACATATATTTAGCACATGCACAGTTAAAGCGACAAAATGGAAAGTATTAGGCCAGACACCGCCGACAGCTTTCAGTTAGCTTACTAGTATTTCGCATTTGCTAAGTTTCATCTGAATGTAAAAGAGCATTCATATAAGTAACTTATGAGGACTCTATATTAGTATTTACAATTTCTATGTCACTGGGAGTGAGTGCGTGTGCTGGCGTATTTCCCTTGCTCATAAACAGAAACAAACAAACATTTCTAACGGGGGTTTCTGTTCGTGGTTTTCAAAGAAAACAGAATCCACCGAGTTTAGAAACTAGTAGCTGGTGTTTTGTGGAATATAAGTATATACACACAGTTATGTACACATATTATTAGTGTCTCGGTGGTTTAGCGGTTAACACGAGGCAGGAGGTCTGTGGTTCGCCCACTCCCCCCTCCCAGCAGAGTCATACTTAAGATTTAAAAATGGTCAGTCCAGTAGCTGCCTTGCCAGACGCCTGGCACCATACATATGCAGTAGAAGGACTGGTTGGCCCGGTGTCAGTATAGTGTGACTGGGTGGGACTGAAGCCTGTGTTGTGACAGCAGTCCCAATGTGGCAGCACGTTAACTTGTTTCAAGCAGCACTGTCCTGATATCCACCGCGTGGACGTGTGACTGGACATTAAGCAATCAACAAGCCAACCAATTATGTACACCTAAATACACATGCACGTTCTGCTCAATCATTTACAAAAATTGCTCAGATCATTAATTTTTACTCCCCTCACCTACTGATAGCTCTGAGTTCAAAATCTCACAAACAGGAAACAACTTTTCTTTTTGTTCGAGGCGAAATGTATAGCCCCTCCTTGGTCTAGAGACTGTAACCAAAAGTATTCTGAGTGAACCGGAGATTCCTAGAAAATATCATTTTCTGTTTGCGCAAAACACCTCCGGGTACACGAAGGTCGAGTGAATACCCCTCTTTTCGTGACTTTAATGGCACAAGTTAACGGAATTTAAAAAAAGTCTCCGCAACACAGATTGTACATGTATGTACTCTTTCATTCGTGTAGCAGTTTGCGCCGTAATTCAGCCTCTGCCGGGTAGGCCTACCTGCGTGTGAAAAATACGTTAACGTGGCGAAGCAAGATCCGAACCATGGTAGTCTGGTTGAGGAGCAAACATTTGTTATCACCTACTGTCGCTAGAGCCCAGCCTTAAGGTTACAGCCGTATAAAAAGTCAAGACTGTTTCTTGATAAAGACCACTGGTTAGAGATCGCGCAAAAGTTTCCATTTCAAACGCACTTGATTAATTCTGTCATGAGAAGATTCACGATCCATTTAATAGCCTGGTGTTCAGCCTACATGCAAAGCTCGGTATTGACCAGACTATTGCCCGCTGGAAAGGTGCTGCGGTTCTAGCTAATAAAAGGGGAGATAGCCCCATAAACCGGTGGTTCTTCTGCTACATCCCTTTACGAAGATGTTATGTCCTTCTCACACAGTTCTAGTAGGTAGAGAACTAATCGCAGTTGTCTGCTGGAAAGATTTCACCAGAATTACTTTGAAACTTTAGCACATAGCTGACGTAAAAATATGTCTTTGTACGGAAACGTTCCACAATTTTAACTAAAGTAATTTTTGACCTTGAATTTTTGTTACTGAATATTTTCAGTGGGTCTTTATCACTGTTTTCATTTCATTGTGTCTGACCGTCTGGGGCAGATGCTAGACTGAAATATAGAGGTTTGTGTTTTCTAGGAGTCCTTTGTTGATGACGCAGGCATTCAGATCAAGTTCTTTATTTTAACTTGCGCAAAGAGGAAACGTGTTTATCATCCGTAAATGCCTTGTTCCCTAGAGAATTCAACGGTCCGTGGTTATTTTATTGTCTGGTCCAGTCATAACACAACAGAAAAATCATTATGCCTTTGTGTTTCTTGTGCGCCTTTACATATAGTGACGAGACACAACGCCTATGAAGCTCACCCCTGTAATCCGAAAAAAGTAGGATTGCTGTATCGAATATTTTTTTTAATTCAGAAGTTTAGGACAAACATAAACGCAAAGAGATCAAAGTGGAAGCCGATTACTTAAATCTTTTGACGGGTACGAAAAAAAGACTATTTTGTATCTATAACTATGTAATTCTACAGCTAAAATAACCTGGAAATATCATTATCCCGCACCGAAAGTCCGAGATAAAGACACGATGAAATACAATAAGTACCTGCTATGCTGACTCTGTGTTTATGAATCAACAATCTTAAAAGCCCCAATGATACAGATTAGGGCAGATGAGACGTTTTTCTCTGTTTTACAGCTTCCGCATACATAAACAACACTTATAAGTTAAAATCTTTTTTCACCTGTTGTTTCATAATCAAAATAAATATATCATCGCTTTCTTAAGTAATTGTTTTAACTTGGTCTGTTTAAAACATTCACTGCTTGAGTTGGATTTAAGTTTCCGTTTAGATCTATACGCCCTCTGGTTGTCTCCCTTCATCTTCAAACCTTTCTCTTCGTATTCCTCTTACTAACCTCAGCACCTCTGGCTCGCAACCTTTTTCCGTCTTCCGTCAATTGACCTGGCACAGTCCGCCTCTCTCCATCCGCCCACTGTCTACCCTCTCTTATTTCAAACGATCTTTGAAAACTCATCTGTTCTCTCTCCCATAACTTAGTTCTATCCTCCTTTCATGCCTTCGCCTACTCGTGGGTAACTCGTGGTGTACCAGAGTTTGCGTGTTCTCCAGCGTGCGAGTGTGCGCGCAGCACTGTGCGCGTGCGCGCAGGCGAGAGGGTGCGCTTTGAATTATTTTATAAGATCTGGAGACAAACTGGACGTGTGAAGGAAAAGTAGGCAGAAAACGGAAGGTCCTCCTAACGAATGCATATGCAGCAACAAACATCGCTGTACACACATTGGCCTTATACAACCACTAATACTATTGTACACGATACATTTAAAATAGTTTGCTTAAGAATAATTTAGAAAGATTTTTTTAGTGCTCAAACAAACATTCTCTGGGGGTGATATTGCATATTTGATGTAGATGACGTGAAGATGTTTCTGGAAAACAGGTACAAGAGGCTGCACGGGAAAGAAAACGAGTAGAACTGCAAAGGACCCATTCAAAGCAATTTTTTTGCTTAGCCTGCCCACAGGCACTGATTCATACCCGTCCCCGAGGTGTTTATTGTACAATATTGATTTCCTTTCTACCGACCAGATTCTACTAGTCTCTACACAAGCAAATCTTGTTATACTTCACTGAGATCTTTGATCGGTTGGGCCATGCTATTAGATGTCACTCGTTTGCTCGGAGATGATCCCAGTGATGTGTTTATCCATCGCACGAAATGGATGACAAATGAATCGTGTAGACAGTGCGTTGTACTATTTACAGCCAGTTTTTACCGAACTCTTTGGTTGCGAACACATTGACATTTGTTTTAATCTAAGTGCTCGTATCCGCTATGTAAAAGAAACTTGAAACTTGAGCTATCAATTAAACAAATATATAACTGTACATAGTTCCTTTCATTCGTAGATTAAAACCATCTTCCTTTCTTCAGGTCTGTGGAATCCGATAACTTCAAGCTTGAAATTCGAAAAGGACCGTTAGAACGAGCATGACAGCCGGGAAGGACGCAGGGGGACGCATTGTATGATGTCCACGACTGTCCACACAACAAGCACAGACAGGAACACCAGACAGGACTTTCTGTTCACGACACTAAACGGGCAAGAAATAACCGCGTCCAAATTGTTTGTCAACTTACTACAGGTATGTTCTCTGGCTTTCATTTTCTGGAGGCTATAATTAGTTGCTGATTTGTGCAGGCGTTTTGAAACAGCGCGAGTTTGAAGCTGTGAAAATGGGCCTAGAAGCAGTGTTGTGTTGCACACATGTTCGTATCTGCTTATTCAGTAGTAAGGAACGTTCGCCCTGTGCCTTTATGTATGGAGAGGCGACAAGAATATCTAGGCCACTGGATCTTTGATATTAGTGCAAGTATGAAGATCGTAAAAACACATCATAATTACTTGCAGCTTCACAACAGTTTCAACATTTATAGAAGCTCAGTAATCTCCAATCATGATCATCATCATCGAATAAACAAACTGTAATACCACCGAGGCTGTGCTTTCATATATGTGAAACATCGATCCAGGTGCCATATTACATATCTTCTACAGAACTTGATATAAGCTAACTTCTAGGGCCTATAGAGGCCTGGGAACGGGCTTTTTTGTCTTCAAACCCAATGTATCGGCTTAGGACAGATTCGTAAAGTCTTACATAGTTATTCTTAGACATTTTGATCCTGATCGTTGAACATCTCTAGACGTGAACCTGCTTTCGCCTAGCCTTTTAAGCTGCTTAATAACATGTGGACAGTCCTTGTCACACATACAGAGGGCACGATATTTTCAAGCAGATAAAAGGAGACATATGGGAAACTATAGCTATTTCCCGACAGAAAGCCAAACTATCTGCAGTATTGCATGTCTTCTGCAAGCGCTTACTGACGGAATCATCGAGCACGTGACACGCATTTTACTACACATTTAAGTGCTTTATGCACTTCACGAAAGGTACATTTAGGGAAAGAAAAAACGTGTGGACATATCACGTTCATGGCGATTTAACGCATTTCCGTTGAATGCACGTGCGTTTTATTTATTTGCGTAAACGCACATATTCATGTAGTGATAGAGCAGTAGTACAGAGTGGATTTTCATGGGCGAAAGGTGATCCGATGCCTGTGTGGCTGCACAGTGAAGCGGAGCCACTGCTGGCTGTCAGTGTTTCAACAGCTTTCTGGCTAGCTGGTCCGAGACGCAGGCAGGACATAGCATTGACAAGCAGCAGGTAGTTCATATGGTTCTTGTCATGTGCTTCCTAGCAGATGAGGACATGCAATATTTATTAGAAGTAATGCAAGTGTCACAATGGTCAACAGACAATCGCTATTGTTTTCACAGACACGCGCTGTCCAGTCTTTTTTCTGCGTCACACACACACACACACACACACACACACACACACACACACACACACACATATAAAACGCACGTATTCAAGCAAAGACACAAACGAACAGGTACGCGCGTACCCACGCACGCCCCCACGCACGCACGCACCCACGCACGCACACACACTTTCCACATCCTCCATCGTTCGAATTTACCCCGGCCTTGCACTCAGACGTGAACTGCGTCCCTGAAGGACTGCCAAGGCCTTAAAATGGATTAAAATTTCCTTTCTGGGCAACTTAAACATTGGCAATCTAGTAGCTGCTCTGCTAGACGCCTGGCACTACAGGGAACAGTACTAGGACTGATTGGCCCGGTGTCAGTATAATGTGACTGGGTGGGACTGAAGCCCGTGTTGTGACATCAGTCCCACGTGTGGCAGCACGTAAACTTTGTCTAAGCAACACCGTCCTGATATGCACCTAGTTTGCGGCTGGACGTTAAGCAATAATTATCCCCACACCCTCAATCCTTCTGGGTTGAATTCCATGGGCATAGCGCGTACTACAGGTTAACCCGCTGAAAGCAGACAACAGAAGCTGAGAAACTGCAAGGGTTGGCACACAGAAGAAAACTTTTTGCTTTGCTGGTGAATGCTTGGTGCCTCACAGCATCCTCCATAGTGCCTCAGCTTTCTGAAGGCCGCTTAGCTGTTAACAGTACAAAGGGCACTTGGTAAGGGTGGGAACACAGATAATCTGAAAGAAGAAAAAGGACAAAACAGGCAGTCGACGTTTCGAGGCACTACCCCTTCGTCAGGACAATGAAAAAAAAAGTAAACACACAAAAACCAATCACAAACGAGAGAATTATGTGTCAACATTTATCTGATGTGGATGAAAAAGCACAGACAACTTACAGGAACTCACAAAGGCGGTCAAAATGGCACTTGGTAAGTTTTAAATTTGTTTGTACAAGTATTTTGAAGTACAGTTTTAAGTGGACAAGGGATGTGACTTCGCATTCAGCGTAGCATTGGTCTGGATCGCAACAGCATTGACGTGAACCTTTCCGGTCATAAAAAAGGTCTTTTACGGACAGCCTTACTTGGGGACACGAGATACTTTGCAGCGATGGATGGATGGATGGATGAATGGATGGATGGATGGATGGATGGATGGATGGATGGATGGATGGATGGATGGATGCCGGTAGGCAGGTAGATAAATATATATGTAGGTAATAAAAAACCCAAACAAGTATGAGGAGTCCCTTAAAGCTTCTGGAATCCCCTGACACAGAGCTGTATACTGCTATAAACGCATTCGTTTTTCTAACTATAGTAAAGCACAACCCTGTCTGATGTACTGTCAAGACAGAACAAAGAGACTATGCTGTCCGAACGAGGTGTCTACGTACAGAAGAATCTTTCATTAAGCGTAAATACCGAAAACTTCCTCTTCTTGTGAATACATGTTTTCGATCAGGGCTAGGAACTCAAATTGCTGGAGCGTGAAGGAGCTGGAGTAAGAAAGGACACAGCAACATTCTGCGATTAGGAAACACGTGCTCTCGAGATTAAATAAAGGGGAAAATTGTCTTTTAAGAATTGTGCTGATTTCTCTTCCGTCCATAATTGCATCTCTGTAATGATTGATGACGCATTCTTTAGATTCAACATGGAAAAAAAATCCCAGTAAAGTTCTTTGGTATGTTGAAGCTTTGGCGCGTAGGCTGGAGCAGAAAAGTGTTCAGTTTATCACGAGTAGAATACCTTTCCAGGAGTGGGGTTGCTTAGAACTATACGCCTCCCAAAAAGTTAAGCAACGCACGTTTGAAGAATCACCAACAGCAACGAATAAATTTATCTGCAACACAGTCAGGAATGGGATCAGTTTCAATTTCAGAATGTTGATGAAGAAATCAAACAAATGGCAAGAATACACATGTAAAGACATCTCAGTGTCAAAACAAAGATCAAGATAACCCATATTTAGGGGCTACTGTAGTCATTACTAGCAAGTATGACCTCTCCCAACCTGAAAGCACGCCTGGATACATTTCGGCGCCGACGTAATCAGCCTGTCCAGCTTGGCAGGTTTCTTCATTCTTGCAGTCACAAAACGCTGTCTTCTGTCAGTTCGAACCAGCAAACGGTCTTCTAGCTCGGTTGTGACCCTTGGTCGACCAGTACGAAGCAGCTTGGAAAGGATGAAAGGCTCCGGGGATGACACTGCTGTGAACTCCAAATTGTCTGGCAGAAGCACTCTGCATGCGATGGCGCGTTTCCATTTGCCAACAGACGCAGGATGACGCATTTTCATCTGTATCACATGTATGATTTCAAACATCTTGTTGAGGGTTTTGTGAGTAGCATAGTTAAAGGGTGGAAATTGTAACTAGTGGTGGCTACTGGTGCAGAATGTTGTACCCGTACGCTGTTGGGTATTTCAGTTCCATACCAGTATTTTATATCGGTATACCAGTATACTTGCCGTAAAGGCAAACAGGGTTTCTTCAAAGCAAAAACTCAGTCGACTTTGCAAAATTCCAGAGTTTAAAGCTGTTCTCTCTCCTAAGACCTGTCAGAATCCCAATGACCGTAGCTCCCCCATACCCTCTCCCCCCACACGCGGCCGCCACAACATCCACATGCATTAATTGGGGTCTCCACCGTAACTGGGCAGAACACTCACATTGTGTCCAGTCGTGAGCAAGCATAAAACGCATCAAACTCATGCAGCTTCCACTTCAGGACCCTCCCCACACAACTAACCCCCTTGAAAGTCTATAGAATGAGCTTGAAATAAGGTCGGCATGCACGTGTTGTGTCCAGCTCCGATTGCAACCAAAATGCAGCCAGCAACCCGCGAGATGCGAGCTCATGTGTATTCTAACGTGTATGCATCCGCCAGCACGAAAACAAATAATCAAACCGCTTGTGAGAAACGTCTCACAGAATACGTAAATCACCTGCTAGTTCTGGAAAACTTGCAACTACATTAATTAGTTAGAAAATAATTCCTCACTCGCCCCAACGCGCAAGAAAGCACACATATCGATGCACATGCATACAGCGGCACACGCTCATGCACACACAAATAAGCACGCTTTCATGCATCAAAATAACAAAGCATGAAAAGGAAAACCGCATGGGAAAGATTTAATTTCAAAAACGCTTGATAGAGGAAATCATTTTGAGGATGTTAATGTACACTCCCATCCCCCCACCATCCCCCTCCACCCCCATACTGTCCACACAAATTATAAGTAGACGCAAAGTTGACATGGCCTTTGATTTATTTTTATAATTTTATTCTGTTAAAAGTTCAACAGTCGGCTAACTAATCCCTCCTTCAAGTTTACCGGCTGTTCCTCAGACATAGCCTACCCATGTTTCCTCTTCGTGTGCACACACGGCTTCGCGCAGCATGAAACATAAGCAAATCTGAAACACTTTCGCTGAATCCCGTTTTAGCGTAAACAATGTCTTTGATCGAACTCGAACCACAACACTTTAAGCTTTTGTCGTCCGTTGTTTGGTTTGAGGTAAAGTTATTTTCAGAAACCCACGTCCTGTGCAAAATCTTCATGAGTGGTGCATATATGCTGGATGTTGTAAAAAGACAGACTGTACAGTAAATGGTCTTGCCTGTTCCCAAACCATCACTGCTGTGCGCTGAAAGTGGGAGAACCTAGTTTTCACTATTTCTGGTTCTGTCAGCCTGTGGTTTGATTAGCGCTCCTTGAGCTGAAGACGAAAGAACATTTCCAATTCATATTTAATAAGCTCTCCAGCCTCCTGCTCTCTTTCTCTCTTGTTGTATACGTGCGAACTCGCTTGTGCGTGCGCACGTTCGTTTTTTCTTGTACCTGTTTATTCCTGTCTGTGTGTGTGCGTGCAAGTGCACATACTCAGTTTCTTGCCTCTGCTCTTTTAATTCGATGTTATTCTCATTTTCAGACACGGGATACTTAGCTCCAGCAATCTCCGCAAACATCAAGATATATATCTATATAAAATGTCTTTGCGCAACTACAATTTTCATAAAGTCGTCCTTTCGCTTGCAGATACATTGCGAAAAAATAACATTGCAGAAAAGGATGACTCTTTCATCAATCAATAAATCTGCAAGAACTGTGTTGCACCAATCCGCGGAGTCTCATTTCTTTTCCGGTTCAATATCACCGATTTCTAGGGTGGGAGCTAGTTGCACGAGAGACAGATTTCATCCACACTTATGCTAAGGCTTGTATTCCCGAGCGAGAGCGCTCCAGTTGGTAGAGCTGCGGGCTAGCAGATGGAAGGTTGCTGGTTCAAATCCAGGTGTGGCGAAAAATTGCACATTGTCCAAACTTCATTCGGCCATCTCTCTGCACATTAAATTTCCTGTCCGCACCGGCCATCTTACTGCTGCTGTCGGTCTGGTGGTTCTTTCAGTGCATAGCTTAGAAATAGGACCCCGTGCCGCCCCCCACCCCCCTCACTGCCAGGTGGAAGCACTGTCCCTTTAAATAACCAACCAACCCAACTTGTACTTCAAAGCATATCTATTGTAGCAGGATAAATTATTTTGCCATTTTAGAAACGTTTGTACATTTTTTAAAACCTAATTTCCACGAATCTTTGTTGTATGGCTTCCATGTACTTCGGAGCACACGAGAAAATAGTTTAGACAACCTCAGCTGTGACATAGTCTGCTGCTGTTACTACAAATAAACTAAAACAATGGTGAAGTTGATAAAACTCTTGTCGTATCACGACCTCAATATACGAAGTCTGGTCACTTAAGGACATGTCATGGACTTGCATCTCATTGCTACTGCAATTTAAATTTTACGTCTATCGCTATTTCAGAAAAAGAATCGCAAGGGACTTTTTTAATTTAAAAAGTATTACAGAAAAGGGTGTCTAAACTATTTGAAATATACGCTTAAGTAAATACATATCCATTAACCCAGGCAGCCAAAAATATTAAACTAATAATTTTAGCCTTTGTTAGCGTTCAATATTAGCAGCTCGTTGGCACCTAGCGTCGGTCCAATTTTGACAGTAAAAATACTTGTTCCCTGAATCCTTGCTGGTGGAGTAACTGATAAATGGTCATGGGTTATTATGTGGCATATCAGTTTTATGTTTTTCTTCGATAAGGATACTTTAGTATTAACCTGATTATGTCCCTTGCGGTATATACGGGTACAATAATACGTACCGGTATGTTTTAAGACCTTAATGGTATTCCAGTATGTACCGCCACCTGTAATTGTAATACTAATTGAAAGATTTGTCATTCCTTTTCTCTGCGCCGGCTTTCAGCTTTAATGTGAAAGAAGCTGACACAGCCATTAATAATTAAATGAGTTCTTTTGCCAGCAAGAAAGAATAACTCACAGGGGAAGTAAAGATCTAGGATTTCTACGGCTAATTGAAAAATTGTGAGCTCTCTTCTTGCTGAAGCCCTTTCATTTCGCAAATTTTGTCTTCTGGAAATAACTCCTCTCTTTTACTGATATCCAGCGAACCTTCTTCCTGTATATTTGATATCAAACAAAAAAAGTATTTGACATCTTAAGTGACAGCCTGTTAAATGATCTATCATTATTTGAAATACGAATGTGAATTGAATTCTTTTCTCCCTTTTTTTCAAGCTCGAAACTTTTAAGAAATACAGAGATAGACATCCCACCTTGGAAGACTGCTCAAATAAAATTTATTACTACATCAACTGTTATTATAGGAATTCAGAGCAATGCAGGACAGGTAATAACAGAAAGAGACCAGAAATTTTACAGGTAAAAGTTTCTGTCAGTAATCTCAAAAGACGTCGTCATTTCTTCATATCAGAAATGAAATATGATACAATGAAAAGAAACCTTTATTTATACAAAGATTAAAATGCTCCAGTTCGCTGTGAGGAGGCTATTGTTGCTTTTTCTGAGATGTCCTGGATATTATGGCTTTATGATTTTTAAAATCGCTATTTGAATGCGGATCTAAATGATGTTATTATGTGAACAATGAAAAAGCTAAAGACTATGCCGCTGGGTTTCGTGAATACCCCAAGGCTTACATTTTTGTCTTTATGACAACGAAATGTACCGGCTTAAGGTGAACTAGGTTCCAAAACAATTGCGGATTTAAAGTCTTACAGACCAGGACGGTTTAGAGGGGAAATGATTTCTGCGCCTGACTTTCCCCGCCATTGTGATACTCGAGCTATTAAAGTCTGTTTTCAAGTGCGTTTTCTTGTCTGTAACAGAGTTCTCCCAGTAGTTACGTCTGAAAGAAGCTCTTCGGTTGCCAAGGCAACCAGAAATCAGCAGCAAACAATTAACAACCAGCTTTATGCCACTTTTACACGGTTCGTCTGAGTCGGACAAAAAGAAATCTCCAAGAGTTGTTCCATCTGTCAGCTTCAAAGATTCGAGCTGTCAGAGAGAGATTTCCCTCTCAAAGGTTTCTCACGATGACATTCGAGAAGACCTGTCTACAGTGACGTTTGCTTCAAAAATATTTCATCTGTGTCACAGACCGAAAGTTATAGAAGGAAGTCGGATATTGTGGGGCAAGCCTAAGGCGGTAGGTCTGTTGACGGTAGCGATGAAGTGAGTAGTACTCACAGGCGTACCCGGTGTTAGGCGGAGATCAGACGGGTACGAGTGAACAGGGTGGATGAAGAGAGAAAGAGAACGAGAAAAAACCACTGTGGCGAAGGGACCCTGGCCCTTCGACAGAGTGCAAGCATGTGGGAGGTAAACATTTTGTAACGAAGTGGTTCAGAGGAAGAAATGAACACTTGACACTACTGTGAACTGGAATTTAGGAAGATTTTTCTGATTGGTTACCGTGAAGTTCCCGGAGGGCTGCAGGGCGGCAGGTCCAGTCTGTCGCAACGTGTAACGCATGGGACCAGAGGTGTGAGAAAACGAAAGAGGTTATGGAAGATAGATGAGCGAATATGGTTCAAAACATTTAATAACGCAAGTTTAAAAGTCTCTCTTTCCTTAACCCTCCCCTCCCCGGTTCTGCTTTCTATGCCTGTTCCCTTCTATGCGAATTTGCACTTGTTGAGAGAAGAACTAAATCGTGTACATGAGCCTGAAATTTTGTGATCTGTTGTATTATTTCTTGGTGCGTATGTATAAAAGAATCTGGACAAGTGAGTGTGTGGCTGTGTGAAAGGGGATGTTGATGGTGTGCGTGCAGTAGGCACACTGGTGCGGACGCTATTAAAAAAACACCACACTCTGCAGAAAGTTGATAGTTTACGACTGTCTTTCTTGGACACAGTCGAGCGAGAGAGGTGCTTTATTGTTATGGTTTATACCAGATCCCTCCGATTCATTTCAAACCCTTCTGGCCGTTCAATGGGTGGGATAACACTTCAGGTTTTTATCATCAAGATAACGAGAGTCGTGATGTAACATGATTGCTGATTGTCGTTGTACCGACAATATTAAACCAGTTCTAAACGCAGCTGTTTTTAGGAAGATATAGCAATCCAATTTTTAAGCACGAGGGTCATGTTCACGCAGACATACTCAAACGCGGTGTTGTTGTTGTTGGTTATTTAGAGGGACAATGCTTCCACCTCAGTGGAAGGGGAATGGGAATGGGGTCCTATTACTAAACTATGCACTGAAAGAACCACCAGACTGATAGCTGTAGTAAGATGGCTAGTGCGGACAGGCAGTTTGCACAATTTTTAATAATCCTTGGCCGCACCAGGATTTGAACCAGCAAGCTCCAGCTGCTAGTCCGCAGCTCTACCAACTGAGCTATACAGGTGGTGTTGGTGTTCCAGGTCGTTTTTGATATATGCCAGCGCAAAGTCGCGTCTAAAACGGGTGCACAGTTTACCATTTCACATGTAATAAATAAGCGAGCAAACAAACACGCAGGCAGATAAACACCCAAACACTTAAAGCGTGTCAACAGACAAGCTGATCGTGCCGCTGGAAAGTACACAAAAATGTAATTGAAACATGGCATTAATCAATCTAACATTTTCTCGTCTCACATCGTCAAACAGCAACCCCCATGTTTTGTGATTTATTGTCCAATGGTCAGTACAAAATAATGTTCAATCGATAATTAAGAAGGAAGCGAGGGGTATTTTTGCGTTGTTCTTTTCAGCATCAGAATTTGCGGAAATTGTTCTGGACAGGGGCGGATGACTAGAAGTTAGCTTATAAAAAAATTATTCGCGACTAGCGTCGGGTCCTACCCACTCTTCATCGCTGCCAACCTTTGCTGCATGCTCATTAACATTTTATGGATTTTGCACACGGCGCATGTCTGAGACCTACAGACAGCTCACCGACCTGCATGCGGTATTGTGCTTGTCAGGTTGGGCATAACAGGTCGATCCGTATGCAGATGCCTTATGGTGGAGCAGAGCAAACATCACCACAACAGTACAGATGTAAGAATTACGCACCTGTGCGACAGGTGGAGCCTTGTCATCGGAAGAGAGCTGCATGCAGCCCATCGGGGGTTCATACCCTCTGCATCTTCTAGTAATTTTTTTTAATGACCCACAAGAAGTAAGAAGTCTGACAGCTTTCTCCAACTAAAATCCTATAACGAATCGCACTGCGAAGAGATTAGGGCGGTGAGCAGTGATCATGTGTACCGCGAGCAAACACACTTTGTTCTCTGCAAGAAGCCCTGTAACGTAAGAAAGACTGGGCAACCCATGAGGCAGATTTGCTGTATATATTTCCTTCTTGTCATCTGTGTTTAGAGATCCCCACTTCGTAATTTCCTTAACTCCAACTCAGATTTTGGATTTGATTCAAGTATCTCGACCACAGCAACATGCCTGGTTGGTGGCTTTTGTTAAAATGGAAAAGTGGCTTAAATGTGTTGTTTATTACTCGGTTTTTACCTTGTGTACCTATTTACCTGGTTAAACGTTAGCACTTTCTTTGGTAGCGGTCTCTAAGCAAAAGCACAGTTATCAAAATATATAACAATTGTTACAGTAGATTTGTTTCCTTAAGTTCTCTTCGTTATTATGCATTAATAGAATACTCCTAATTTTGAGAATATTGTATTTGCGATATCGAACATAAAAGTGTATAAAAATGCAGTTTAAAACGAAAGTAAAAGAAAAGATATTTTCCTCCAAGGAAAATGAGCTTTGAATTCGAAGTCACAAACTGATGTAAATTAATACCATCAGCTCCGGAAGTAAAGTCTTTTCCTCAATGTAGCTCAGGTAGCTAAATACTTTCACTGTTACACTGACGCCAGCGCTGGAAAGTTCAATTATGAGTATTCGAATCAGAAGACAAAATGATGTGCCCCTTGGGATCACATACAACAGACTCGATTCCAGAATTGCTTGAAAAGTGTTTCACATTTTTGGAGACTCCACACTGACAGAGGAAAAGCATGTCTGCTCAATCATCGTCTGCTTCTTCCCCTCTGATGACCTCAGCGGCCATATCTGACGGATTTAGTGGCGATTCTGAAGAAGGAGTAAACGACATGCCGTCTGACACACTGTTCACAGCGTTAAACGGAAATCATGTTACGTATAAACATCTGCTGATCCTTGCTGCCCAGGTGAGCGGTTCACTGGCTTATACAACTGTCAGTTTGAGATATTTAGCATTTTTCCATGTGTTGTTTTAGTAGACAACAACATACACTGAAAACATTCTGCGGATTTCATATTGATACTTTTTGGGGGGAGGGGCTAGGGGTACTTCACACATGTACCAATGCATAGCAATATAGGAATATCAGAACTTTTTGTAATTTTTCAAAGCGTTTTTATTCTGAAGGCTTTAAATTGTTCCCAAAGTTCTTATACTGTTTGTCAAATAGTATTATAAACGTTTATCACTTATCTAAGATTGGATTAAGTGTAAGGTGTGATTCATTCGTTAGAAGATGAATACACATGATGTATTATATCTATCCTCTACATGTAATTCATGTGAAAGGATTCTAGAAATACATTTCAATCTATCACTTGGGTGCGTCTGAACAATGCGTCAATATCCTGTTGGTGTTTAGATGGTCAATCACGGCCCAAGGAAGGCTAAAACGGGCTAATTCAGACACTGCGAACTTCTGCGTCAAGAAGAAACGCGAGTAGCTCTCGCAATGCATATTTTCGCGCTGTGCAACAAAAAACTTTGCCTCCATGGTGTAGACACCTTTCAAATGCAGTCTGAATGGCGATTCTGGCGAATAAGCTGTTTAGGCTTCTTTTGCTCTTTGTCTGGCTAACAAGTTTTGTGCAACGACTATCGTCTGCGTGATTATGTTAGAAATACTGTATGCCAGGAAGGTCGTCATGTGACCTTTTAAAAGGCTGACTGGCACTCTTTCTCACCAGAATGCACTGTGAAGATGCTTGTACAGACTGTCTGCATTTGCTTTACAATGTTCCAAGAAAGCTTCGTTAATAACTCAATGTTTAGTTTCCTTCTGCAGCTACTAAACACCTGATTCGTTTCTTCTCAAGCCGCCTCCAATTCAAAGAAAAAGGGAACGATGTTTGAAACATTTCTTTTATGGAAACGTTGAGCGTAACTTGTTATGTGTTCTTCCAAAATAAACCCCCTCTTCAGCTCCTGTTTCCTATTTGTCTACGGCTTTCGAACTCGGCAGACAGAGGAGAGTCTTTGAAAACCACTCTCAAAGCAATGAGTTAAACTAATAATTTTTCCTGCCTTTATTCGAGATAAGACCAGACTCAATTCATGGTGTTTCGAGGGGAATTAGAAATCCTTGGAAATGTTACAGGACGGATAAGACATCCCGGCAGAATTAATATTTTCATCACATAGCATTATGCCGACTCTGTCCTAGGGAAAGCGAACACATGATGGTAAAGGGAAACAGAAATATTTCGAGCCTTCTTCTAGCTGCTGACACTCTGGCATTTCATGCAGGTGCTGTTTGCTTGACGAATACACGCAGTGTCGTTGTGGAACCGGGATCGATAGTCAGGTTTGATATTCAAGTGACAAGTGTCTTTTTCCACTTGATATCAAAAGCGTTTCGCACAGTGCTTCAGTCTTTAGTCAAGTCCACCGCCATAGGCAATGTCATCTCTAACACCACTCGAGTTTGTCACACTGGGATTGTGCAGATATCACATTACAACAAAATTTTTATCTGGTTGCTGTTTGCTGTCAAAATTTCCAAAGTATCAGCACAGTCTCTTTCTATTTGTATATACATTTCGAAGGATAACAAATTTAGCTAAACAATATTTATTTTCATGAAGGTTCCAGATGTAGCATGTTTTTTTTCTTCTAAAGTTCTGGTCATGAAGCTTGCCAAATTCAGACCTAACCTGTCAAAGTTCTAGAGAATCAGCTTAGCAAAACTTAACAATTCTACTGTATTGACGTGTCCTATAAGAACATACCGGTCGGCTCTGCTGCGTGCTGTACACAATTCATTTTTCTGAGTTTTAAATAAACAGGGCTAAGCAATGGTTCTTTTTCCTTGGCAAATACGCGCCATGTTGAAGTACGCGACGGTGCTGTGCTAAAAAAAAATTTGTTTTTGAAAAAGATAACCTTGAAGCGAACGTAAACAGCAGAAGGGATCCATGTGTAAATGGATGCGTAGAAAAATGTCAGGTTTCTGTTTTACAAACAGCGCTGTTGAGACGTGTTCGTGCCTTGTGCGCCTGAACCTAAGCTCAGACCTGACAAAAAGCACTTCGCAGTCACACAGAGCAGACACGAGAAACCTCTTACTGGACCCTGCTGCATGTTACCCGTACAGGGTCGTTACAATTTTATTTACGCGTGCTGACATCGAGATCAGCGAGGACCAAGGCAGGGACATCGAGGAAACCATTGATTAGGTGGCCGTGAGCGTCGCTAGCAGCTGTTAAGACGTTAGACGCTTGAGGGAGTTTCCGGTAGATAGATACTCGCACGACTTTGGAGTAGTTGCTGTCTGACAGAAAAGTGGCTGTTGTCTATCAGCCTTCTGTCACTTCCACAGCGGGAACCCGTGTTGGGCTACGATATGATGCATACAGATGATAACGGACTTGAATATCGACGTATATTTAAGAACATATCTGGCGTGTTCTTGCTGTTTAATGTACTAAGTATTATATGATATGTAAGCCTCCACGATGAATGTGTGTCTGTGTGTGTCTGTCTGTCTGTGTGTGTGTGTGTGTCTTTGTGTGCCTGTGTGTGTGTGTGCCTGTGTGTGTGTGCCTGTGTGTGAGTGGCTGTGTCTGTGTGCCTGTGTCTGTGTGCCTGTGTTCGTCCGTCCGTCCGTCTGTCAACGTAGCTGTCTGTCAAAAACACAAGAAGTGGATCAAAATATCGTTGCTCTAATAAAATGCGTGAGGACTCTGATATTATAGCATTATGTCTTCATTTCTCGTTTTAAATGTTTACCATGCTTCATTGCGGAAATATTTGAATGTTTAACAGAATTTCTTTGTAATGTAACTCCCCCTACCAATAATGAGAATGGCCTGCTATTTTACTTTTCGTTTCTTGTTTATACTTAGAATGTAAAAACTTTAAACTGTACATTTCAAATATTCTATAATAATTTAATCTGAAATCAAATATATATTTTTTGCAACACCACTCAGCCTCTTGATCCAGTTTATTTTGGTTCAACACTTTTTACGAATCCGCTTTAAATTTCGCGAAAAATGCCTTCATTTTTCGTAACGAACCCTTATTGTGGATATATATATATATCCAAGAAATTTTTATTCAATAATAATTGCATATATTCGAATATATTTATTGAATTATTTGGACTCAAAAACGTATAAGGAATTCAGATGACATAATCTCAGCTTGAATGACAACATTTTGAAAAAGCGAAATCGATCTGTATATAATGTATATATATATATAAACACAACAACGCAGAATTTATAAACAAACTTTGTGGAAACAATAAGATCATGTTTCTTGGAGGCTGCTGTTAGTAATTCTGAACTGAAATTTTAGCGATGTGCTGTAACCCATCGTGACCGAGGATTGGATGAAAATTGAGTCTACGGCCACTCCGTGCAGGGTGTTCGTGATGACACGAGAACGTCTGTTGGGCGCTGGAGCTCAGAGATATCCCCGCCACTAACCTATCTCATTTCCTCAGTCTGACACCACTGCTCTCTAATCCGCATCCGTCGTGCTTCATGGATGGGACTTGCGAAGATCTGAGGCTAAGATGCATCCCGTGAGATCGAGTTTCCGTGAGCTGGATGCAGGCACATCAGTTCTATCCCTAACTATGCGATTTCAGCGGTAGAATTGTATGGTCGCCGTTCTTGTGTCAGCTTTGTGTAGAAGTAGGAGTTACACGAACTAGAGAGGAGAGAAAAAAGGGAGGGATGAGAGAGAGGAGGGACAGAGGAAAGGAGTGAAAAAGGGACGATGAGCGGAGTCAGCTTGTGAAGTAAAAGGCACCAGGTTTCTAGCATCTGAAATCATCTGGAACTATTAGCGAGTACAGTAGCAGCAGTACAGTTACATATACGTACTGAATGAAATTCCCAAAAGCGCCCAGGCATGCACGAGCACTCACACGCATGCAGAGGCACACGCATGTATTTATACATAAATAAATAAACCCCCGGGATAAAGAAGGGGATAGAGAGATAAAGAGAGAGAGAGTGGGGGGCAGTGACAGGAGGGAGGGAGTGGAAGAGATAAACGTTGACATATTTATCTCCGTTCCAGCAAAACATTCAGGGATTCGTTTTGATTTCTCTGGCAGTCAGCTGTAGGAGTTCTCATCATTGTTCTGAACGCCTTGGTGCTGGACACAATGGTCAGACAGGGCAAGTCGCGGGAGGCCGCAGACCTGCTGCTGGCGGGCCTGGCCCTCTCCGACGCTATCGTCGGAGTCATGGTGCTGTGGGTGTCCGTCTACAACATCGTCTACTTCCAGGCGGTGGAAGAGTGTCTGCTGAGGTTGGGCCTGGCGCACTCTACCATGGCCATCAGCGCGTTTCTCCTGCTGTGTCTGACGGTTGACAGGTTCATGAAAATCATTCTGCCTTATAAGTGAGTGCGGAAATCCTTCTCAAAATATTTAACATTTACGTATCGTACCCGATCCTTTACGTAGCTCTGTAGATCTTCAAATCACAACTCAGCAACATTTGACCATTTCTACCCCAGCATGAAAACAGTCTCAGGATGGCTTCTTGCCTGTGACACGATGTACAGCGTTGTCGTATGTACGCCCATCTGCATCATTCTCCTACTGTACTTGAAGCTGTCCCTGAAGACACTTTCATTAATTATACTTAAACTGTGGACAAATAATAATTTGCGGATAGTGGCTGTATAATTACGGAGCTTACACAGTAAATAAACTTTGTGTATATATATCTATGTGTGTAACAAAGTATTTCCTTTTAAACAGCATTGACTAGACAAACTTTACTACAATATGTTTTAATTTAAATTACCTAACCGCCATATTACAATGCACAAAATGAAATTAATACAAATAGAAAAAACTTTGTATAATGGGGTTTGACGGGAAGATGGTAATTTTTAATTAGGAGCCATTCCCTTTCCATTAGATACGTTGACGTCTGCAAGAAGTGGACCGTGTGGGTTGTCCTGGTTTCGGTGTGGTCACTAGGCGTCGTCCTCGGGTCCCTGCCCATATTTGGATGGAATTCTGCCCACACGCCGACTTCCTCTGGAGACCCTATATGCGGTTATTTCAAGATCATGAACCCAGACTACCTAAGGCAAGGATGGATAAAATATATTCTGACTTCTTTCTTTTCTATACGGGAATTTCCGATTTCAGTTATACACTGATTTTTTTTTATTAAGACTTTGCATCCCGAGTATGCTGTAGCTTTGTCAGCAGAAACGAACATGTTTCGGTACATTGGATGCATGTACTACTCAAACTAACACTGAATAAACACAGGTCAAACTTTCTGGAGCCATTTCCAAATTACAGTGTAGCGTTGGATACCCCAGCATGAAAAAAAAAACAGGATGCCTTCTTGCCTGTGACAGGATGTACAGCGTTGTCATATGTACGCCCATCTGCATCATTCTCCTGCTGTACTTGAAGCTGTTCTTGGTAGCCAGGAAACACGCCGTGGCCATAGCAACAACCCAGGGGACGAGAGGGTCCAGGGGCTCGACTGACCACGGTCACGTGTGGCGCTACACCAAGACAGTCTTCATCATTGTAGGGGTGTATCTCGTCTGCTGGCTCCCACTGGGTAAGTCTGTCTTGGAACACCTGTACTTCTGTTCCCACTGGGTAAGTCTGTCTTGGAACACCTGTACTTCTGTTCCCACTGGGTAAGTCTGTCTTGGAAAACCTGTGCTTCTGCTCCCACTGGGTAAGTCTGTCTTGGAACACTTGTACTTCGGTTCCCACTGGGTAAGTCTGTCTTGGAACACCTGTACTTCTGTTCCCACTGGGTAAGTCTGTCTTGGAACACCTGTACTTTGGTTGCAACTGGTTCCATAGACCGTGCATGACCAGCGTCCTTGTCAGCTAAGTTATTTTTATTTGTTATTATCTGTTTGTATCTGTTTGTGCCGTCCTGAAGAAGGGGCAATGCCCTGAAATGTCGACTCCGTAAGTTTCGCTTGGCCAAGTTCTCTTTGTTTTACCTTTATTACCCCGAACTGCAGTCGTCTGTTTCTTTCCGTTTAAGCTGCACTTTGGCTGCCACTGGGTAAGCCTGTTTTGGAGAGCTTGCATTTGTTTTTCTTTCTGGGTAACTCTGTCTTGGAAGGCCTTTCCTTAATTGGTTCTTTCTAACGACACACTGACTCAGACCAGGATTTTCCGTCCAGAGTTCACTGAGATAATAATCCTTTTTTATTCCCCCCTCCCTACCAAAAGAACCCGGATGCACATCGCCCGGTTCAAGCCATTGAGAATCGCATTTATCCGGTTAAGAGAGGCCCTCCTGTACTTTTCTTCGAAAACTCGTCTCTTTGTCCACTAACATACTCTCCTGCCTACTTGAGCGTCATGCACACATTTCACCCCGGTTCTTACTCCACCTGCTCTTAAGCTTTTAATAAAGGATCACACATTTTTAAATGCCGTCAGTTCACGTTATTTAATCAGGACTAGCCGAAACTGGATTGGCGCTCAACCTTTCGTTGTGAAGACCGTCAGACCAAGAAACACATGAAATGACTGCCATTTTTGAAGTCATGTACAATTTTATTTTGGCGTCGCGTGGTTTTGATGATGATGTGACAATTTTTTTTTTGGTTTTTGTCTATTTCCTTTGTTTGTTTGCTTTTTTGGTTTGATTTGTTTTTGTTTGTCGCTTTCCTTGATAATTCCTGACAGTGTGCAGGGAATAGTTTTTGCTGATAGTGTAAGACCAGTCTCACTCTGCTTTGTCCACAAGGTCTGGTGGTCATCTGCTCTATTACCGGAGTTCTAGACAGTATGAGCATAACAAGGAGAGGCGACCTGATGCTCTACACTGGAATATTCGTCTTTTCCAACAGCCTGATGAACCCCATCATCTATGCTAAGAAGATTCCCGCCATTCGGAGGCGGTACACAGCTATTTTCTGCCGCTGTCGCAAGAATACTGAAGACAACGCAGAGCAGATTTTTAGCATGTCCAACACCAAAAGTAATGCTAACTAATATTTTTCGACAGAGGGGAAGTATCATGAAAAATGTCTGGGTTTTGACGCAGATTAGAAAATGGAGCGTTAGACGGAAGGCAAAACTGAGGTTCTGTTTGTAAATGCCTTTCTTAAACGAACTACAACAACACAATAGAACGTACATTTGCCGTGTTATGAAAGGCGTTTAAGGCATGGCAAAGGTGGCTGGTACTATATACATAGCAAGATCCGGATGACGTAGCTGTGCTCTGCACGCAGTCACTTGCTGTACCGTGGACTAGGAAAATAGTCCGACCTCTTCATGTCTAGTCGAATAACCTGCATATCTGAAGCTGGTCATGCGAGCGCCTGCTTCCAGATTCCCAGACAAGACATTCAAATTGTTCGTGAACCAGAAAAGTTGCGGCTACAGTGACGTGAAACTGTGTGACAGTTTTCTCCTTGCAAGCAACGGACAACATTCTTCTTTCGACTTGCAGTTAAATAAATGCTGCCTTAACTGAAGGTTGAAGAACAAAACGGGTGGGTTAAAACCGTAAGCCCTATAATCTGGTGGCAGACGTGGTTTTTATGTGTCGTGACAGAAATGTAGTAGGGCGACCCACCCTGTTGAATAACACTCACATCGGGAACTCCTTATGGTGACATGCGCATCTTGCTGACACACACATTGCTGCACCTGTAGAGTGTGTTTTCAATGCAACTTTTGAGAGTTTTCACCATGGAAACTGAGCTTGTGGTAGATAAGCCGTGTGTTCGCTATATTAGTGGCTATACTTGTGGCATTGTTCGACAATGTCCTTGAAAAATAAGATTAACGTTAATTTGGGGATCGAAATACTCTGTCGTTGAAGAGGAAACTGAAGCAAGACATCATGGGATAAAGATGGGTGTCTTGTAGTTTCTTGTGAATGATTTGCTTCCATTGAAGGAAAGCAAAAGCCACTTTTGTAACTCTTTCTTTTATCAAATACTTGCTTCTATACATGCGTGCGCTTGCAAGTCGTTTTGTATGTCTGCGTGGACAGATTTGTCTGAGAGACAGGAAAAGAGGAAAACATAGAGAGAGAGAGAGAGAAAGGGGAGAGAGAGAGGGGGAGGGAGAGTGGGCAAGAGCAAGAGAGAGTGAGAAAAATGGATGGTGGGAATAAAACGAGAACTGCAACTTGAACTGTTTCAAGCCGAGAACAGTTTTTTTTGTTCTTCAAACGTAAGAAGTTGTTCTCTTTCTTCCTGTCTGTCCTTCCTTCCTTCTTTCTTTCCTTCGTTCTTTCCTTTTATTCCTTCTTTGTTTGTTTGTTTGTTTCTTTTCCATAGGAGAGTAAAGAGCACCGCGCAGACACATCGAAAACCCTCCGTAAAAAACCACATGCGTCATGTTGCTGTTAAGAAGAAAGGGAAATATTGGAGGCTGAAAGGAAAAACCAAAAGGAGTCCATATTCTTGTAGAAGTATGCACAACAGCGAAATCAATAAACAAATTAAAATTTGACCAAGCGAAATGAAAACCAGTGGAAAATAAAGATCTACACAAAACAAACTTTCACTCTTTTCACGACGCACACTTAGAGGAAGAAGAAAAAAACTAGCGGTACAGTGAGGCTGAAAAAAATTCTTAAGTCTCCTAATGATTAGCCGATTTTGTCGGTGGATGACAGTTCAATGCCTTCAGGCATATTTCATATATTCGCCATTCATAAGGTAAGCTGATAGGAAAACCTCTGCCAGAAGACCGTGTTTCCATGCCTACACAGAAATGTTTGCAGGAGCACAAGCACATAAACACACGTGTACCAATATATTCATAGAAATGTATACCAAAAGCGCACATTCGCACGCATGAAATCTGAAACGTAGATATGTACACGCGCGAGGACGCACGCATTCATAGGTGCTAAAAAATATCTCAAATCCTACGGACACGTAAGCACGCTCGCATGCTCACAGAATTTTAATTGCTGCCGCGCAGCAGGTTGACAGCCCGTTCCACGTTTCGCAGCTTGAACATTCGCGTGGTAAAGTGATTTTCAACGCGCAGCAATATCTGGCCTCTCCTGAGAGCACTTGTTGCTGAGCGTTAGCTCTAAATTCTTTGTAAACACCTGCTCACCCCCCCCCCCTTTGCAGACGGAAACGCAACAAGGATGTGGTGCTAGTCTCTCACATCAGTCCAGTCAGCGCATTGTGAAAATGACGAAGTTTTGACCCGAATGTGAAGGCCGTTTTAAAACCTT
>SMGT01016280.1:135867-151788 GCA_004794575.1 Lanistes nyassanus
ACGCGCCACATCCACTGCAGCAAGTCTTTTTCTTTTTCTTTTTTTCGTCGTTTTTTTTGTGTGTCGTCCTGATGAAGGGGTAGTGCCCCGAAACATGTAGATTGTCTTCGTCTTTGTCCCTTTTCTAGCTTGGTACAGTTCCCTTGTTTTACATTTAATTTGGGCTTATCCTCCAAGCGGCAGTCATTTGTTTTCTTTTGACGTACAGGAGCTTTAACTGTCTCATTAAACTAACAAGACTGCCGTGAAGTCTTCTTTAGACGGAAGGACTTCTGTTCAACGTGAAAAAGGAATCTACAGATGGACATTGGGTCAGTAGGTGTGGTTCTTCCTGCTTGCCGGGAGTTCAGTGGGGTTGAGGGAGAAAGGTGCTCAGGTGATTGTATACCCAAGTTTGAGACAGGAAAGAAGTGAAGGTGAAAATGAATAGGTTTGACTTATTTTTTTTTTTACAGTGTGATAAATTCACGAGACAAGCCAAGAAAGTGTTGTATATACATGATGACATTCTTTATTTCGATTAAAAACATGGAAGATTCCAGTTTGGGGTTTGTCTTTATGAGCCTGCAATTCAGCTCTATACACTGGGAAGCGTGAAGAGGACAGAGGGCTATACAACACAATTACAGCCTTGATCATCACGAATCTAAATTTAAAAGAAAAAACATTGCCGCGGAAAAAGTACTGTATGCTGAGTGCAGGAATGAGTTTGTACTTGAAAATACGTATTTTTCAATAGTAAAAATCGTATGTAAAATTTTCGATAGATGTCTTATTTTTTTCCGAGAATAAACTGGAACAGGGTGTTATACGGAGTTTCTAATGCTCACAGCAAAAAATTTGAATACAGTGATATACCACGGTTACTAACCAACTCTGCTCACCCCGACACATTACGTACTCGATTGTTTAATAAATTTAGAATGAAGAGAGCCATATCACTCACGAGTCAACATGGCAGCATGAACACAAGAAGAAAATAAATACAGTAGCGGAACGTTTTTGCTGGTAGCAGCACGTGTCCATATCGTTTCATAAGACAACAAAACGAGGCTATATCTTAAAAATCAGTAGGTATAAATAGCTAGAACAGCTTTCTGTAAAAGAGACGGTAAATTAAAGAACGGCCCATGAGCTTTGCTTTAAGCTAGCTTCACAAAGGGTTACTGGGCATGTAATATAATCAAGCTTACGGTCATTTGACACACAAACACGCCAGCGGGCGAGCGCGCATCACACCCCTCCCCCACACACACTCTCTCTCTCTCTCTCACACACACAGAGTAACAAATGAACGCAAAAATCGCATGCACATACACACAGTCAAACAGACGAGTGAATGAGCTGCTTGAGTGCATGCATGAGGGTGTAGGTGTGAGGGAGGAGGTGAGAAAAGATAGGGAGAGTGGGGACACAGGAGGAAGAGGGAGAGGGAAAAAATGAGAATGCGCTTTACAGATTTTCCAGAGCGGCTTTATGTAGTAAAGAGTATTTAGCGCTTCTAGGTTTGAAAATAGCAACAACAATGGAAAATGTTTTTATAGGCAGCAAGAAGCAGAGATAACACCTGGAAAACAAAACCAAAAGATTACACTTAACTGTGACCTCTGTAGCTGTCGAAAGCTGCAAGAAAGATTTTCTTTTTATTATACTTTCCGTGTTCACAGACCTGGAACGTTGAGTCAAACTGGAAGAATGTTTAAGGTTTAATCATCTTCCACATTTGAAACTGTGTAATGCTGACAATCCCAGAACTAGAACGAGACGACGAGTCATGCTTATCGAAAGTGTTTCATTCTTCTGTGAGCAAGAGAAGCTGGCTAAACATGAACAGAGAAATCTGGAATGCCCAGTTCTTCAAGTCCTTTTGAAGACTGCCTGAGAACAAACGTGCTTAGGGTAGTGAAAGGGTGAAAATAGCTCTTTCCTTCAAAAAGCTGAAAGAAAGGCATAGCCACAAAGAAAAGCAACAATATATGTTGACCCTGTCTGTTAATATCATTGCAATAAACAGGGTTCACGGTTAAAAGTCATGTTAACCCAGTACCATAGCCCAAACGTTTTACTGTGTTGTACACAGCTTTTGTCATATCATAACCTATGTAAGTGAACCTACCTGTAGTTATCCAAGGAGCTTTTTGACGGGTAAATATGACAGTTACAAATTTTTATTTGTCCAAGATTCACGCAGAAGCTCAACTAAACAAATGTCGTTAAGAGTCGCAAAGTTATTAAATTCGGTATCTTGTCTGTGGTTTTGTCTGCGCCTTAATCCTACACTGATATTCTACAAATTATGTTTTGACTAATATTAAGCTTGTTTCCACTAAATTTTATTCTTTATATATATATGTGTGTGAGGGTGTGTGTGCGTGTGATTGTGTGTGTGTGTGTGCGTGTGTATGTGTGTGCGTGTGATTGTGTGTGTGTGGAGGGGGTGGGTGGGTTTGGGTTGTGGGGGTGTGACGTTGCGGTGGGTGTGTGCGCACGCGCGCGCTTGTCCTGCCACGATTTCAAACGGCATGAAAGAACGAAAATTTGTGTTTCCACATTTGCATTAGTCTTCACAGTGCAATGCATCAAAAACCCTGCTTGAGAAAAGGCAATGTGGCTGAGCTACCTACCCAACTCTCTAGCTATCTCAGATTTATCTCTTGTCTTGATAATCAAAGAGTAGAGAAAAAAACTGTTAGAAACATTTTGGGTGGATAATAATACCAGTTACTTCAACATAATGTTTCTTGCTAGGTGCAGCGGTATTATAATATTAATAACATCAAGGTCCAGTCATGTATCAAATCTCGGATTTACAAAAATAAAGTTGCACATTACATCGGAAGTAGATGGGAATTTTTTCTTAGGTTTAAGCTAACAAGGTTAGATTACAATTGTCAACAAGTTCCATTAAGGCAAGACTGTAGCCAAGAATTATTCGCGATGATTGGCAATAGTATTATTACTACAGTAAGGAAAAAAATTACAAATAGACCAAACGTTAAGCTGTGTCCGAAGATCATAGCTCTGCAAAGAACAGAAAGTCTCGACAGAACTATTTTCGTGCAAGGAATCTGTACATTGCCAATAGGGATTTGATAACAAACATTTTTTCTGAGTAGACCTAAACTTAGGTAGTCTTTGCAGTGTCAGAAATCATAGAAAGCAAGTCTCCAGGCTGACAGGTTAGGCTTACAGATCAACCAGACTCATAACTTAGTGTCATCAAGTCATTAGAGCTGAGAGTGATCAAGTCGTTAGGGTTTAGAGTGACAAAGTCATTGGAACTCAAGCCGTTGAGGCTCAGAGTTATGATACATAAGGCTTAGTCTGCTCTGATGATTGCCAACAGCAATTAAGAAAAAAAATTCACTCGAAGGAGAGATCAACAAGGCTTTAATTAAACTTCACCTCGAAACGCCGGAGGTGCTGCATGCCACTGATTACACTAAAGCAAGCCGATTGCACTGGGTGCTATTTAAGGCACACTTAATGGCGAGTCTGACTGTGCGCAGGCATGCACACTTGAAAGCATGCTATGATGACGTCATTCCGCTCACGCGTCAAGCCTACTGGAAAATGGAGAGAAGCTCGCTCGGTCTTTTGTCAGAAAAAAAAGACAAAAGAAAGACAGAAAAAAAGAGAAAAAGAAAGAAAGAAAAAGAAAGAAAGAAAAAGAAAGAAAGAAAAAAGAGAAAAAGAAAGAAAGAAAGAAAAGGGCTTGGGGAAGAAGAGGTGGAGGGGAAGAGTGGGCGGAGAAGTAGGAAAGAGACGAATATGTGAATTTAACAAGACCTGTCACGTGTCTGAATTGTTAGCATTTTGGTTCAGCGACACATGCTGTTCAGCTAGCTATATTCAACGACAGTGATGATGAACCTTTCAGGTTTGAGTCGCTTATGGAACTCTGCTGGCCGCCGACCAGCTCTTAGCTTGAACTTTATATGAATGCGAACACTAGCAGCATGGCAACACCATAGCGTGATCACGTGACCGCCACAACCAAGGCACGAACAACGTCATTTGTAGCCTTTCTGTTTTCTTTTTTAAGACACCTTTCCACCCTCTACCCACTACTATTTCCAAACACTGAGGATGTATGTCAATAACTCCTGTAAAAGTGCTTGGAAAACATCCACCCCCCCCCCATAAGAACTATACTATCTGCACCTAGCCACGCACCATATAGCCAGTAGAAATAAAAACACCGATACACTCTTTCTTAGAGACGCATATACTAACCTTACAACATTTAAAAAGCTTTAGGCGACTGGCTGAATCAAGGAAATGGAAAATTATTTTTAAATTTAAAAAAAAAGTGATTTATCAGTAGTTGTAACTGAGTCCGTATTTTTCACATTGATGGGGGATAACGGAATTGGAACCATGTTTAAGCAGTCAAGCATATGACTTTGCACCTTATTAAGACCTAAAGATGTTAAACAAATCAATATCTTTAACACTGAGGAAATGTTGATAAAATATTGGTGAGATACAGAAACGAAAATAATTGTATAACAAATGGAACGATGTAGAAAAACAGATTATCTGGAGAGATCTTCGGTATAAAAGCTATGACCCAATATCGTTTGTTTTCGCGGATTTGTGTATATGATTCTCTGAACATGGAACAAAGACACTTCAAGCGTAACATTCCTCAGACGAAACATTTGTTTAAAGAATAAACTGTAGATATTAAAATGAGTCCACTGAATACCCTTTCGGCTGGACTTGGTATCCTCAAAAGGATTAAGTCTGTCCATAACGGAACTTTCTTATCACAGCAGTCATGTCTTATTCACAAAGGAAAGTGTGAATACTCGGCCAGGATCTGTGTCCCAGCCATCCTGAGTTCCCGCACTTTTGTGCTTAGTGTTCCTGCGGCTTCACCTCGCAGTTGTCAGTGCTGGGAGGTCATCCCATCCACATCAATCTGAGCAGACGTCACACAGCTGTCCGCACAGAACACAGAGGTCAGGTCACTTGTGTGCAACAACTTCCGTTAACTTCACTGCGGATTCTAAGCGGAAATAAAAAGGAAAGCTATGCGGTCGGTGACTGGTTTCTTAAATAAAAGCAAATCTTTGTATCAGATTTAAAATCCTATATTGTATAGAACATACTGAAATTGGAAATATATGGAGTCTTCATTTTCAATGATTTTCACATCGAAAGCGCCGTCCATTTGAATAGCCTTCATTGGTATCGTTTCAACGCAGGATCACAGCTCCTTGTTTAAGAAATCACCTGGGGAAGGGTCTGATGCTTGGTCACCTGATTAACTTTGAAAAAATATTACGCTCCTACCCACTCCGTCTTCAGTCTGTACTTGTCGATTATTAAGTCAGGCCACTTGTCAGCTGATTGTCTCCCTTCGTCTTGCTTTTGGTAACATGGGCTAAACCAAGAATTAGTCTGGCCAGTTCTTTGGAAGTGACACTCGGTTGATCGGAGATACGAGGGAAGGGGAGGGGTGGGGGACATTCCCTGACGACCTTGACCGTCCAGTGTCAGAAGACCGGATCCCTCCCAGCCTCGTTTTGATACCAGCGAAGGGCTCTCGTTCGTTCTCTCAGCCTGCACGTGGTCTCTGTGGATGTCCGGGTTAGCCGTTCTTTATCTGACTGTCACTTCCGGTGCCGGGTCCAGCCAGGTTCGACCGGCTCGTGTTGTTGTTGTGGTTGCTGACGCTGCTGAAACCTCCGAAGGACGCCTGCGTCTGAAAGGGCCTCCGCTGGCGCGTGGTGCCCGTGATGCGTCGCATGCCGACGAAGTCCGACAACGGCCGTGGGCCGCTGCTGGCCGACGGCGGGATGTGGCCTGCGCTGGCTGGACGCATGTCGAGTTCTGGCTGGAGATGACCCCTGAGCGACCTGGTGATTAATTCTGGCAGAGCGTCCAGGTGTATCTGTGGGATAAATAAGAATGTGAAATGGGAAAGGGGCCATAAGATATCAATCCTGTGCTGTTTCCATTAAAGGTAACTTTGATATTATGACCGAGTGTCAAAGACCCTCGTTTCTAAAATTTGTGTAACTTCCTGACTTCTTCAGCTTTAAAAGACCGCTCGCTGCTTCTTAAATCCTGTCGAAAGGCGAAATAATTATAGAGAGTCGCATCGCCTCTATCCCTCCCCACCAAAATGCACAAGATTTTAGGTATATACATTGTAAGTTCTGTGTAGTGACTGATTTTCATATCTCGTTCTGCACATGGGATTATGGGTATTTGTCATGTTCTTATAGCGTGTGATTTTCATAGCGAAACGAAAAGATCGATTATCTCATTTATTGATCTTTGCTTATTTCTTTTTTTGCTGGGTGCTGATACGAAGATCGAAAATTCCTATACTCTTCATAATTTACTTTGAAGATTACACGTTTCAAATTACGTGGATAAATTGAACACGGATACAAGGAAGTACTTGTTTACATTTTACATGGGCAGATGCGCGTTGCCTGAAGGCGAGAAATGCTCTTTCCACTTGGGAAGACGAGGATAGAAAGCTTGTAACGTTGTTAGGCACAATCGCGTGTCGCAAGAGAGAAATTGGTAAGCGAATGCGAAGGACCCCTGGAGGTACTCCGCGAGATTTTCTATTCGCGAAAACAGCCTTTGTTGAGTGTGGATAACACAGATTTATGTTTAGGGTCCCCAGATCTACGAAATCCAGTCGACGCCCAAAACAACACAAAAGGCATGAAGGAGGAATCCTGACGTTAGTTCTCTGTCTCTGTCTCTCTGTCTCTCTGTCTCTCTGTGTCTCTCTGTGTCTCTCTGTGTCTCTCTGTCTCTCTCTGTCTCTCTCTGTCTGTCTCTCTCTGTCTCTGTCTCTGTCTCTCTCTGTCTCTGTCTCTGTCTTTCTCTCTCGCCCCAACCAGCCATTGACCTACCTGTAGTGTCGCCAGCTTGTCTTCCATCTTGCTGACTCTCTTCTCCAAGGTCGTCTGGTTCGCGTGCATTTCTGCCACCAGCTCGTGGATATTGGTCTGGGTCTGTCCGCGCATGCGCAATGGGAAAAAAGGTATATTTAGCCCTGACCCACCAAAACCGAAAGAAACGTCAAGGTCTGGCCAGTCAGTTTTGCTCTAACGCTGCAAATGCATTTGAAGGGCGACTTCCCTGGCGGTCAGTGATTAATAGAGGTAATGAGGAAATGTTACAAACCTACAGCTACATCGAACTACAGGCTTCCTTTTCTCGGTTGTAGGATGCAAGTTTTGAACATTGGTATTATGTCAGCTGATCTACAAGTGTTAAGGAGTGCTTGGGTGATCTTCCAAGACGCTTTCTCGAAGATAAGTACAGATTTAACCCCTGTATAGCTACATTTACTTTCATACCTGTTTAGCTACATGTAATGGCAAGATGAACGTTCATGTACTCGCCTACATGTAATCTCAACGAACAATTCTGTCTAGCAAAACGTAATGTCAAAATGGACCTTCATGTACTCGTATGGATGTAATCGAAAGATGAACGTTCATGTGTGTGTGTATATATAATGCCTAGATGAACGTTCACGCATAGCTATAAGTAATTTCAAGATGAATCTTCCTGTATAGCTATATGTAATGGCAAGATGAATGTTCATGTATATTAATACTTAATACTAAGATGAATATTTCTGTATACACGCGCTGCCAAGATAAACGTTCCTGTATAGTATTTGTAATTCGAAGATGAACGTTCATGTGTAGTTATATGTAATATCAAGATGAACTTTCATGTATAGTTATATGTAAAGCCAAGACGAAAGTTCCTGTATAGCTATAGGTAAAGCCAAGTTGAACGTTCTTACGTACTTACATGTAAGGCGTAGATGAACGTTCTTGTATAGCTACATTTAATTCATAGATTAATTTTTATGTACAGATGTGCTCGAGTATGAAGATGCACTGTGTATTCTTCGATTGCTTAAAGTTTGAAAGGAATTTTGCTGCTTTATCATTTTCTCTAATTTTAATATGTTTGAAAACTTCCTGGACATACGTGCACTGTAAAGCGCCATATTATCCATCTTGTGTCAGAAGAAACAAATTATTCCACTAAGAAAGTATTCTACTAACGGTTGGCCTGGAGAATTGAGGGAAGAAATGCAGATTTGTTCGCCCAATGAAAGGTTGCTGAGCTACATTTCTCGAAAGGATGTGAAGTGGGGGAGGGGGATACGTTTTCACGAAGTTCCAAAGCGTTTGACATGGGCCACACACCGAGAAAGGCAAGACAGTATACAGAGGCCAGGATGACCGTGATAATCTAAAAGCCGAGTGCTCAGGAAGTGACGTCACTTGTGTTCTGTTTCTCGAAGGTGGTGGACAGAAAACAGAACGGGATTCAATATGGAAAAGGGAATGTGATAACATGTACTGTGCTATGTGGTGGAAAAGGCTTGCAAAAGCAAAAGTGACCAGAAGTACGTATCATCTTGTACAAACTTGCGACAATATAAACTTTAACTGTGTCTGATAAGTGAAATGAAAAGTGCTTACTATTTCTAAAATAAAACTAAACAGAATTATTAAAACGGATTTGAGATTTGTAAGTTAATAAGATGAAAACCTAGTAAACTATGTCGATAAAAACAAATACGAAACACACAAAGAAAGCACAAAAACTACATTACGTATCACGTGATAAACCAACAGCAAAGTAAAAGTAAACACAAACACCCAGCGAATGTGGGAACTATTTCGCAGGTGTCTGATAATCATACAACCAAACGGGCAAACAGAGATAAGGGAACAGGCAGGATGACGCACACCAAGTTGCCATGTTGATGTTGCCTCACAGCACCATGGTAACTCGATGACTGGGCGCCATCTGGTGGTTTTCGCATGATATCATCAGTATTATCTTTGCAATATCCCTACATCCAGCCTCGTGTGACTCAAAATAAGTCAAAACGTTCTGCTGTCTTCAGAGGAGAATTAATCGCTACAGTCTTCAACAGAACTGATCGTGTGTTTCCTATCTCAGTTTGCGTGCACGCTGCTCCTGCACAAAACAGCTCACACTAGCCTACACTATCAAAGTCGCGTTACTATTTACAGCGCACGAACGTCTACAAACAACAGACACACTGCATGTCCCAACTGCATGCACTACGTGCACAACAGCCGTGTTAGACCAGCGCCAAGAGAAGGGATGTTGTTAGACGTGTCAGCGAGGCGCGCATGACAAGAGGAAAGAGTAGCCATACAAAAACTAACCAATCAAAATACTCCGCCACTTGTACAGCAGACGAATGTGCACTACACAATTATTTGCTTACTGACTTGGATGCTATCTACTGAGTTAGGGCATTGCAATGCAGCTGTTTCAGACAGCAATGCCTGCTGTAAATATTTATGAACACTATAGTGTATAACTTGTTTCATGTTGGCAATGCATGGTTCATTCTATAACCTTTGTTATTCGTTCATATTGTGTCTCATCGTACTGCACTTGTTGGTTTAGACGCAGCTATTGCTCATACAAGACACTCCAACGTGTTCTTTTGTTTAAATGACCCTCCTTACATAAAGGGAAGTAACTCTTATAGGCATAGAGGTAAGAAACCTAGGACATACGCAGACCTCTTTTTTATTTTCAGCAACACCGTAAGTGTACCCCATTCAAATTATGAAAACCTCATGCACTCCTCTAACTTTAAAAGAAATTTTCATCTGAAATACAGATTGTTTTTTGAAGTTATAAAATATGGATATACGCCCATATATATATATATACTATTGTCGTTTACGTCTCATCGACACGGGGAAATTTGTTACTAGTTAAACATATCAGACATTTACTTTGGTTCTGTCAGTGTCGCTCAGCGATGAAAAGATCTGTTTACAAACAAAAAGACTCTGCATGGAACATGCAAGAAAACAAATGCATGCCAAAGCGTCCTGCTATTTTCCTTTGGCGCACTATCTACTCTCTACATTCGGCATTCATATTGACGTTTTATTGGTTACACACTGCGTGACAGTGACATGAAAGCTATCTTTCCAACTCGTTGCAGATTAGGCCATCTTCATCTCTCTCAGTGCTTGTAACATTATTCAAAACTTCAGGATAATTTAATTCATGATACAAAATTATGTTCGACCTCAAATTGTTACAAACTACCGCTCAGGAATACAATCCATCGCACTTTTCTCAAAGGCCATTCTGCAACGCCATCGGCAAGATCGAGCAAAGAATAGACGAAAGCAGAAATAGGCGGGAGAGTTAAGGCCCTTGTCAGCGGCAGCCAGTCAGAACTGTGGAGTGGTACCTGTAGGTACACGACATGGGGGATAGAGATGTACACGCTGGCCATCTCGTGTATGCCCTCCATTCCCAAGTTCTACAAAAGGAAAGGAAAGGAATCGCTAGATTTCGCCATTAGCACAATCACCCACAGCAACGGAGTCCTCTTCAGACTAACAAATCACCCAATGTTGTATCTAAACAGTCTCACTGATCTCCTACAGCAGTGTTGTATTTATTGAGACCAGCATGTTACCAGCATCAGTGTTGTGTCTACGCAACCAATTAATAACTCATACCAATAGTATCTGTTTGTCCACAGCTATACATGTCCTATGCTAAAGTTCTCTGTAATGAGTTTAACTTTTCTTCTTCTTTTGTAAAATATTCTGTGATTAGTTTCTGTTATGCTCTGTGTTTCTAATAATGATAGCCCGACGTGAAATTTCTACTTGTTAATGTTAATATAGGTAGAGGTATATCTAGGGTTAAGGTCATTCCCGAAACAGAGATTTCAGGTAATATTAATGTAAAGTAAATTCTTCGAAATTGTTAAAACCGAACCAAACAGCCTGGAAATCACACTACTGGCTCTTATCAAACTCAGCTTTTACGTTTAATATTGTGTGTCCAATAGCAAGAAATGTATAACTATTCTAGCTGGACAGAGATAAACGTAACTTCTGAATGTTAGGCAGCATGTTGCAATATAACACTATACTGTAACACTACAGATATATTGTTGCATTACATGTTTACATTTATATACACTACATCTGCTGCTCCTTCTGTCAGATCGAAAAGTTTCCTGTGCAATTACAGATTTTCTCAAGCCTGATGTTTCTACAGCTCAAGGTTTCTTTAAAAAAAAGGCTTCAGTTTTTTTTTAAATCCAAGTATATTTAAGCACAAGTAATTACTGTCTACCATATACATCTTCCACAGCCGACAGGGAGTTTCCATTCAATGGAGTTCGAGAAAAAAACCCAAGCTGTATTCTTACTAATGCAATCTCTGTAGACCCAGTAGTAGTAAGAAATACGCTTCCTTCGAAACAACTAAAAGTATTTATGAAAGTTAAAACTCTTGAAGCGTTTAAAGCATTTTTGCAAGTAAAAGCTCTTCCTTTCCTTTCCCGGAAACATGGGATGGCTGTGGGAGTAAATCAGCTGTAGAAAAAGTTGCCCTTTTGGAAAGTTAAAGTTTCCGAACAAACTTTCAGGTGCATTAGGGTGAAGGCTTGGAAGTAGGCACCGCTTTATGTTTCATTAGCTGTCGTAAAAAAAAGTTCCTGTTTCTGCGCAGCGATGGTTCGATTTCAGTAAATGGGTGCGAAGATTTTGCGTGTTCCGTTTATGAGACATTATAGAACCAACTGCAGTTTACAACAGCCATTCGCTCTGATGTGCATTACATGGTGGAAGGGCACACCACTAAAATGAATATTCATTTAATGCACTATAGACACAACCAGCAATGCCAATGACCCAGATAAAAAAGAGCCGCTTATATAACCAGGGCAGTAGAGCCAGCCTGTGATGCGTTGGTCCTTAGTTCTTTAACTGTGCAAGTTAAAAGTGGTAAGACTGTGCGGCCATGGAATTAGGCAATGTCGAATAACGTTATATAAAATAATTATGTTACCTATTCCTCTATTTTGTACTGCTACGCAAAATCGGTGTTTTCTTAAAGTAGTGAATCATGAAATAAGAGGTATAAAATTTAAAGGCGTTCGTTTCTAGGAGAAAAATACCCTTTTGCTGACTATTGGCTCTAGACTGAAGCTAATTTTGCAACACAAAGTTCATTGCAGTTTTATCGTTCCTACTGCAGACATAAGAAGACATAAAAATAGGGTTGATGAGCTGCGGAGGCAGTGTTCGTGTGCTAAAGTTACCAAGCATTTATCTTTTATTCCTTAATTAATGACTGCGTTCTCTTGCGCGGTTCCTCTACAGGAAACAACATGCAACGAAACTGAAAGACGCTTTCATTTGCCCCGAGCGAAAATGATAATAATGCCCATTTTCGCACAGTGCTGAACGCGTTTATGAGGCTTGGGGATGTACTAGCGGAACAGAATGAAAACTCCCTGCTGTTGACTATAGAATAATGTAAATGAAACCCAGATAACAAATACATCAGGCACTGCGTCAGTCAGATGAAATAAAAAGGACTTCTGTCAAATTCTTGGTGTAGTGCAAAGAAAGACTGGTGTAGTTTGAAAAAAAATCATTCGCAACACTAGGAAACACTGTTGTCGACATTATTCCGTAAAATAGCTTATGACTGTCATTGTTTTATATCATATGATAAGATTTAGATGCTTGTTCGTGTATTTAATCTTAAAACATTAAAAAGAAACAATTTTACAGAATATGATAGCATACTTGTCAGCATGGATTGTTATGGTTTGATGAACATTTTCCAAACATTATAGCTCCTGATGTGTTGTCAAAAGAATCCTACCGAAAAACGGAATAGTGTTGATAATGGACAACCACCAATCGCTTAAAACGTTTTACCTTGGCCATGTCCACAAGTGTACTTTGATTTTCCTCTAGCTTTCGCTGGTCCATTTTCACTCTTCGAAGGCTTTTTGGAAGATGAAATAAAATGAAAGCGTTTTGAAAACCGAAAGTAACTTGTACTCATTTGTTGAAAAGAAAGAAAATGTAGAATGAAAGAAAGAAAAAGAAAGAAGGAAAAATAGAAAGAACGAAAAACAGAAAGAAAGAATGAAAGAAAGAATAGAAAGAAAGAAAAAGGAAAGAAAGAATAGAAATAAAGAAGAAAAAATAGAAAGAAATAACGAAAGAAAGAAAAAAGAAAGAAATTTAAAGCAATTGAGGATATAAATAAATCTTATGAAATATTTTAGAATCAATAAAAACCAGTAAAATTATTGAAATGTCTAATTGCAGTTACTTTGAAGTGCTTTATAAACTTTGCAGCCCAAGCTATACTATGAAATGTGGCAAATAGTAGGTGCTCTAATCTAACCTTTAGCATTGTTAGGTTCAAAATTTCCAAACTGAGAATTCCTCTCAAAAAGAGACCGACCATGGATGTTTTCATATGTCGTTTTAAGTGTAGCAATCTACACTAATCTATCTATCTATCTATCTATCTATCTATCTATCTATCTATCTATCTATCTATCTATCTATCTATCTATCTATCTATCTATCTATCTATCTATCTTACAAATTTTACGATTTTTTGCTTCCTTTTTTGCCTGATAACTGTCCTTCTCGCATAGTAACCTGGAAACCTTTCTCGATATAGTAGCCTTACCTGTGTATCGCCTGCAAAAATTTCCTTTGATGAGAGCGCACTTTGCTAGGATTAACCTTCTTGACCAGCTTCGTGTACTTGTAGATCAGCCACGTCTCGCGCAAAACGTTAGCGGCCGCATTTTTTAACTGCAACGCAGGAAAAAAAAAACACCAACAAAAATACAGTACACAACGTTAAATGGGGTCTGTCATCCGACAAAAAAATAAACTTAAAACTAATCTAGTATCACTGAGAAAGTCGGTTCAGATATAGCTGTCTGTACTGATGTATTATAAAGAGCATTGCGAAAAAGAAATAAATTGTACATATTACTCAACTAGTGAGTCAAAAAAAACCCTGACAGTAAGTTTACACGTTCTTTCGTGTTACAACATATAAAGTTTTGTGTGTATTGTCTTTCATTGTCTTATGAAGCGCGAACTAAAAGTTTTAAAGACCTTCAGCTTTCCCAACGGAACTTTCTGTGGTCTTCCGTTTTTTAAGTGCGCGCGCAATCTATCCGAAAACTGCGCTATAAAACGACGTCAGGACGAAACTTCAATGTTCTTACACACCATTTGTGATTGCACACATTTCTTTCTGCGTGTATAAAGCCAGCGATATCCACAGAGAATACACCCTAGCTTTAATGACCAATAACTAACGAGAAACAAACTCTTCAAAAAAATTGTAATAACACGAAAACGTTCATTCTTTGTTGTGCATTGTAACGTGTGTGAGCCAAGGTTTATCGCAGAGTCGGTAATGCCTAGCCCTTGCATAACGACCAGTGGGCGGAAATGACGTCTATTAGCCCTCCATAAAAACTAAGCGTAAAATATTAGGTCGTTTTTCTAAAAGTGCAAATGGTAGTTCTGAATTTGGTTTTCGCTTTTCTTTGTTTTTGTTACGACCTGACGGGATTCGCAATTGCGGACATTGTCTATTCGTGTTCCTAAGGAAGCCATGAATTGCTCACCCTTTTGGTCAGTTGCGTGTCCATCATGAAGTTATGCACGTGCTTTTCCGCACGACTAAGTTCCAGTTTGCGGGCAATAACTGCCACCACTAGCGCCGTTACGCCGGCACCCTGCCAACACACACAAATGATACTGTGTATGCATTCTACAGCAAAAAGGGGTTTAGCGTGCTAATACACACACAGTCATGTACACACGCAGACAAACAGGCAGGCAAATGGCAGTGGAAAAATACCTTAACATCTAAACTGATTCTAAAATATGAGGTAAGTAAACTTTTGAATGCATTTGCAGAACAGTTTTTTTCAGGTTCCTTGAGCAGAAAATACCGACATCTTTCAAGTTTCTTTCCATTTACGAAAAAAAACGACTTTGAAATCCTCGAAGACGCCATTGCTGTTCTTATCAGCCACTGGCATGGACGAAAGAACGATTCTTGACCTCTACTTAATCATTCCTTTCCCCTTCTTCCCAGCAATTTACAACGACAAACATATCCCTGTTAACTGCTGACTTCTGCCTTCAATAATGTCTCCGCAACTTTGGGGACTTTCTAACCTGATAGCTAAGGCAACCCTTCGCTCCCTCGTGACCATCGGATTATCGACTTTCGGGCTCACTGTCAACACAGTCTGTCGGCAAAATTAAGTAGAAGCGTTAGCGGTCAAGAACCCTTCCGCCAGACGGCGCCACGTGTCTACAATCACCCGTGGAGCTGTGCACTCAGACTCGCGACTGTTTTACGTAATACATAGTGTCAACACCTCAGCTTTGGCTGCATGTTCTTCTTTGAGAATGTTCGTATGTACAGACTACCGCATGTGTCACAACAGGAATTCTGAAGACAGGACGCACTCGAAATGTCTGCGAGCAGAAGCCTTTCTGCCAGACTAACGAGTTTAACTTTCCACCACGCCACTGACCTGGATAAACTTAGCACTGCGTCACTGATGTGGGTAAATTACATCTTTTCAATAAACTGAGTAAATTACCATTGTGATACAAAACCTGAATGAAACTGTATCAGGACCTAAACTGACCATCATGCCTCTAACCTACGCAAACGTACCATCGTGCCACTAACTAGGGTAATCTTGCCATCGAGCCACTAACTAGGGTAATCTTGCCGTCGTGCCACTAACTAGGGTAATCTTACCATTGTGCCACTAACTAGGGCAATCTTGCCATCGTGCCACTAACTAGGGTAATCTTACCATCGTGCTACTAACCAGAAGAAACTTACCATCGAGCCACTAACTAGGGTAATCTTGCCATCGTGCCACGAACTAGGGTAATCTTACCATTGTGCCACTAACTAGGGCAATCTTGCCATCGTGCCACTAACTAGGGTAATCTTACCATCGTGCTACTAACCAGAAGAAACTTACCATCGAGCCACTAACTAGGGTAATCTTGCCATCGTGCC
>SMGT01016280.1:151900-213328 GCA_004794575.1 Lanistes nyassanus
TAATAATAATAATAATAATAATAATAATAATAATAATAATAATAATAATGGGCCATTCGTACGCCGCCATACCCCGCCCCGCAGAGGGCAGGGGTCACAGCGCCTGACAGAATACATGTAGACGCACGCATGCACGCACGCACTCACGCAATGCAATAATTAACCAGTCTTTAGCAGATGAGCGGAACAGCTACTAATACTGCGTATACAAGTGTGATTTGAGGGCGTGTTTGAAGGATCGGACTGTTGGCGTGTCTCAGATGTTAGGGAAGTGAGTTCCATAGCGTTGCAGCGTGGAAGGAAAAAACGCGTTCGCCATATGTCTTTGTGCGTATGGGGGGTACAATCAGTAGGCGATCGTCAAAGGCTGAAAAGCATTAATTACAAAATAGTAGCATCTTTGGCTGTGCTCGTGTTTGTGTGTGTGTGTGTGTGTTTGTGTGTTTGTGTGGAAGGAAGGATGTATGCATATATACATAGTTTACCCACACATTTATCAGGGTAAATTTGCCAAACATGTGTATATAATAGACTACAAAAAAAATCTTTATGCGTGTCAATATGCAGCTGCAGTATGTTTCACGATACTCCATCTCTACGCAAACCATCCACTATTCAGTTTTAAAAATTTAAAAGCTTTCAAGGATATCGACCGATAGATGGCTCGCCCTCAGCGTGGTCGCAAAAAGTTCTGACGAAAGTGTGTTTGTTAAACGAATATTGAGAGTTCAGTTCCCAGAGCAATAAGAGTGATCAACAAAATCATTTTTATTAGCTCCGATGAAGCACATTATAATTACAACCACATACATATCACTCACAGGCTATATGTATTTGGTTAAAAACAGTAATCTGCGTGCGTTCGTGCGTGCGTGCGTGCGTGCGTGCGTGCGTGCGTGGTTCTGTCCCTGCGTGAGAGCGGGTTAGCGCGCCCTAGGCAGTAATAGAGATGGAGATCTAGAGAGAGTGATCGAGAGAGATGGAATAGGGGAGCAGCAAAGAAAATAACAGAAGGACCGGAAGAATATGACAGAAACAGACCCTGCTCTGTGAGAACTTTCTGATACCATTTCTGAACTGTCGCTTGGGAAAGAACTATGCGACTGTCCTGCCGAATTTGTTGCGAAATCCTGAAGATTTCTTGGTATTCAGCGCACGTGTTATTTAGGGCCGTCTTAAATCAGTCGCCTTGACAACGGCAGCCTGGCCCGCGCACAAGACTCTCGACAGGCGGACGATTCGTCAGCCTAGCGCCAGCTCGTGCTATCAGTCTAGACAACTCGCGGTCACATTCCGTTGCCTTCTTTAACAAGCTTTCCTTGTCGCCAAGTTCGGCACGTGCGCGCAAATTTTCGTGCACGATCAAGAGGCCGTTGCGAGACAATGGCTGATGGTATGGGAGGAGAGGATACTGCAGGGTGTGACTTTCTCCCAAGAGAAGCATAAACATTTACAAAAATTCCATTGACACCAAGTCAGACCGAGACAAAACTTTTGGAACTCAGCCTTCTGTCCCCTGACCCAGTAGTCTTTCTGCTTCAGTTTAGACGAGTACACTTCGGGTCGCCAGCTTCATTCGCGCACTTTCTGTCACCCAGAACTCGTTTTTAGAGGACATTCGGTTCCCTGCAACCTTGAAATTATATTCAAGGTGTTCACTTCATGCACAATTACAAATTAAAAAGCGAATGTACTTCTAGTTAACAATTACAGATTTACATCTCAATTTTTAAAATACCCATTTGTTTATGTTATGTAACCGATGCGAAGAAAGGGTGTTATATACATATGTAGATTGTGTCTGTGTATAATTTATAATTGAATTCGCATCTTATGGAATAATTTATAGTAGAATTCGCATACTAATTTATAATAGAATTCGCATACTACTTTATAAAAGAATTCGCATACTATGGAATAATTTATAGTAGAATTCGCATACTAATTTATAATAGAATTCGCATACTAATTTATAATAGAATTCACATACTATGGAATAATTTATAATAGAATTCGCATACTATGGAATAATTTATAATAGAATTAATTCGCATACTATGGAAAGTTTTGAGAACCGCGAAAGATCAACAGATCGTGTTATCCAGCACAAGACCGTTTCTGCTACCATCCCTTCGCTGAAAACCGGCAAAATTCGAACTACCCCGATCTCCGCCTAATCCAGTCAGCATTGACAACTCAAGTTTTCGCTTTCCTTTCTCGGGAAATTTTGAAAGTTGCATTGCGCGAGTTCCGCCTGAAAACATATTTCCCCCACCTTTAATAGACTTTTCGCAGAACAAATCTCTTAAGACTGGAAGTGTTTTCCAAGGTTGAGTTTGTACTATGCTTTGCTGTCATAAATCCCTTCGAAATGTCCTCACTCCTTAAGATTGCCTGACACAGTTCGGCTAAGCTGAACGAAGGCTGCGACAAGATACTAGCTCAACCAGTATACAACGAAAGCGATCTAATGTCATCAAGACTGAATAAAATCTTTGCAGAGACACCTCTTGTCTTTAAAAAGCTCGTTGAGAAATTATGAGGGAAAATCTCTCAGACGAAGCTGGGTGAATTCTTCATTGCTAACGGTTATCACTGATTTTTTTTTACGCATTGCTCTATTCCCCATGGTGTTTGAAACTTAGGAGGCTTGTAAAATAATAATTAAAAAACTTCAACAATCTTCTTCATTGAATATTAGAAGATATCGATTTCATGTTTATTTGACTCTGTCGGAGAAAAACATTCCTTAGATTTCCTTCCAGTTCACAATCGTTAATGTTATCATACAACTCGAAAAGACGAGGGGCCATAGTGACGACGGGTCGCACTTCTGTTTTTCTGAGGAACACACTATTTTTACGCAAGCATTGGAAATTTATGGTGCGTTTCAATTTTTTTATTTATTAATTTCACATTTGTACAAATATCAGGTGCCATAAAAGCTAAAAGCTTATGAGCTGGTCACCACATATAATCTAAAGCATATCGCATGCAGCCGTCACACACAAGAGTAGTACACAATAGAGTTCATAACAACAGATGAAGGATAAAGGCGGAAAAATGTACAATGAATGCCCTGCATTTATTTTAGCTTAACCAGTGTTAGACAGAAGTAAGCGGAAGAAAAGGGGTTAGAAAGTGGAGTGGCTGCAGTAGAGTATCATATGTGCCATTCATTTTGGACAGTGATGGATAACATTGGAAAGGCTCTGAGAACGGCGTAATGAGACTGACGGGTGAGCGGAATATCAGTACCGAGGAACTTTTAGATGCAGTTTGTTGTGTAGGCTACTGAGAGTTTTTTTTCTCACCGAATCCATATAAACTGAGAAAACGCTGTAAAGGTATGTTTCTAGAAACGTTTAGATTCCTTTAAAAATTTGTGGACACTTAAAAACACATCAGTATTCACAGAATTAGGCAGACTTGGGTTTCCTTGCACTAGTAGATCGACATGAATAAGAGCGGGGGGGGGGGGGGTAGGCAAATAGTAAAAAGAGTATCTTTTCGAATGTCGCTGTAGTGAATGCAGTCTAGTAAGTAGTGTTCAGCTGTTTCTTGTCCACAGCCGCATTTTCAATCCACACATTAACATGCGTACGCGCTTATTAAAATTTTTTAACTGGAATGCTCTTTTACTTTCAATTTTTGTTGTAATTGTTGAGTTTTTGCAGAGACGAAGCATCCACACGTGCATCTGATATATAAACGACAACTTCACGAATAAATCTGCATCCTCAGATGATCCGAAAACCTTATTTGAAGCTAGAAGTATCGTTTGCTCTAAAAAGCAAGATTTGTTGCCCTCCATTATTGCTGGCGTGATGGCGCTCGCTGGAAAAGACAATTTCGGTGAATAGGTTTTCCGCGAAAAGCCAGATCGTCTGAGAATGCTCTCAGCGGTACAAATGCACCATCAGAGCTTTCTCCATTGATGAGAACTTATTGCAATCCTGAATTCTCTCCCTTGCAAGATTGAGAAAAGACTGATCGCGTGGGCTTCTGATGTATGTGGGGCCCATAATGATGGAGAGTGATGACAGAAAAATGGAAAGAGAAAATAGAGAAGAATCACGTGCAAGTAGCAAGATTACGACAATCGACCCGACTATAAAATTAAGTCAGTAACGCACTGACGAAAAGTATGCGAGTCCTTTAAAATGGAAGAAAATGCTTCATTGGAAATATAGGGAAAGACGGGATGATTGCACGAGAGCTGTTATCTGCTTTCCAAACGGGTTGTTCGATCTCCTTCGTGTATGGGCAACGAGCTACGGAATTTGTTGAATCCAACCCCTGCAAATGCAAAACAGATCAGATGGACTTTGGTTACGAAAGAAAGCTGTTCACTTTGGGCACTTTCTTTTTTAATGTTACGAAGAGCAGTTTACGGACAGGGAGTTATTACTAAACTGCAGTGGTAAAAGTATCTGTCAGTGTGAGGGTACTGATCTTCCTGATCTCTGTACACTCTTTCAAACTATCATACTTTCTCCGATAAAAACTGTTAGCGTTGGGTTCACCAAAAGCTCTGTCACGCGTCAGACGGAGGGAGACATCACAGGCAGTAATTCTCTTAACTGTTTAACTTTTTTTCGCAGGTGACGTCAAGTGTTCCTCAAAATGACCCCCTCTGTAAGGCAATAGCGATATTTGAGGAAAGATTTAATGAATTACTGAAGGAAAGAAGGAAGGAAGGAAGATGAAAACATACTAAGAGAATGAACAGACAACCTAACAAACGAACGCACTGATAAGTGAATTAACTCTTGAACGAACAAATGACCGAGAGACCGACCGACCGACCGACCGACCGACCGACCGACCGACCGAACGAACGAACGAACGAACGAACGAACGAACGAACGAACGAACGAACGAACGAACGAACGAACGAACGAACGAACGAACGAACGAACGAACGAACGAACGAACGAACGAAATACATCACTGCATACGCAAACTTTAACTCCAAACGGAATATCTGTGGTATGCTTGGTGTAACCATATAGAGAGGGATATATATATATATATATTTGATGAATGTGGCTTCTGTCACTCTGCATGCTGCTCTCTGCGGATGTCTTTTCCTTACGGCGGCGCGCAAATTATGAATTTTCTATGAGGTCGTTAAATGTGGTTAACTGTCAAAAGCTACAGAAAAAAAGATTCGGCTTCTTCTCTTTCGACGAAGCGAGCTAATCTCATAAAGCACACGAGTCGCTGGCCACACCTGAGACCCCGTGACGTCGACCCACATCTCCAGCGCTAGTAATCACACCATCGTCGTCATCAACAACATCAACAAAAAGGTGACGCAGTGGTCGTCTCTCGGCCCTGATGCACGAAATCTACTCAAGGACAGTGTGAAAGGATGAAGACACCCCATAGCCCTGGCCACAATTAAGTTTTGGCGTGTACGTGTTGTCTGATCAACTACCACCTCTGAAGAAAGAAAGAAAGAAAGAAAGAAAGAAAGAAAGAAAGAAAGAAAGAAAGAAAGAAAGAAAGAAAGAAAGAAAGAAAGAAAGATAGATAGAAAGAAAGAAAGAAAGAAAGAAAGAAAGAAACAAACAAACAAACAAACAAACAAAGAAAGAAAGAAACAAAGAAACAAAGAAACAAAGAAAGAAACAAAGAAACAAAGAAACAAAGAAAAAGGATAGAAGCTACAAAAGGGTGTATTTCTGAAACTTTCAGAAGGACAAAATAACAGGAGAGATAGACGAAAGTACACCCAGTCAAGTCCCAAGCTAATTTTAAACAAGAAGCCAGCAAAGACGAGTATTTCATGACGGCTGTAGAGGAGTAACAGTGGTCGCAGAGGGGGTCGGGGGGGGGGAGAGGAAGGGGGAGAACCGTAACATCTGGTGAAAAAAAAGTTCTGGCGGCCAGTGTTGTAAAAAGGTGTCACATGCAGACAAAATACGTCTGCCGGAAACGGGATCCAAACCCACAATCCTTTGCATCAGTAGCAACCACCCATTACCACTATGCTTCAGATGACCCAGGCAGGGTAATAAAGAAACAGAGCTAGAGCCAGAGTCAAACAGAGAGAATATTATCTGGTTTAGTCAAAACACGACGAAATATTTTATTCATAGACATCATTCCAGCGTGGCTGATGAGAAAATAATGGCGATGACACTCGACCCAAAGCGAAAGTGCTTGGAGACAACAGGGGAGCTAACCCGAGCTAAATACTAACACTGACACCTTCATCAGGACATAACACACAGTACAAACGAATAACTACGTAAATAAAATACCAAAAGACACTTTAAAGGGTAGTTCCCCGAAACGTCGACTTTGCTTGGCGCAGTTCCCCTGCTGTCACCATATTTTTTTAAATTCCAAGAAGCAGCTTCTTCTTTATTTGTGTGTGTCGTTGAAAGTCTTTGATGACGGTGGAACTCCCCCACCGCATCCCACTCTTCTGCTTTCATCTAACTTAGCCGAGCCATGCGTAACTCTGGCATAAACAACCCGACCCCGTACAGTCTGCACAAATCCTGCGGCATCTGTCATTGATGAATGCTAGCGCGGCTATCGGACTGCGGCAAAATATTCACACCACCTTTTGTCTGTTTCTTGTTAATCACCTGTTTACGCACAAACTACTCTCGATGTTCTTATGCACTGACGTCAATTTCCGTTCTTTGAATGAGAGCACATTTGTTCCTTTGTCTAAAGTGCCTTTGACATTTCTACAGTTTTTAGTTTTTACCCCAGCGAACGGCAGTTTTAATCTAATTTTTTTGCAGTGTTCGATACAACTGACGTAGGCTGAAAGCCTGATCTCGGCAGTGTTAGTCTTTTGAAGGACTTTTATGCTTCATGAACAAAGATGAGACACTAAAATACTCCAATGGAAGTTATGGCAACCTTTAGTCACGGGCAAAATGAAGATATACACCACCCAGGCTAGAAAACCGAACCTGGTTCATCCACATACTTGACAGTGGAGGAATGTACACTCACATGCCTTATCCGACAAGGGAATTGCAAGCTGTTAAACTTGAGTTAAGCGACTTGTAGCAAATGTACAGATTAATGTACATACGTTACACGCATTGCGTACATATTATAGACATGCATGTAACTAATGCATTCACAAACAGTGGACGGAACGAGAATCTGCTTTTGCTGCTTGGGTTTTTACTCGACAAGTAAGACAGAGCGACAAAAGTCACACCCATTCCCCCACTCACCTTGTTTGTGACAAGCGCTGTACAACTGAGTGACAAAAGTCACACCCATTCCCCCACTCACCCACCACACACACCTGTTGGTTATCGGTCTCCACAAATGGCACAGTCTGACGTACGTGCCCCCGTCAGAAAAAGCGTACTTACGTATACTATGGACTGTATACTGTATACTATAGACTGTATGCTGTATACTACATACTATGTACTACATAGGGACACAGCTCAGCTTTTTACTATAGTTACGCTGATCAGTTACGACACGTTGTGCGGGTACGCAACCGAGTGGCGAAGATTTCTGCTTCGGCAAATAAAATTAAGCTACTTTGAGACCCTTTCCCGTTTTTGTTTTCTGGGGGTGGGATTAAGGGAGGTGTAACGGGAAGGGTTAGGGTGTAGGATTAAGTAGGGGCTTTGGTTTGCATATATCAGTGGGAGCCTGACCTGAAATTCTCGTGCCCAACGCTCTGTCCAAATGCAAGTGCAAGAACACTTCGACATGGGACTAAACAGGATGTTTACCTCTGATTTCCGTTCGGCCCAATCCAGTTTGTGCCAAGCTGGGAGTAGAGGTGCGGGGAAAATATGGCCGACAGGACACACGGTGGAATGGGTAAAGGAATCAAACCAATTAAAAAAAAACAATCCACACCCCCCCCAACCGACCGACCGACCGACCGACCGACCGACCGACCGACCGACCGACCGACCGACCGACCGACCGACCGACCGACCGACCGACCGACCGACCGACCGACCGACGCACCGACTAACCAAGGGTAAGTAAAACTTTCAGAAGAAAGGCCCCGATCATAACCTAAGCAATGTATAGATGAATTGAACTGTGTATTTTGTAAGGATTTTAGGAATATCTGAGACAGGTAAGTTGACCTCCTGACGCCCGTGTCAGCTGATCTCTTGGCGCGACAGGCAGACCCTGCCTATGGACAGCAGCTTGAGGAGGACACGAATCTCCACCATCTGAGGAATTATTCTGTCAAACGCATGCGGCGGAACGCGTAGAGAATGGATCACGGCTCGCTTCTGCACTTGACAAATGTTATCGAATTTAGTTTCCTTATCGGGCCGGCTTCTGGATCCAACAGGACAAACATGACACGTTCAGGTTCAAGTTTCTTTATTCTTTTACCCTCAGGGGGTATTCAGAAAGAAAGAAAAAAAATGTCAAAACTCATGGCTCCATCTGAAATGGCGAATACCCTTGCATGTTATAATTAAGCGCATGTGCTGCTGTCTGACACAAAACTATTAGTTTCCGAGGAGAGAGGGATGGGCTGCTTGCTCAGACTGACTTGTTTCAAGAAAACGAACTGCTGCTTCATCCTTTCTCTCTTCTTTCTACGCATTCTTCCTTCTCATCTCCCGTCTACCCTCCGTTTAATTCTCATTCTCTCTCTCTCCTTTTTCCCTACCATCCTGCCGCTCTCTGTTCCATCCCAGCTTCCTTCTCTCCACTCTCTGTCCCACTACATCCACGCACAAGCGCGTGTCACACACAGTGCACACCGAGAGAATGATTAATGTGCTCTCATTGAAACACGACAAACTGTGATGATAAAAAAGCTTTATGAAGCGACGGTAATGTATTTCTCTTGTTTCATGCCGTGGAAACAGCTTGACGCATCATCTACACGTCATACAAAAACCCTGCTGATAATTTTCCATTGTCAAAGAAACGTTTTTAAGACGACAAAAATGGAGATCAGCAGAACTATATATATTTTTTTATTTTAAAGACCTCACTACTATACAATGTTTACAATACTCAAGCAAGTCTTAATGAAAGTCTCAATGAAAGTCTCAGTTAAAGTCTCATTTAAAGTTTCAATTAAAACTCCCAATTGAAGTTTCAATTAAAACTCCCAAATGAAGTTTCAATTAAAGTCTCATTTAAAGTCTCAATTAAAGTCACAATTAAAGTCACAATTATTACCTTAACAGTTTGGAGAAAGGCAGCCATGTCGAATCAAGATTGTTCACAACATTGATGCTATGTTTTGGTACTTGTCTTCTTTGTTCAAACTTAAAGACTGTTTTAAAAAATTGAACACTGATTTAGTTTTCGTCTACTAATAGGAATATATATCTATCTACAATATATATATATATATTCTGCAAATAATGTTAATAGGTCTAACACTGCCTGTGTATATTTTTTCTTGTGGAGGAATCTGACACTTAGTTTTGGATTTCTTTTATTAAAATTATTCGTAAATGTTTGCTTTATCAGAAAAGTACAACTGTTTGACACAAGGGCATTAGAGATATATCATCAATGGTTGCTTCGTTGGCTATTTTGTATAAACTTTATTTTTAGTGCGTAATAATACAAATATTGTTAATAAACTGGAAGTGTAGAACAATACAGTTGTCTTAAGAAAAAAGTTAGTAGGGGCAATAACTCATTCTCGTAGAAGCAAAACAAAACTGCTCTAATGCAGATAAAAGTTGACAGACATAGTACTGGGCAGACTGGTTGTGTGTAGAAGGGCTAGGGTGGAGGGGGGACAGAAGGAAATTAGTCTGCTTGGCATTCTGTTCCATTACAACTATCATCAGGATTAGCGACGCCTCTCAAAGGTCCTGCAGTTATATCGTGTCGCCAGGAAATTGCGTCGAGTCACAAGCGGAGTCCAGAAGCCAGACAGGAGTATAGCGTGTTCTTGGGACAAAGTTTTTGCATATGTGGCCACCCCAGGCTTGTCTGCCGTCATCGGCCGTTGGTGGTTTAGAAAAGTGGCACCGGGAATCCAAACTCTTCTTATCTCGTCTTGTTTTGATTTGTCTTGCTTTCTGGTTCGTTTTTACTCTTCTCTCGCGTTTTTTTGTTTTGTTTTAGATAACACTCGCGTCTAGCACTCATTTAACTGGTTCCACTTCATCTTCCATCTCATACCAGATAAGAACTGACAATAAACTAAAGTTTAAGCAAAAGAGGCGAGGCAGTCAGAAACACTCCCGTACCCTGACCACCCTGCAACACCCTCCTCTTTGAGGACAGGAATGCACTTTCTCTCTCTCACACACACACACAGAGGTGAAACTGTATGCATGACAACAGAATTACAGCGCAACACACACACACAGACACGCGAGCGCGCACGCACGCACGCACAGAGGTGAAGCTGTATGCATGACAACAGAATCACAGCGCAACACACAAACACACACACGGGCACGCACGCACACACAGAGGTGAAGCTGTATGCATGACACAGAATCACAGCGCAATGCTTACGTCAGATACAGCTGTGAATCCAAGGCCTCAGAAACATAAGCTGGTGATTAAATTATTTCCTGCCTCGGGGAAGAATTCCAATTGCTAATTCTGCGTGCGGATTCCCAACAGCCTCCTCGCCCTCCAACAGCCCGCAGCATTGTTTTACAGTCTTTCCACAACAGCCTCACGGTGCACACAACACAGGGCTGTCATCCGGAGCATTAATGCTACCTTTGATCTCAACAACCTTTTTTTTCCTACCGACGGCTATTTTGAGTACATCATGTGGGTAAATATCAGGGTGCTTTGCTCCCCAGTCTGTTTTGCCCGAGCGCACCAAGGGTCGCTTAGTTCAGCCATTGCGTATTAAACTCCCGGGTAGACGAAGTGTTCGTGAGGAGTCCCTGGGGGTACACGAACGTAATTATCACGCAGACCTCTCCGTGACAATCTCGAGTGAAATCGATGCCGGGCAAAAGTACTGCCTCAAGCTGTGTGATCGACGTCTGCTCTAACACACCGTGCCTGCGACATTTGCACTAATACTAGGATGTTGTACCATGTTATTTATTTACTTGTTTATTTACTGTTTTATCAAATGTTAAGTTGTTTACCCAGATTGACAGCTGCACATTTACAAAATACTCAAAACTGAATACTGAAGGATTTGTTTTACCAAACGATTGCTATCTGATTTTATTTTTGACCCAGCTCACTTTTCATCGTTCTCTTGGTCTCGCTATCCTTTCCTCTTCATTCCTTCAAGCCTGTCTTCTTTTTTTTAGCCTTGATTGTGTGCTTAAATTGTATTGCAGTGTTGTTTGTTATTCTACGTGCCCTCTTGGGGTAAGAATAAATCCTGTCTTGCCTTATGAGGTGGGTAATATATTAAACAGCGCAAGCGAATTCTTTTTTTTAACCACCAAAAAAGAAGATCGAACTAGGGGAGAATATCCTTGACAACAATAAATCGTCAAACTCATTATGACTTAAACTGACATTATTTCCTTGAAGAGGAATCAATACAATGAGCACAGCTTTCTCGCGAGGTACCCATCAGCTAATTATTCATGCCCGACAAACCAGCCCAAAACACGTAACTCGCCTAAAGCGAAGGACAGCGAGGGTGGCGCGTCTGATGATATAAGTCTACTCTCTTGATTAGTGGTATGGTGAAAAAGTGGATGGAAACTTTCGCTATGTACAGACACGACAGATCCCAGGGGGGTTTAATTAACGCAGCAGGCCTAGGATCCGCAAACGTTTTAGCTCACGGTCTGCGTTGCAAATCTTTCTAGGTCAAATGTACTTTCCATGTTAGGAGAGTTCCATCAGGGGCGCATGTTAATAACAGAGAATTGACCCTGATGCCGACTCGTCTCTTTGCACCATAAATGTGCCAACGAATGCGGGAGATTCCACCCTGCATGGTTAGACAGTTTGCGGGTGTATATATATGTGAATATTTTAAACTGGGCGTATGGACGGATGCATGCATCAAATGCTTAATCATTCTTCTGTCGAACCGCTGATTCGGATTTTTTGTTGCTGTTTTGGCTTCTGATGCTGAACGTCCAGTGGTGAACGAAGTGCCTATCAGGACGATATCGATGGCGATGTTTCATAACGAAGCTGTTAAGATACCCCCCGCCCCACCCACCCCCAAAAAAGACACACAGAAAAGAAAAGAAAAATTGCGGAGAGCGGTGAGTCGTAACGCGAATAAAAGCTACGCAGTCGTGTTTGCCCCTATAAATGTTTATGGTACATGTTCGGAATGTGTACATGTCGTTTCTCTTTTTTAAAACACTGTCAGCAAATGACGTCTTTATTGTCCCACGGTTGAATGCATCGTTAACACGACTGAGAACGGGAGGGAGGAAAAAGCATCAGACAGAGAGGAAAGTCACGAACGAAGGGAAGCTGGATGGCTGGGAACCAATCAAAAAGGCCTGAGGGAGGCAAATAGGGACTAATGAAGACAGAGAATTGGGGACGGAGGGAAGAGAAGAGAGAGGAGTAGACAAAAATAGAGAAAGGGGAAGAGAGGGTGATAGAGATGGAGAGCGAGCCGTGCGCAAACGAATAAAAAAAATCAACATGCCGTTCATATAAATGCACACAAGATTAAGCTGTTAAGATTATATTATATATACATTAAATATATATAAGTGTGTGTGTGTGTGTGTGTTTCGTCAGGGCTGCGGTGGCTTTATAATATATTAGCCAGGGGACCCAGCGGTGCCCGGGTTTTTATTACATAACATTTGAGAACTCACAGTTAGGAAAATGTTTGTTTACGCAAAGACAAAAACACCATCGTCTTGCTTGTTTTGTCTTTACGTCAGCACACACTTTTGCGCAGTGCGAGCGACGAGGAGGAAGTTAATTCTTAATCCGTTGAATGTAAGGGATGCATAATCTCTAGCATTCACGTCCACGCAAATAAATACAGAAGCACATACGCCCACACACGCCCACAAAAGCCAGCACAAGCCCACACAGGCCCACACATACATAGGTAGGCTTACATAGCACTTTTAAATCATGTACACGTGCTACGTCAGTATTGCCTGTACCTGCATCTGGACACAACCTCAGTCGTCTGTAACGGGGCTTCTGTGTTGAAGAACTCGAGGGATTGTATGGACGAGAGACATCACTCATCACTTAAACTGCTATTGCCTGTGGGTACCAAGGTGTGTCTCTGGAAGTTGTTTTTAATCATGCTCCGACTAACGACCAAAGTCTTTACAGGCAGTTGTGCTTTGGGAATTGGCAGAAGTTAATGTATAGTCTCCATTCTCGCTGGTACTACAGTACGGATTTTGTTTTCACTCTGTGAGTTTAAGTAAAGCCTCCTTCCGAAGCCGAGCCAAGAACACACACACACACACACGCACACTGTTTTAAGACCTTGGGAAGGCCTCACAACATACCAGAATTTTAAGGTGATACGTTTCTGGGGAAGGAAAGTCCCAGGAAAACAAGTTTTAGTGCATACGACTATCTTCAGTGTTGTGGGTGTTAGCGAGCTAGCCCAGCCGAGGTGTAAACCTTCAACTAGAGCCAACGTTCGTAGACTCAAGCAGAGGATGTCGGTAAAGTTACACATCATGACGTCAAAGTCTCCATTTTTGTTTACAAGAGCTCTCACGTCAAAGTCTGGCTTCACTGTTGGTTCGTGCTTCAATAACAATTACTTCAATAAAGCAAGCGGTTGTGGGAAGGAACGCGGGGAAAATGCTCACATCACCATGATGACCCGTGAGATACACCATCTGCACTCCAGAAATCGCGTTAGACGGCTCGTTACAAGATTTTTCCTAACAAGACGAGAAGCCGTTTGTCACGCTTACAGACGCCTTCCGAAGTTCTCTGTCAAGATGCCAGTTTGATTTCTGACTTATCTCCCTTGAGGGCAGCGACGCTCACTCGGTGACATGTTCCCTCCGTCACGGGAGACTTTGGCGAAAGCGATCGAGGTGATAAATGGTAACGGTAATCGCTGCAAAGCGAGATCTAGCGGGCCCTTTCCGGTCGACATGAGCGAATCGATGTGAACGAGGCCTGCACTCCAAGTCGTTGCGTGCCGGACAAAATCCCAGAAGAAGAGGGGGATTGACTTGTTTCGGGTTACTAGCTTTTACGTTTAGTAAAGTCTTGGAAAACAACCAGTTAAGCCTCTGGAAACACGCAAGCCACTAAGGCAAGGGGTATAGGTAAGGGGGGGGCTGGATTGGTGGGATTGGGCTGCACAAGTAGTTGTTTCCCTTTAACACATAAACGACTATGAAACGTTCGCCGGCCGAAGAGGCTTTACGATTACGATTGCAGACTAAAAGCAGACAGTAGTCCCCATGCAATCCACCCATGCGCCAGATGGCTCCACAGATCTGGAAACAAACTGACTGACCGCTAATAAATACGTCTTTCGTGAAACAAGGCACTGTCAATAAATTAATGCAGTCAATTTTCAGTTTTGAGCTAAAAATACCATATCGCTATCAGTTTCCGGGATATTGAGTTAAATAACTATATGCATTTACCAGAGAAAGGCTGTTGACTTGGTAGTTACACCTTGTTGACCCCATGTTTGCCAGGCAGTGCACTAAAGGACAGACGTTTTCTATAGGGTGTAAGGAAATGAAAGTGGTAAGATAATTTATTTCCGCTAGCTTAACCCTTACAAAAGGTAGAAAAGCTATATGCCTAAGCAAACTGCGCGTGATTGAGAGAATGAAGTAAATAAATCCAGCCAAAATCTAGCGTCGTTTGCACTTCTGCATAAAATATGTAAGTGTGAACCCATATGAACAAAGGTCGTGAATTTCCACAAGAACATTCATTGAAATACTTGTTTTATCTCCCCAGAAAAATCGGGTAAATACAGTCACGACATAACGTAAATCAGATGATCAAATAAGATAACTTGTCTAATAAATCAGATGGCTTAATCGGATTGTTTTTTTTAATCGTGGTGAAAAATGAAATATGAGTTGAACTCAAGGCGCGACTCATTTGGAACTATAGATTTATTTCTATATCTTATTTTTAACCTGAAAGTTTTAGTGTCCAAGGATGATTATATATTGCAGATGTTAGCACGCGATGTACACTACAATTAGCTACCGTTTTCTTTTGAAGTCCTAGTGTAACTTTACACTGGTTTATGTATGTGTGGTCGTAGTGTAAGACATCCATACCATACAGCGTGGACGTATACAGAGTGGTGCTAAAGTAGGTTGACAGTTTTACTTGTAAATAGTAATGGAAACTGTCAACCTACTTTTTCAGCACTCTGTATACAGCCAAGCACGCAGACAAAGATACAGACAAAGATACAGACACAGATACAGACACGCACCTCAGAAGTTTCGAAAGACGCGATGGGACCTTAAGAATTTCAGAAACCTTCTTAAAGGCGCCAGCCGTCCTCTAGAGGGCGCCAAAAGTGCGAATTCAGCGTGTTGGTGGTCACTGGCAAAAGATGTTTAGACACCGGACTTTTTTGCGCGAAGAGTGAAAGTTTGTCAAGTGTCAAACAACCCAGAGCGTCGACAAACACCCAGCAAACCATCAATCCATTCTTGTATACGAAATGGCCTCGTTGCTGGCAAACGTACAGAGGGTTACAGACTTACACACGTCCCAAACGGGCGGCGGAATGGCTGAAAATAGATCACACCGATTTATAGCACGCTAAGAATGCTGACGGAAACATGCTGTAGGCGACTTACTTCCCTTGCTTTCGGTAATCCTTTCCGTGAGGTAGCCTCCCCTGCCAGTCGGATGCTGATAAAGCCCATTACTGCTGCCTCCCTTCGTAAAGGCTGGGCGCGAATTGAACCAGACGCACAATGAATCGAGTTATTTTTTGTTACTTTAAACGTTGCATTCACTTATCAGAGCACGCATGATAATTATAACCAATGTAGTCTGTTATGTTATTTTTAACATCTTCGGTCGAAACTTGAAAGGCATTTACTACACGGTGCACATGTTTGATCGTTTTGGCACGGAGATTAACGCAGACCGACAGTTGGTCAAAGAGAGAAAATAGATGAGGCGCAGAAATTCAGATAAAGTCCTCCCTGTGCTTTATGAAAGTACGCAGATCTCGCAACGTAGTAAAACGACGCGACCTTTAACGGCAGCCCTACACTGTCAGCCAGGGGTATGTGTGGGGATGGGGGATAGTCGAGCGTTGGGTAAGTGCGCCTGCGCAAAGTGCCTCTGAAAATAAATGTGTGAACGTAGGAGTGTATCAGGACTGGAGTTGCATCTGTATGGTTATTCGGGCGGAATATTCTAGTATCTACGCGATGGCTTTGCCCGGTTGTACATTTCTGTTCAAAACGCTGATATGCAGTACAAGCAGATACCGAGTTGAGTCCAGCGTGCTTATGTGATAAACATACGTAGGATGGTGTGAATAAATGAAGTACAGAGAGGAAGACAGGTAGACAGAAACCTAAACAGATGAATAGATGGAAATGATGCCTATAGAGAAAGAGATACGAAGGGAACAGGCGAGAGAACTTTTATTATCAGTAGCTACAGGATCAGAGTTGTCTGCCTTGGCGACCCGCCCAATCCGCTATTAGCTTCCAAGCTGCTCTTCTCTCAGCTCGTGTTTGCAGCTCGGGGGGCAGGGGAGCCGAACAGAAGCTCAGACTCTCGGGTTATGTTTGAGCTTCAGGGACTGCGCGTAGCGGAGAGATGATGGAGCTAGCATTATTCTGTCCCTAAAACAATAACAAGTCATGAAACAGGCTCATAACCTGCGCGTGCTGAAAAGGCCAACGTGCAAACCAAGTTTGATATGGGCACTAGCAAAACAATGTTTGCTAGTCGCTCCAGCGTAGTGTCATCAGACAGGAGGGATGCACCTATAATAATTGTAGTCGAAGGACTGACACATTAACCCTTTCCTTTTTAAAGACAGGTATTTCTTGGCCTTTCGCCTTTTTTCGACATGGAATTTCTTTTCTGTTAGACCTGAAAGAATGCCTCCGTCGGGAGCTGCATATATAAAAATCTCTCCGCACCATGCATAAAAACAAAATTCCGAACACACGCGCACGCCTCAGCATTCACATTCATCCATGCAGCGACAGGTAGAGTTTTTTTCCTGGTGCTTTGTTTGTCGTAAACGGCACCAGCTGCATCTGCATATCGCACCGCATTAGAGCCAGCCATCTTGACGCTGTCTCGAGTGTCACCGACATATTAACAGACAGCAGGCTGTTACACAACCACTGCTGCCTCTTGCTGATTCCATTACGCCATCACTGCAGCAACACCGGTATTACATCACGCGGCAGAAAATAAGCATGGCAGGGTCGTGCTGTTTCAGTGGTGGTGGTGGTGGTGGTGGTGGTGGTGGTGGTGGTGGTGGTGGTGGTGGTGGTGGTGTGATCAGGCGGCAATGATGTAACAGATAAGAGGAGAGACCAGACACAATGGAAGACAAACTTCAGAGAAAGTTTTGTGGAGGAGGCAAAGGAGGAAGGGAGGAAGGAGGTTGGTAGGTAGGTAGGTATATATATATGGCGGGTAGGTAGATTATGTATATATAAATGGTGGGATGGTGGGTTGAATAGATTGAGACAACCAGGCAGGCAGGCAGATAGCCGCACCCAAACATACAGCCCTTATTAATACAGAGATAGAGGGGGAGGAAAGAGATGAAGAAAATTTACAAGATGGGATTAGGATTAAACATAAGACAAATAAATACAATTTCACAAAGGCATGAGCTGTGTTCTGTCAGTCTTCACTGCGGTACCGAAGTTCTCACCATCTGTCACTTTAAGGCGCGAAGCTGGCGGGTAGATAACCACATTACAGGGGAAACAAGCTGTGGTCGGGGTAGGCTACACGAGTTCCCGCTAAGACCGACTGTAATCTCTTTAAGCCCGAGGACAATACATAATCACCGAATGTGCTATCGACCCGCGTCACGATATCCCAACCTTTGCAGTGTGCACGATCCAGGGAATTTCTTTGTTTCCTAAAATAACTTTTGTTGATGTTTTTGTTCCAAATGAACTTCTGGTGTGGGGTAGGGGGTTATAGGGGGTCTTCTGTCTGCTCTTGTGTGTTTCTTTCCTTGACACGCTTGTAGAGTCCAGAAACGAGGACCGTTTTTTAAACTTTCTGTCTATATGTTAATGATTTTGTTCAACCTGTTCGCAACCGCAAGCCAAGGCAAGGGAAGGCAAAGTTTATTCTCTGCTCCAGACAAACAGATATCAAAATTTTTTTATCTGTCTGTCTGTGCCTGCCCACCCAGTCCGCATCCATTGAATAGGAGATATTGCATTCATTTTGCCTTCTCAACAAGGGCTATAGCATGCTATCCTACAGACTAATTTTGCATTTGGTCTCCAGATTGTCTTGGAACTAGAATTTACAGAGAGTTACGAAGTAACAAAAATTTCTCTTTTAGTTCAGGCCTTACTTTAAGCCAGCTAAACAAAACATCAAAGTAAATGGAACGGACAAAAATATTGGGTAATTGTAAGGTACTCATGTATTCGCGAATCAGAAAAGATTAGGTAAAGCAACGGGATTCTTTACAAAGAAAACACGTTCGATGTCTGCCGGTCTAAGGACAGACATGTGGAAACCCTGAAGCTATTTTTAGCGACCAGCTCAGAAAGAGATTAAGAAAAAAAATACCTGGGAGAATCTGACAAGACGCGGTGAGCACAGGAGTTTTACTGCCCACGTGCCTCGCGCTCTTAATTTACTGTCACGGCCAAGCAGGAGACGTAATTTACAGAAACGGGGAGGGCTATCGATTATTTATGCACTCACTGAAGCCTGAAGAGCTCGACCAACGCACGAGCCCTAAAACCTTGCAGCAGTAGAGGGCAAGCTGATTGGAAGGGGAGGGGTAGGGGGGACGTTTAAAGGTCTACTGGAGCGCGCGATTCGACGTGGAGCGTATGGCGTTACATCATTACTAGATATTCATTTCCAATCTGTGAGCAGCAGCAGACCGCTCCATTCGCGAGATGAAGACATATCGATATTTTGTGGGACGCGTTGGTTCGGATCACGCAAGCGCCACTTGCACGTCACTCTGTGGATGTTATACCTATATGTGGCCTTCGTCTGGATTCGTGACGGTTATGAAGAGTCGGGTAGAGCCGACCAAGGTGAATACCGACCCAGAGCCCGTCAAAGGACGGTGATGGCTATATCGACGAAGTTTCGTGTACTGTGTGACGTCACAACCTCAGCGGTAGCGACTTATTTACATTAAAGACAATTAAGTTGGTACCTACACTCTAACCCTAGCCTTACCCACCTCACCCCTACACCTCCTACCCCCCCCCGCTTCTCCTACCCCCACCCAGAACAAACTAAAAAATAAATAAAATATATTGGGCGAAATGGAAATAGGGGAATTGCACCATCGTGTTTTTGGCTGTTAAGCCCATTTTTACCACACGGCTATCCTCACTGACGCCAGAACATTCCTATTGTAACCATAAGAACCTGCTCACGTATCTTCCGCTACTTTACAGCAGTCCCAATTTCAGTGACATCACAGTACACGGAACTTCGTCGATTTAGCCATCTCTGTCGAAGGACCTGGTTGCTAAGGGATGTCAAGGGAGATCACTCGATTAAACTTTGTCAGAGAGATATCTAAGTGGAGGTAAGATCTCCTGTCGGCGAAGTTTAGCACAGAGCCAGCGAAATAGCTGATGGTTGAGTTGAGTACCGGTGCAGAACTCCCTATCGGCACCGACCTTACATATACAGATACTTCACTAGGACGATTCTAGTCTGCCCAGTTGCGTACGATAATACTTCACCGGGAAGAGTTATCCAGCATGACTAGGGGTTATAGAGCAAAACACGAGCTCTAGTACAGTATCGGTTTCCAGATTTAAAAGAATACATTCTTCGGCATTTTGTTTAGGAGCTAATTGCACAAACAGAAGAAGCAAACCAGAATGCAAAGGAAAGACGTTTCACGTGTTCAGCGAGCGTTTAAAGTTAGACTATAGTGTTTATCTCTGAACTCCATTTGCCAATTAACATTGTTAATTTTCTTCATAAAGATGCAGACGCTGGGTTTTCAACGCCAGGAGAAAAGACCTAGAGAATCTATCAGCGGCTTAAATTCGATCTAAGGGGTGTAAGCTTTGCAGTGACCATTTTGAAAGCAGCTAGTGGACTAACAGTGAAAGAAAACGTTTAAACTGGAATGTTCTCAGTTCCCAATCCCCCCAAAAGAGTAGATTGCAAAAGACCAAATCAAATGTGAATGAAAAGCGATTCAGACATGGTTCTTAAGGAAGTTCTGAACCAAGGGGAAAAAAGACAGCAAAAGAATAATGAAATAGTTATAACTAAAGTTCCCATATCCATTTAAGCAGTTAGGATATATAAACATATAAGAGTCTAAACGTTGACATATTTTTAAAAAAAAACCATTTTCATGCCAGTCGGTTCATTATTTCCAGTAAAATGTCAGTTCTCTAGTGTGACATAATAAAGTAATAACATAATAAAACTTTTCATATTGAGAGATGATAATGTAATCTTTTAAAAGTGACTGTAATAACTTCATTATTGGTTGTTTCCTAATAAAATATGGCATTGTGTATATTAAAAAATATGTATAATTGATGAATGAATGAATGATTTATAGAAAGCATTAAAATTTAAACATCCAAGGTTTTGCTGTACTGCTATATATATTATATTTTTTAAACAGAACTACTGAAAGTTAGGCGTATGAAGGAAAGTTGCAAAAAATCATACCAAAAGCCTTGTTTATAGCAGTGGAAGAGAAACAACAGCTAGCAAAAATGGATACTTCAGTGGTTACCATGAACACAATCTTTCAATGTGTTGTTTTCAGATAGGTCAGTAAAATATTCATTGAAGAGTTGGTTTGATGTGTTAGCAGATTTGTTTTAATGTCTGGAGTCACAGACTAAGGCATTGACCCATTGTTTGCTTTGCATTTGCAGACAAGTCGAAAACACAAATTTAATTGCCAGTACTAATCACTCTGAGGTGTGTGTTACAATAATTTACACTAAGTTTTTGAATGGTTTAATATAAACTGTTACACCATGCCAATGTGTCTATTTGTCTTGATGTCTGCAAATGTTTACAGTAAGGTAAGTAGCATCTGATTTTTTAAAATGCATTTCCGGCTGTTGTAAATTATCCCATGTTATTTTTCCCATACACAAACTCATGCAGTGTGCTGGATCTGATGGTATGGGCAAAAAGTCTGTTAAAATAATACATTTCAATAGGATTATGTGTTTTTACAGTAGTTGGAGAATTTGCTACACAGTTCATTTATCTGCTTGTCTGAAATAAGACAGTTATGCAATGCAACTAACAGGAAATGTAAAACGCTAAGGAAGCATGTAAATGAATATTTAGTGTGTGTGTGTGTGTGGGTGCGTGTGTGTGTGCGTGTGCGTGTGTGTGTGTGTGTGTGTGTGTGAGGGTGTGTGTGTGAATTTTTTTCTGAATGACTTCTTGGTGTGTGCATAAACAAAACAGGTGACTTAGCCATTTTGACCCTTTTGATATTAACATGTTGCTAATTTGGCCAGCGGTTAGCAGACTTATGGCGTCTCAACAATGTCACATAATTTTCATTACTACCTAATTAATCATATCATATATGATTATAACATACCCGGTTAATGACTGGGTTTCGATAACATTTCATTTAGAGCTTCTACTTTCCTAACTTGCGAGACTATATGTCAATCAGTTAATGTTTGGGGGAATGGTTAATGTTCATATCTTTCTGTAGTCTGTATTTATTTTGTTGATCAGTTTATGGTGCTAACAACACGTCAGATTCACCTGCAATCAGCCTATGATGTGTTCAGGAACTTTTGGGACTTTGATGTTCCGTCTGTAGATTCAAAAACAAGTTGACTGCAGTTACTTATATGATAGACAGACAGGCGCTTTCTCGCTAATGTTATGCTCACGAATGCGTTAAAAATTAACGCAGCTGTACTTGCTGTAAGGAATAGTGCCTCGTGTAGTTGTAATCACCATTTCGAGACATTTATTGTTTCCTGATTATCTCCCTTGCGGGGTACACCAGTACGAAGATCCGCGCCTGTATGCCGTAGTATTTCAAGACCATACCCGTATGTACCGGTATTCCAATATACATACCGCCACCCCTACTGAGGGCATATCCTAATAAGTTGTATTTGCATAACTCAAAGTTTTCGTGGTTTCAGAGCGAAGAAGGTTTTGATTGAAGGCGCCAGCGCTTACACGCGGCATGACACAGTCACCTTGACCCCGTGGCTGAGATCATTTGATCTTTTGCCCCGATGTTCGTGATAGTGGCTGGCAGGGTTTCAAGGTTTCGAAAAATAGAGAGTCATTCTATCCCCCCAAAACCTTGAGCAGGACCGATTCCGAGCTGGTTCAAGGATTGAAAATCGTATCAAGGCGTTTCAAAATTAAAATTCTGAAGAGTGTAAACCGGCCCTTAGGTTGAACATTACCTGTCTAAGGTGTTAAACGCCTATAAATCGGGAAATACAATTAATCAATTAAACAGAAATACATTACTCGTTATTTATTTATTATTTAAAAAAGAGAACTCCGCTTTCAAATTCAAAATTTTGTTAGTGGACACATCTTCACAAAAAAGGTTTGCTTGCCTCTGGACACAGTCAGCAAGGCGACAGAATGGCGTTTCTGAAGACAGAGAACAGAGAACAGAGAATCGTCGTGGATTATGTGCCACTGTGACATACAGCAGATTCTACGTGAGACACTGACTGAAAACGCAAGTTCTTCACGATGAAATGCCGATAGGTAGTCTCAGAGAAGGAACACGGGGCTGAGTGTAAGATCGCTCATACAGCCGTTCCCGCAGCTATCACGTTTCACCAAAAAGTGGTTAAGAGCCAAGGGCATAGGCGAGTTTTCTACCTACACGTCCTGTGCAACTTCTCCAACCGAATCCTTGCGGCACATTTGCTGGGATGGTTGGTTAATTGCTGGTGCTCGGCGCTTTACCACTGATGTTTAGCACAACAAAATCCTTGTTAGAGCATTCCAGGCTGGATCTCCTTAAAGGACTTCCTGGGAAACTTTCGTGAGCCCCTAAAGAGGTGGCCATTATAAAGTGTGCTCATCAGGGACAGCCGCGGGTTCGGATCGCACATTAGTCACGTGTAGAGTGTCTCTGGATTTGGTGTCTATTTATAGGAGTGATACAGCGCGGTAACGTGTCGATTCGGCATTTACACGAAATAGACGCGCGTTTCCTTTTTGCAAACACGCAGATTCAGGCAGTCTGGCCGTCGGGGTCCTTTCCAGACACTCTCGTTTCTTCCCTCTTAATCACCCCCTTCTTGTCCTACCTTCGCTGTGACGACGAGTAAGTAAATGTATATTTTGTGCAAGCCTTTACAAGTCGAACCAAGCTGGAATCACGCTGGAATCCAGGCAATCAGCATGATCTTTAGCTGCAACCTGAAGCCACCGGCTTATTTAGGATTGTCTGGTCTACTGACGAATGTCTAATCTGGCACCGCTGTTCTGAAAGAGCAGAAAGCAGCCTGCCGTCTGGCCAGCCTTGGACCGTGTTTTCATGAGGAGAAAGAAGGCATGTCGTCGGCTAAGGCAAAGAGATAATCGCTGGACAAACTATAATGTGCGTTTGCCCATGCAGGAAACGTTCTCCCCGCTCCGATTCAGCATTCACGCTTGACGTACGCGCGTCTCCTCTATGGGTAAACGCACATTTTTTTTGTCCATTGAAAAGCCCATTTTTCTTGTGGGCGAGTTCAGTTCTGACGCTTTCGCACTCAAACGTTTCAGCGCACTGTTCTGCGGACTGGCAGGGTTAGATGATGCGATCTTAGTGTAAAATATTTTTACGAGCGTCTTCCCAAATTCCTTACACGCATGCGCACACATGCGCGTACACGTAAAATTCTCATTTTCCAGTCCTTGTGTTTATATTTTTAGGAAAAGCTTGGAAAACTTAATAAATCCGTGCCAGTGCCGCGCCTTACAAACGAGATTACTCCCGTGTTTGACGTCACCGCGTGAAACAAAATCATCTGAAAACTTTAAGTTTCTGGAAAGGATCAAGCCTACGCTTTATTTACCCCGTTTGTACCTCGTCTAAATTCAGCAAAGCAGTTAGGAACAGATAATCAATTCTACTTTAGAAACAAGTAAGAAGTTTAGGAAACAGTAGCGCTTAAAGCTTTGGGGGTACATTTGGTAAAAAGATACTAGCATAAGAAGTAAAGGCGTTTATTTTACGTGTTATGGCTTCCTGGTTATTCCAAGAATGCGTTAGCCGAGCTCTAGTAAATATGCCTAGCTTGTCACTAAATTACCAATAGCAGTTTCTCAGATTTGTAAAAGATTGGTTTTCAGTTTATTCTGTACAAAAGAAGCAAGGAGCACTGTAGTGCGAAATCACATAGTTCAAAGGCTACATTTTCCACAAAAAAGCCATGTCATAAGGTTTATATAGTCACTGGGCTTTTGTGTGAAAGTATTAAATTTAAAGACATTTTACTCATGCAGTCATACGAATATCAACATAAATTTCCTGGTGTTAACTAGCTGTAAATGCAAGCACCACCACCACAACAACAACAAAACTGTAGAACCGAAACAACTGCTGCCTTGGTTCTGTTTTGAACTCTCAGAGTTGACCGTCTTGCTATAATGCTGCTCACGTCTTGCCCTTTCACGCTGAAAAAATAAACGCTTAATCTTTAAGGTATGGGTCTTTAGTGGCAACACCATTTTATGTGGCATCGCTGAACAGAAAAATCCGATCACGGAAAAAGCCAGGCAGATTTTGCTCAGGCTTCCAGTCAAAAAGAGATGCGTGTGACCCAATTCCTCTACGGAGTTTGTTTTAGATGAGCGTTAACGTCAGGGAGTCGCGCTGGGTTCGTATCTCTAGTTTTCATGGAAGAATGTGTTAACACTGGGTCCAACCGGCACCGACGAAAGCAAACAAAGATGGAAGAACGAGATGCCTCCTAGACCCGGGTGAGGTATACCAAACCTATTTATTTTCAAACAACATTGTCATCACGACAATGTATTTCAAAGAAGGAACTTTGTAAGTAGAGAAATGCAAGTATAAATATGCGAACAATTTATGAAATGAATGGGTTTTTTTACGATGGGCATAACAGTGCTTTTCTCGAACGAAAGCTAGCTTCGCCATGCCAGCGTTAATAAGAGGACAGCTCATTAAGAACGCAACATTAACTATTGCCCTAGAAATTCGACATTCTGGACAAAATTTGTTAATATTTTTGTTTACTATTGTAATGAATATGCAGATAAAAGTTCAAAATATTTAACCGACAAAAGGTGCATGTGTAATTACACACAATCATCTGCAGTTGCGTATTAGTGTCGTTTCTGTTATTGTTGTTTGTTTATGCTTTTGTTTCCAACCTGAAAAAGTACGTTTGTACCAAAAGTCGGCATTTACGAATGATACCTTTGTTCTTCCTCTTTACAGAAGCCCCACCTATGTCTGCTCACCTAATGTTCACACTCAAACATAAAATGACCTCATATTTTGGTTCTTTGTGTCAAGACTACCAAGGGCTGTATTCTAAGCCAGGTGGTTGCGCAGTCGGTAAGAAATGAAGTTGACAGGATTCTGCCATCACTAGTGTTAGAGGTGGGGGGACGGGGAGGGGGAGGTCGTGCGGTAACTTTCTGTAGGACAGCATGCAAAATTTAATAATCTGCTTGCAATCACGCGCCTGTCTGCATATCTGGCTCCCTGCGCCTTCTTAACCCCGAAATAATCGGGCCTGTCTGGTGCAGATAGTCGCCAAGTCCTAGCGGAAGTCAGCCTGTGCTTATCTGCTCTTCTGCTCACAACCGAGTGTTGTCGCGGACTTTCTTATGCAGCAGACGCAAGTCGCTGATCCATTCAAAATAAACCCACGCACGCACGTACGCACGCACGCACGCACGCTCCTTTAGCTTAAACGCGGAAGCACCTCTCCGTGCAGCTCAAAGCATAGATATCATACATGCGATTGCTATTTGTCGGTTCGCCTGTCAGTCAGTTTGTCTTTCAAATCCATCTGTTTGTCTGAATTGTACACTTTTTTTCGTGTACTATCCTCTTGTGAAATTTTCTCATTTGCTCTTTACCTTCCCTATAACACTGTCCTTCCTGTCTATGACAATGTCTTTAGGTCCTTCCTTCGCGGACCTTGCATTGTTGTCTTTCTGCACGACTGTCTTACCTGCCTACACACCTTTCCGTTTGTCTCTTCCCCCCTACCACTGTTTCCCAAATCTTTTCTTCATTGGTTCCTCTCTCCAATTCTCTCTCCCTCCCCTCTATACTTACCCTTCTCTTTCCCTCCTCCCTCTCCCAGCCTCCAGAAAGCTGCTCTCCCTTCTCCCTCCCAGTTCTATCTGGTCAAATTTCCTGAACCGCACGTGTCCGGAGATGGAGATACAAGCCTCTCGAGGTACTGCGGCTATTCACGTGGCCATAGCATTTCCGCTGGCACTTGAACATCGCACAGAGACGGCGTGGGACCTGCTATGCGACACACTCACGTCCCATAGCAGGTTTGGAAGGTAGTCTCCAGGCAACATAACGCCGAAGGTTAAGAGGAATCGTCACACCGAATTCGCCACTTCAAGACAAAACTCTTCTGCAAACTAGGTCAGGCTGTCCAGCACGCTACACTTATCTTCCCCCACCTACACACCCATATTTCACGATAGAAAACATATCGGGTACAATTTCGTCTTAATGTATTTCATCCTTCTGTGAACAAGATGGGACTTGAATTTCTTTAAACAAACGAATCCTACAGCACACGCAGGCACAAAACATCGTTAGCATAATCGCATGCACACACGTGCCACTAAATATGGGTAGTCCGTTCCTGAAATCGTTATTGTCTAGAAATTCCCTTAGGGTCTAAAAACTTAGAAAGATTTATTACTAACGAGTGTTTTCTGTTCCGGCTGTAAATTATATTTCTCGTAAATGAACTGTCACAAAAGATAGTGTCTTAAATTCAGTAATGTTTATATCTGTCAGCCTGCGTGCGTGCTTGCGACTGAAAGAGATAATCTAAAAAGGCAGCGAGTGCGCTCGTGAGATCGTGAGATCGTGAGTGAGTGAGGGAGGGAGGGAGGCAGGGAGGGAGGGAACGAGCGAGATAGCGAGACAGCAGTGAAGATTTCATACCAAACTTGAAGAAACGCGCTGAAAAAGCCATAGCAAACAACATGAAATATGCTTTCGAGAACCCTTTCACCACAAGCCCTTTCAGCCTAGATTAATGCCTCCAGCTCGTGATATTGCTATAATAGTTTCCAATGCCGTCGACTTTACAATATTACAGTCACAATTCTTCCGAGCTGCGTGGAGCTTGATAGCGGGTGTGCAGTTCGCCGGCAGCCCTGCGCTCCATCCTGAACTGGTAACGCTGGGGGAGGGGCGGCGGGGGGTTGAAAGGGGAGTAGTCCTGAAAAGTTAGTGTACTCAAGGGTCATCAGGACAGAATTTATCACTTTCTAGTAGCCACGTACGCTAGCCGAGACTAAGAAAAACGTCGTCTTCATGCAGCAGAAGGCAAACGCGATCCATATGCTTTTTTTCCTAGATAGGTTGCCTCGGTTTGTCTTCTTGGCTTCGTGTTGCTAAGGGCAGGTACTTTCGAGGTGGTGTTCGTGGTCGTCCTGCTTTGGTTCTGCGCGCTTCTCACCTGTCTCTTGTCCCGTATGCTGAAGTCTATATATAGAAAGTTCATCTGGTCCGTGGATAAGCATCGCGAGATAAAAGAGTTGCATCAAAATTTATTTTACTCTTGGAGTGCAAAGCTCCCTTTCACTTCTGTGCGTCACATGTGGCTTTGTTGTTGTTGTTGTTGTTGTTGTTTTTTCATTATAAATGTACACTTCCATGGTTTATTGCAAACCCCAGATACGGAATATTATTTCCAGCTGGAACGGGATCTATTCTCCCAAAGCAGAATAATATTGAAGAAGCGATTTTGGTAGTAGTGGCAGTGGTGGGGACGAGGACAACGATGATGATGACGACGACGATGATGATGGCCCTTCCGTCTCCAATATTTCCCGTTTTCCTTAGTTTCATACACAATGTCTAGACGCATTACGCCAAGCATGTCCTAGACTTCCGACGAGAAAGATCAGGTTGCGAAGTCGCTGTAGCTTTTGATACTGATTCGTCGTTTCCAGACTTTCAGCCTTAGAACGAAAGGGGGTTTGCATGTTTCTTCATAGTTTTTTGTCTCCTTCCTTTGTTTCTTTCCTTCCTTCTGTCTTTGGTGAGAATATACATGCACCCTTGTCCCCCTCCCACGCTTGTCTTCTTGTATAGCTGGATACACACAGCATTCTCATTAGGAAACATCTCGAGGATGCTGGCAGATGAGGTAGGGCCAAAAGTAACAAATACTTCAGCCCCGCGATAGAATAGACCCGCAAGCGCGCTTGCCAAGGATTCCTGCCGCGGGAGTTGAACGTAACAGCACAAGAATCAGCACAGGCCGATACCCCACCCGCTTCTCGGATGCTCGTGCGGCCTAGGCTCCTAGGCTATTACATTTGCCAGAGTGTGAAACCCAGGTGCGAGAGGTGCAGAAAGGCTTTGGGCCTTCAAGGACAAACGATGTTACAAACCGATGGCTGGCAAACAATAGCAGAGGCATTCGGAGCGTCTTCAAAGAGCATGGTTCTGGTTTTTCTTTTTCAGGCAGGTGTGACGAGAAACATCAGACAAAACAGGTATTAGATTCCGTATTAGGTTTTCATACAAATCCTCTTTAAATTGTGTTCTTACAAATTCAGAAAACAACGTGAGCTCTGCAGTCATGCACGCGCACGATGTTATAAACTGATGGCTGGCAAACAATAGCAGAGGCATTCGGAGCGTCTTCAAAGAGCATGGTTCTGGTTTTTCTTTTTCAGGCAGGTGTGACGAGAAACATCAGGCAAAACAGGTATTAGATTCCGTATTAGGTTTTCATACAAATCCTCTTTAAATTGTGTTCTTACAAATTCAGAAAACAACACGAGCTCTGCAGTCATGCACGCGCACGTATGCACACATACATACGCACACAAACACAATGTTTAGGAAAAAACAAACGTTTCAGAATCTCGCGATCTTACAAGTTTATAGCAGTAAGAAAGGTTCAAAATGAATGCTCTTTGTCGAGTTGCCATTATCTCTCCAAATGACATTTTAAGAAAATGTTTGCTGCCTGGCATGGACAGCGTTACGGCCGTTTGACGTCATAACAAGAATGCCGAGCGCACGGAAACGATTCGTCTTCTGGTCCAGAGAACGTGAGTTCTTGGAAATTAAGTGTGGAGACTTGCTCTCTGGAAACCGTCAGCCGCAAAACGCTCTATTAGAACAGAAAGAAAAAGCAAGCCTGTTATGAGCTCCCGCGGAAAATTAATGGATAAATAAGCCAAGGAATGGTCTGAGTTCGCAAGTCAATCCAATAGTGACATCAAGAGGTGAATAAACCAGATCCAATTGTGACGTCAACACGCGAATAAACCAATCCCATTGCAACTCTCAAGAAAAATCCGGTGAGTGAATACCCTTTGTCAGCGCTCAATTTTTTTGGCTGCCCTTCATGGTAGACGCGATTGCAAAGGCCACTGTATCTCGAGGGCAGAAGTCTGAGATATTCAATTAGTCGCAAATCTTGGGGAGGAAACGTTGCAACGTTTAAAAAAAATCCTATACGTACGCTAAAGTAAACGTGTCAGTGATAAGATAAACAGAATGAAAAATTCATGCTAGATGAGGTTTGGCGAGGCGGCTAGGAGCAGAGCAGTGAGGAAGTTCTGGCAAGGATTTCCTCTTAGAGTCTCACTCAAGTCGGTCAAATGGCGCACTGCCTGAGTACGCGGTGTTGCAGTACCTTCTGGCTCTCTACGCCTGCACGGCTAATTTGAGAGGCATGCGTGCGCAGGTTCCCCTCTTCTCTCTTCTTTTCCTCCCCCTCTCACCTCTTCCCTCATCTTTCGCCGTTCTCACCCTTTTTTCTGTCTTTTAAATTATTTATTGCCCAATCAAGGAATCCAATCTGCTAACATTTTTGTCACTAGGTTTAAACAAACACTTGTGGAATGCCGAGAGCAAGATTTGAGCACACGCCTAAATATTACTGAAACTTCAACATTTATTGTAACATTCAAATTTTAGCAGGCGTGGAAATGTAATTAATTCTCAACACGAACGGACACGTCAGAACACCACTAGAGGAGTTCAAAATTGGGTTTCAATATCTTGAACACTCACTCGACAAGGCATGCACAGCCACAAGAAACAATATTTTGTCAATCTGATGGTAGAGAACGAAGTCATTTTATCTGCTGCTGTCCTAATTATGATGACTTCAGAAAAGATTATCTGCCTTATAAATCATCTAAACGCTCTTTACGTTTAGAGTAACGTCACAGTTGTCCAGAAATGCTGACATTATCCATTATTTATCTACAACTCTTTGAAAAGGTATTCTTTCAGTCATGATTACCTACGCATGATTACTATGGCATTATGTTAATATATTTTCTTCTGTTTAAAATCTCACTTTTTCAAAAGGGCTCACTGCGTTCTAGATAAACACATCGATCCAAGCCAAGTCTCTTTTATTCCGCTTCTGACTTTCTCTCTCGCTCTCTCTGTATTTGTAAAAGTGTGCGCGCGTGAGTGCGCACGTGCCAGCCTGCATGCCTGCATGTGTATGTGTCGTTCGATCTGTCCCATTTTTATACATAGATGCATTTCTGCATTCATGCCTACAAGACAAGTTATGACCTTTGCGATGCTAGTATTTCTCCGGCTAATGTTCAACAGCCTTGTCTACTCTGGCCCTATTCTAATAATATTTTTTTTTAAACGGGAAGGGGTTGAGCAGGTGGGCGAAAACAACACGATGACGACCTATCCTTTCTTGGAAGCTCCCGCTCTAACCTTTCCTGGCCGAAGAGTTTTTGACAAGAAGTTCCAGCGTGCAACGACCAATAAATTACAGTCGCACCCTGCAACCCGAGTCACCTTGCTGTGCACCCGGCCTTTGCTGCGCTCTCTCCCTCTATCAATACTCAGCACCCGGTCGTTCAGATGTTCGTCTGAAACCTTGCTCTACATTTCTGTGCCCTGCCCAGCTCCCTTGTGGTCCGTGCGGGACTGCTTGTTTGGGAATATAAGCTCAACTAGAATTTACAAAGAAGAATGCATTTGATCAATATATTTGTAAAGACAAACGCGACTTAACTATAACAGTTTCTGCGTGTGGTCTGTGACGGAATTTCTAGGAGCTGGAGTCAATGCAGATTACGTTGTTGGTTGGAATGTATCAATTTTGTAAACAGAAAGAAACGTGTTACGCGAGTATACTTTTTTAGAACAATGACAAGATAAAAGAAAGTCTGCAATCCCAACACTCGTTACATCACACAAAAGAAGAATAAACTGGAATAAAAATGTAGTATGTATCAAACAACTGTTCTCATAAAAACACCAGCCGAAGTCATGGCCAACGATAATTTTCTCATGAGGACATGAGGACATGAGGACACACTTCGCGATTACTGCTGAGATACGTTTTGTTGTTGTTCGACTCTTAAAAAAAGAAGCTGCCTTTAAAATTGCCGGAGACAGAGAACATTAACAGCACTCTCTCTGTGCAGGCAAAGCAATAAAGATTTTCTTGCATATCTGTGTTTGATAGGCTATAAATTAATGTAGAATTGAATAAAGAGCCAAAAAAAATCTCGGAGGTCATAATTCTTTCCTCCACACACCACACGTCGCTCCCATGGCTCTCCCTTTTCCTTCGTACAACTCTTCCCTCAAATCATTATATATATATATAATTCAGATAATGCTCTGAATGAGATCACCGATAGGTTTGGGGTTTGTGCTTCACATTCATACACAGAACATACTTGTTCGATGCCACCTACACCCATTCAAAAGCAAAACAAAATTTCAGCAAGGGTAGTGTTTGTCCAAAACACGTAGGTAACGCTTATCCGAAAGAGCGAGGCGTGGTTTTCATCCATACCTGCAGGCTCTGATTGAACCCACACGACATTTTGATTGAGGTTGGTCGAGCCGTCTATTATACTGCGCACAAATGCCGAAATGTGTCGGAAAAATAGAGCTGGTGCGTGACTGACAGAAAATGGAATCAAAGACGAGATGAGGTTAGAGGGAAAACGGGAAATGGGTGGAGCGGAATATGCAAATGTGTCGCTGCACCACGGAACCAGTCTTAAGTCGGAACGGCCAGTTTGAAGCTACAAGCAGAAATAGGTCGGTGGGGTCGATCTAGTCAAATTTCACTTTTTCGCACAAAAGCATTTTTTCAGACTGTAAATTACCCTATAGATGAACATTTTCCCCAAAATGTAACTATAATTAAGTGAAAAATGAGCATTTGTATGCTAAGGAAATTGGGTCAGTACTGCACGCTCAAACTTTGAAGCCCGTTTTCTCAAAATGGCTGTCACCCACATTCTGACCTTCAACAGGCCATATCTCTGTTACTAATTAAGCTAAGACAGTGGTTCTAATGTCAAAATGATCAGGAAACACTATACATTAAAAAAAAAACGTATTTAACTCAAAAAACTGTATTTTGAACTAGACTGGTTTCGTGGTGCAGTGACACAAATGATAAAAATACAGTTGAAGCCAGACAATATTGTGTATTTTATTTAAATGGGTTTTCCTAGATTAATTTTATATTACTAATGAATCATTAACGATTTCAAGCCTGCGCACATGCGCCATTCAGCGTTATGTGAGTGTGCTTTCCACTGTTTGGACCGCCTCGGTGGTCTAGTGGTTAAAGCGTCCGCTTCCGAGGCGGGAGGTCGGTGGTTCGCATCCCGGCCGAGTCATACCTAAGACTTAAAAATTGGCAATCTAGTAGCTGCCCTGCCAGACGCCTGGCACTACAGGGAACAGTACTAGGACTGGTTGGCTGGTGTCAGTATAACGTGACTGGGTGGGACTGAGGCCCGTGTTGCGCCATCAGTCCCCCGTGTGGCAGCACGTAAACTTTGTCTAAGCAACACCGTCCTGATATGCACATAGTTTGCGGCTGGACGTTAAGCACCAATTCCCCCCCCCCCACACACACACACTGTTTGGGGGCAGATCATGTTAGATTGCGTGCGTGGATGTGTGCGTGCAGCCGCTGACGTGAGGTGGAGGGGTGGGGGCTTACCGCTCGCAGGCACGCAACAGCCAGCCGGCAATGATCCAGAGAGTCAGCATGAAGACCAGCAGCACGGTGCCAGGGCAGATGGTCATGAGCGTCTTGAGCACAAACTTGGTGTCGAAGTGGATGCGGTTCAGCGCCCCAATACTCCGCGAGGACGCGTCCGTGAAGAGCCGGCTGTGCAGCAGCATGACGCGGCAGATCAGGTACAGACGCAGGAACATGGGGATGGACAGCAGCACGTCCACAGACACGACGCGCGTCTCCGACACTTTGTCCTCGGCCTTGATCACCGTCCACTCGAAGGTGAACTCGCCCGGGATCGGGTGCACGGCACAGATGGCGATCTCCACGAACAGCTGGATCATGCGGCGCCACGAGATGGCGATTCGCCAGTCCTCCACACAGTTGTCCACCGCAAACAGCTGCAAGTGACGTGAGATGGCGGTCAGCGATGCACAGACATCCGTCAAACAGAAATACGTGCCGAGAGTTATGTGGTCGGGTGTAAAAATATCATTTCTGTGTGTCTGGAGTACCTTTCTATATTCGTGTCGATGGTGCTTCAATATCTAAGGAAACCCAATGCGTATAAGTAGCGATTGTGTGTGTGTGTGTGTTAGAGAGAGTGTGTGTGTGAGTGTGTGTGTGTGCGTGAGAGAGGGTGTGTGAGTGTGTGTGTATATGTGTATATGTGTGTATGTGTGTGTGCTTGGTGTATAAATGCGTATTTAAAGCTGTGTGCACGAATATGTCGAAAAGTATCAAAGTACGTAAACGTGTTAACTACACATTGAAGTTGTTTTATTCACATAGGTGCCTAAGATAAACAAGAATTCTGTTTATACGGCTGCTCGTGCTACTGTGTATTAAGAGTCTGGTATGTACGTATCTAAAATAAAGTTCTATTTATATGGTTGTTCATACTATTATGTGGTAAGTATTGGTTTAATAAAACACTTAACGAGATTTAGACCAAACATAATCTTTTGGGTGGGATGGGTTTTGGGGGGAACGGCACCAAAATCAGAAAGCGACAAACCGGGTGAACTGGAAAAAAAAACGAGGACAGAAAACCTGATAACGATCAGCACGCAATAAATATACTTCAATGATAATAAACTGGAACTGAATCGGGTGTCTATCTGAACAGAAAAATGAACTGTTACAGTCTTATCCTAGAGAACTTCAACCTGAAATAAATCTTTTTATTGCTATTATTCTGAAAAACATTGTATTAATACAGGTGCTAGAATGTTTTTTAAAGCATGAAAAAACTAAGAACACTTGAAATCATGTGAAAATAAAGCTGATTTTTTCAAGGTCCTCATAGGGAACTGATAGTCTTATCCATGAATGAACATGCTGTGAAACATAATACATTTAAGCATGGCATCCCTCAAGATATGCAGATACATGTGGGAACAGAAATTAAGAGACTGCCTAACGCACACAAATCCAGTATCAGGACTACAGCCATGCTGAACATTCACGTGGGAGACTTCAGGATTGGATTATATTTTTGCTGCTGCTAACAAGCGTAAAGTAATACTCAGCCAAACAGCACTCGTGATCAGGAAGCGAAGCCAATACTTAACCAAAGGAAAACGAAAGTGTTATGTAAACAAAATAATACGTTCTCCAATATACGCACATGCTAAAGAATCGCTGTAATTAAACATCGGTATTATTAATGCCAACGTCATTCCATTTACCTTGTTAATCCGATAATCAACCTTCTTCTGTAACGAAAGAATACCAACGTAACTCTAATACTTTTGAAGAAGAAATTGTATGTAGCCACGAAATGTTTAGCAGAACTATTTACTATGTGCATCTTTTGTACTTATAGATCACTGAAAAGTATAATTTCTTATTTCTCAGTGTTGTCCCAAATTCCTTCGGTGTCAAATGACTAGAGAGATTTTGGACAAGAGAAGGGAGATGTGCAACGGAAAGGAGAAAATCGAGCAGGAAAAAAAGATGACATTTGATTATTACACGATTGTGATGACAACCAAAGATTCTGTTATTTGGGCTTTACTGGACGGAAAGTTTGCAATTTATGGTTTTCTTTTTTAAGTCTTTGGTGTCATTTTTATTTCTTCTTGTTGTTTTATTTATTTATTAGGAGGGGGATTTTACAAAATCTATTGTGTGTACTGTGTCCTCATTAAGCAATGCTTTCTGTTATATTTCAGCAGACACATGCAAACTTTAGCAAAATTTAAACATAACAGCTCGAAGCGTTCTATCAACAGCTGACGCGTGCATAACCTCCCCGCCCAGTTCAGAGCCAAGCAGAGGAACAAGCGACGTACCCGGGTGGATGTATATTTGGTTTAGAAGAGGAGAACGTTATCAGATCATAGGTGTGTACCCGAATTAAACAAATCACCAACTAACCGTATTTTCCAGTCCTCTCAAACCGTATCTCGCGAGACAAGATTAGAGCGCAGATGGAGGCTGACTTTCTCAAACAAACGGAGTTTGCTGACGTGCTAACACGACTGGACATGTTTTCGACATATTTTGAATGCTCAGTGTGTAGACATGTAGTGGGCAATAACATCTCCGAATCATACTGGACGACACCAAATATCCAGTTTAAAGAAAGTGGAATGGCTAGTAATTCATTTATATTTCCATAGGAAGCTGGTGAACTCTTTGGTCAAGTTGTTACCACCCACAGTCCCTCTGAAGAAAAGAAACCGAAGAAAAACAACGAAGAAATACAACTATGCTATTTCTGGAATAAATATGTGGAATATTGAAAATAATACGTCTACCACACTGACACTAATAAGAGCATAATATCAAGGTACGAACAACACTTCTGCCCTCTGTGGCATTTTGCAAAGAGAGTGAATTACGTAAAATGTTCATCAGTGTCCCCAGGGATAAATATTTGCAAATGTCAATACAATTGACAGAGACTTGAGTCACTGGACCTGTCAGATAACAAAAACTACAGAAAAGGTTTGTACTAGGTATGATATGCAAGAGCAAACAGAGCGCAGAGGTGTGAGCTAACACCACATAAACCATTCCTCAGAGCCTGGTTCTCAAGATGTCACTGTAGCAGCTCACAGCAAACAAACTCGGGGAGAGGGGATTGCTGCTTATCAGTCATCAGTTATACGCGAAGATGCTTTCCAGAAATTAACATCTATACAATGAGTTTTCTAGCAGAGTATTACAAATAATAATTCCTTATGACTTAAAAATGTATATATATATATTTCATCTTCTGCACTAAGGGAAATATGAAACAGCACGCAAGTCACCCAGCAAAATAAAATATAATTTAATAAGTATGAAGCTGGATTCAGAGTTCTTAATATCAAGCCAGTTAATGGGTTTCAAACCACGTGAAAACAATACTAAATTAATGGGCCGCACGGGGGAAAACCTCAGTGCAAAATGAACTCTAAATAAAACATAGCAAACGTGTTTTTTCACACAGCAAATTTTGGTAGGAATACTGGCTGTTAGGAGATAATGACACAAGCTTTTAGTAAGTTGCAAAATGAGGCAGGGGACGGTTTCAAAGAGAAGCAGGGAAAGTTTATGTTTGTGTGGTAAAATTGTATGCGGGAAACTGGGGAACAAGATAGAGAGCATGATGAGGGTGTGGACAGGGAAGGAGGCAGGAAACGAGGGAAATAAAAAGCAGCCCAGCAGATGTCTCACTTGTACTGCTCCATGTTAATCTACTAATGGCGTGGAAAACATCGACATAAAAACGCTTCATCAATAAATTTGACAATATTTTATAACAAAGGTGTTACAGAGCTGTTCATACGTGACAGAAGCTTTCGTTTTATTTCCTGCTTTTACATGATGTTGTCCTACAATGAAATTGTGTCAATCTCAACTTGTTTTAATAACATGCCTTTTAAACCAAATAGTATGGGCGTCTGAAATAAGTAACTAATGGTTTTACATTATACATGCTTTAACACGGAGATGTCCTTTTTTTTAAAAATAACCATTTGGACTTTGAGAACTAGGAGAAGGGGGACCGCGGGGTAGAATAGTGGGAAATATAAAGGCAACAACATTAATAAGATGGTTAACGAACTGGTCAGAGAATTACAACCACTGTAAGGGGCATTCTACAATACGTGACATAATGCAGAGTGATGTGACGAACTTGCGCTAAGACGGGCATTCTACGGAGTCAGTTAGATCAAGCTCATTACGACATCCTGCGTGGGATCATGGGAACATGCCCTGCCCTTTGTGGAAAAGGGAATCAAATATGCACGGGATCTTGGATTTTAAGGGGCACATGTACTGAACTAGGAGGGGGGGGGGGTGGAAGGCTCAAGCCTGCAACCCGGGAGCACGTGGTGTGATGTACGGATTCTGTTTACAGTACCTCCGTCCCAGCTTCCTAAAAAAACACAACACAGAGCATTCATATTAGCTAGCTCCAACAATACAAACAACATACATGCCTCATAGAATGTGTCAGTAAAACACCCGCAGAGAAAACAGCGACAGCAAACAGATTAAAAACAGTGCAAACACAACAGTGTACACGGGGAGACTGGCTCCAGTCACATCACGTATTAAATGACTGACAGCCAGTACCCAGGTGTCAGTAGTCACACGTGTAAAGATTAGAACACAAAACAACAAAAACATAAACATAAAGAGTGTTTTTTTTAACTGACATTTTAGAAACAAAGCAGAACTATGTGAATCTAACGCTCGTGAGTAGGACTCAACAACACCTGGTGGCTGGACATCCAAGCATGCGCAGTTAAGTAGCAGACGCTCCATTTTCACACATCGCTTGCGTTGGGTTGGCGCAAAAGGGGTTAATAAATTACAAGCGTAAAATTTTTCTGTCTGCCGCTCGCCACATCTACTGAGTACAGCACGTGAGCCACACACCCGAACTCGCTTCACGTTTAAATGTGTGCTGAGTGCAAAGAGTTAGCGCTGCAGCTACAGGTAGTTCATGTTACATGTATATTGAGCACAGCATGCTAAGGTGGCAACTGGCAATGTGTCGTGTTAAGTGTGTTCTGAGCACAACATGTAAGCGCTGCAGCCAATAAATAAGTTGTATTGCATGGATATTGAGCAAGCATTTAAGCCAAATGTATTTTTATCGCATTACGCTGCCTGTTGCATGTTAAAATTAACGTATTAAGCCAAACATATTTTTTATATTTTATATATATATATATTGCGTACATCATGCTAGCGTTACAGCCCAAACTTTTTATTGCTCATGTGAGTGGTGTTAGAAGATGCACAATCACTTAAAATTTCACCGAAATCTCACTCACATGGCCCTGTCACAGAAAGAAAATGAAACAGAACATAAATCTACATGTCTACATTGAACTAAGTTTGAAAAAAATTGATTCTATTATATTATATAACACACAGTCAACTGAGAATTAAAGCGAAGAATACTAACGGGCAAATTATAGGTAGAACAGCGACTGCAGGGTTACGCGGATTTACTGGTTGGTATCATGTTCCTGAATGTGTACGCCCTAGGACGAAGTAAGGAAAACAAACGTAGTCCGGAATTTGACCGAAAAGCTCAAACTTAATCATGACACCAGCAGCATAAAAGACATCGCAGACAAAACGGCAGAAAAAAACTCAAAGAAAAAATTCTGGAAAGTAATTCTTCGGGTTTTTTTTTTTGTTGAGTGGTCAGCCGCAGATTAGGTTCACGTAAAGAACATCAAACGTCCACCTTTTTTTAAGGCTACTCCCAAGAAAAGAGAGAAAAGGATGTTCTGAAACAGAGAGTCGAAGACATGCCGTGGTGTTGGGATAAACACTATGCGTGTGTGCGTGTGCGTGTGCGTGTGTGTGTGTGAGAGAGAGTGTGTAAAAGCACAATTTTCGCGCGCTGAAAGGGGTTGAGGACAACAGAGAACAGCTGTGCCAACAGGCCTTTTAACTACTTATAGATTGCACGAGTGTTCGTATCGCCACTTCCGGTCATAACAGTGGTCCTAAGGCCAGTTCACCAGGGGTGTTTACGTGCACATTTTCGCATTAACAGGAGATACGAACGCCAATGCACTTTAACCTAGCCTATGAGTCTTTCCCCGCGACGTTAGTATGTGTGCAGCAGCATGTACTCAGGCATCTTCTGCCAATTCCAGCCTCTTTGTCTTGAGATTGCAATTTAGAATGCTGCTGGCACAGTCTTGCTGCAATTAGATTACTCTGCATGCCACTAGCTAACGAACTGACTGTGTGTGTGTGTGAGAGAGAGAGAGAGAGACAGAGAGAGAACGGAGGGGGCTTCTCTGAGGGCAGAGTCCATGCCAGTCGGACATGTGGGACAAATGATAATCCTGACCCCTTAGTTTTTTCCCTGCATATTCTCCTCTCTGTTCTCTCTGCCAGTGCCCCGGGTTTCTTGCCAACCTTTCAGCCGATGAATGTCAAAGCCTAATGCCAGAAGGGTCCCGTATCCGGTGCCACGAAACGCACAGAGAATGTCAACGCCCAGCCCACAGCGTGAACGGTAGCCAAAGTTCCTTCCCAGCGTAACACTGCGACAGTTCATTGCGAAATCGCCTTCGCTTGTCGAGAGAACCAGCGACGCCTAACGCTCTAAGCACTGGTGAGAAGAAGCTGTTAAGCAGTACTAACGAACTCTTGTGTAAGTACCACTTAGAACACGATTAGATGGACCAGCAGCCTGTCTTACCCGCACGAAAAATCTTCCTTGTTCGCCAAACTGTTGCAATACTTTCCTTTGTGTGTGGGTGGGTGTGGGTGGGTGTAGGTGTATATGTGTCGGTATGCGTCTTTTCAGCCATAGGAAGGCTCTTAAGGGCCGCGTTAAATCCGACCGCTGCTATGACCGGAAGGGAAGATATGAACGTCATGTAGCGTAACCCAGCCCCAGTACGTAAAGAAAGTACTGACACAATATTTACACAAGTGGTTTACGCCTATTGCTTGAGTGTGAATGTCGGTGTGTGCATTGCGTGGTGGGCAGAGGCATCCATTCTTTCCACACAAAAATCTATCGACCCTGTGTAGATGCAGTCGGTTTTTTTTCCATGCATACTCTCTCGCACCCCCCCCCATACACACACCCCACACCCCCCACCTCCACGCCCAGCCAGTCCTTTCAGCCACTCAAGCAGTAACTCGGCAAACTCAACACTCGCTCCTCCGCTTGTTGAGGGCTTATATATGTGCCTGTATACGATTGTGTGTTTGTTGATCGAGAGATTTTGTACTCCACTGCTGTCCTTATGCCGTGATGTGCCATTTTTTGTATATTTGTTATCTGAACATTTTCTGAATACCCCCCCCCCCAGAGGGCCAAAGAATAAATACAAATCTGAATCTGAAATCTGTATCCTGAACCCCTGACCTTATGTCGTCCCAGAAATGCATACCACTATTCGCACAAGCCAGCTCTGGGATCGCGTGCACAACCACCCGCTACAGCTGTTGCTGAATGGTTAAAGGCTATGGCGCATGAACTGTTTCCCATACAGCCAGCTGCATTTCAAGCGGAGGGAATCCATCCTCCTGCTGACGAATGGTCGCATTTGACGACGCGGGAAGTGACGGGCGGCGTCAAACATGCGGTTGACAGTGTTTTTGAGGCACATCCTAATAGCGGAGTCTGGCTTATTTTTTAAATTGGACTAATGGGCTTACCGGTTCGATAAACCTGGCAAAAGCAGAACGTAAAAGCCGTAATTCACTGAAGTCAAAGGGTGAGCTATATTTCGGAGGTGAAAAAAGCGGAGCCAATCAAATGCGAGTTCTATTTCGGAGGTCTTTCCGGGGGCGGGGGAGGGAGGAAGAGGGGGATGTTTTGGGATGAGGGGAGTTTAGGGGAAGGGTAAGGGGTGAGGGCTACGGGTGGGAGTAGGGCGGGGGTTAGGGGAGGGACTAGGGTAGGGGTGGGTGGGTGTCAGGAAAGGGAGTTATACGTACTACGATCTTCCAGGAAATTGGAACCCTTGCAGTGGTGATCCTAAGAAATTAGAATATTTTATGTAAGATTGTATTTGATTGGCTCCAGTGGCTTTTTCAAGCTTCATCTTTTGTAGGAGTTCCTTTGACTCATCGAGGACACCCATTCGTGCTGTTAAGATGGTCTCTTAACTAATCATCTGGAGTTATTGCGACGTGTGCCCTTGGCGCAAGGATTGAATGATGTCAATGTGAATTTTCAGCTCACTATTTCATCAATACCTTTTTTCCCCTCTCTCTCTCTCTCTCACACACACACAAAACTAAAGGACGTGCAGCTGATATTTGCGAACCCGATCCAGCCCAGAGTATAACGCAAGGGGTTCGGGTTACACTTTCAAGCGATAACTGTCAGGTTAAACTTTGGTCGGTTCTATCTTTGTGCTCTGCAAAATAAACCAGGCGACAGCTACGGTGTAATGTTCATCGCCGTTTAAGATACAATTTACAATCACTTTTATCAGCGGGTCTTTTCTCTGTCCCATCTGAGGCTCGCTTTCTGAAACCAGTTCCCTATATGACATTTTTGTAGACCTTGCACTCGGCGTTGTCCGCTATTTGTTAAAACGTGTAACACAAGATAGGTTCTTGATAAAAGAACTGGACCCTGTAACTAACGCTGGAAGCTGCATTATCGCCGATTTTTCCAGCCATAATTCTCCGCGAGCATTGCTCAGCAAGGGACACAAAAAAAGCAATTGCTTTGCTCACAAATCTTGCAGCAGGAATTGCTTCGGGGTCGTTCGGTTCAAGTAAACTGTCGCAGCTATGAGTTTCGATCAATAAAATTTACGACTTACGGTTTACGGTTGACACTAAGGTTGTTTCATATTAAAGCAAGCAGCATTTTGTCCTTCAGTGTAGAGAACACTCTTCATATACTTTATCGATTTCTAACTAAAACTAAAGCAAAAAAAAGGATTGATTACCTAAAAATTCTTGAATTGGCTGACATGTATTGTTGTTTTCATCAGGTCCACTAATTAAAAAAAGAAGGGAAGTTCATGTGTAAATAACAACGATGTCTCACATTACTGGAGAGAAAGAGGCAGGAATTCAGTGGGTTTCTAAACAGTCTCCCCTGCACTGCCTCACTCACTCGATGTTTAGACATTACGTCACATGCTACAAGGTAACGGAAAATGCAGCCCGTTACATTTTTTGGAAAGTAAACTGCAGGTAAAAGCTTTCGGTGGTGTAGCCCAGAGGCTTTTGTCCCCGGAAGAATGTCGGACACGCCAATTTGTGTTTCATGTAAAATTGCCCACTCATATTTCCTTGATCGATTTGACTGTGAAAGCGCAAAGGACGGAACTGGGGATTTTACCTCGCCCGGAATGTATCACTTCGTGGTAGTTCATAATAGGGTTCGAACCATAACCCATAACCGCGTGCATGCGTGCGTAAGCTAGTGCGTGCGCCTGTGCGAACTTCAGGAGACAGAGTTATCGATCAGACGTCTGGTGGAATAGGTGAGGTGGAGGGGAGGGCCCAGATACTTTCCGAGACGCAAGCGCAATGAGGTCTCTTGCGAAAGACATCGGGCCTTTGATGTCTGGGAGGCACTTAACTCTTTCACCGCGACTAAAGGAGGGAAGCGTGATGGGTGGAACAAGTCAGGCTGACGCTGGAACAAGAGTCGTCAGCAAGGGGTCCAATTTGGTGCGGCGGGGAACCGTCCAATTTGGAGCGGCTGGAAACAGGGAGCTGGGACTTCCTCAACTTACGACGCACGGGTTATTACGAAAATTACAGCTTAGACAATAACGGCCCTCCTATCTTAGCTGGTGTCTGGAGCCGCTTGACTTAGTGGACTTTGTGGTTTGCTTGTTTTTCGCTTGCGTTCCAACTCCACCAAACACCTAACACTTCTTTCCGAGCACATTCGCGTTATTGCGCGCGCACGAAAACACATGCACATAGCCCACTATGCGCAGAACATACCTCCGAGCATACGCGCGAGTGCATACGTAAACATTCACATACGGACGCACTGCGTTTACACGAAGACAAGCACGCGATTGCAAAATACATGCGCGTTCGCGTTAACACACATTTTCGCTCGTTGACACGCGCCCGCATCCCGCATGCGAACAGGCACGGGGCAGATTTATGGAGACGTCTGCGGCAAGTATGTTAAAACAACGGTGAGGATTTTTCTTTTGAACAATTAGAATTGTTTTCTGTGTTGTGCAAAAATGATGCCGTGGGATATTTGCTTTGGGGGGGGGGATTTTTTTCGGAACAACGCTGGCGCGTTCCGCAGTCGGCAAGGAACGTGAGTCAGGTCTTGGTCCGGAAATGAACTGGCCTTGGGCTAGTTTCGCAGCAGAAACGGGAAATAAACATGGGGGTGGCGCTAGCTGTCTGCTGCGTGGCGACCGCCATGTTCATTGTCCGGCACTCGGTAGCTGCTCTTGCTGCTGATGGTGGTCCTGACTGCTGCTTTCGCTTCGGGGCATCTCTTGACACACCCAGGCCGCCTGCGCCATATTGAGCGCGTCGCACGACTACTTGAAGACTTCCCTGAAACTTTTGCTGATTCTGTAACAGCGCTCCCCGGCACGCACGCACGCACAAGAGACATGCTGACTCTAGAACTGTCCTATAGCGTCTTACCGCGGTCAAAATATGTTTCTAATGCCAGAAAACAGTTTGCAGCTTCCTTGCTGGGCTGCATGGTTTGGGAGAGTTTTGAAAATCAAGGTTTGAATAAAACAGGATTTGAACAATGCTGCAAAGAAATTTTGTTGTTGGCACCAACCGCTTGCTAAGGGAAGTTGTCAGATACAGTCTGTAATTCAGTTCAGGCTTAACCAGAGCTTAGGTCATGAGGCCATTCGTTAAAACCACCAATACATTTTTGTGTGAGAAAGACGAGGCCAGTGTTTAACATGGCGTATGGGGACGCCACCGTGAAGCGGAAATAAGTCAAATCGCTGATCATCACCGGGGCACAAGAAGGACACGGGGTTTTGTCCGCCATGTTATTACTGCCGCCTCTGTTACCTGTTACCTGTTACCTGACAATTGTCTCACTTATACCACTTTCACATGGTCCGACCAAGTCGAATGTAAAACAAGGCAAAACGAGTATGCAAGCGATCGATGTTTATTCTGTCTGTCTCTGCCTGACTGCCTGTTTGCCAGCCAGCCAGCCAGCCAGCCAGCCAGCCAGCCAGCCAGCCAGCCTGCCTGCCTGCATGCCTGACTGACTGACTGACTGACTGACTGACTGCCAGGTGGAAAAGCTGACGTTGCTGTTCCCCCGTAATTTGCTGTTTGAACGCATTGCTGTGACGAGGGTTGCCTGTTCTGGACGTCTGTAGTCGATTTTTCAGACTCTGGTCAGGGCAAAACTATATATATATATATAAATTCCAGTTTTTCAAACTTGTCTCCATTTATACTGATGTTTACCATCACTTTGCTTATTTCAGCTTTCGAACCTTTCAACCAAACGCTTCAGCAAGGTCCTCAGAATCTCCTGGATGGAAAACAAAACAAACTTCTACAGGAGCCTCTACCCCCCAACGTCAAGAAAAGGAAGCTGGCATGGTCCGACAACACAACACGTCGTGATACACCCGCTGATTATAAGACCGTCTGGCAAGGCACGCTGGAGGGCGGAAGGAAGAGGGGAAGGCAAGGGGAAAGCTGGCTTGACCACATCAAGGAATGGACGGCACTGGGCATCCCAGCTCTGCTACGGATAACGGAAGAATGACCAGGATGCCAGAGATTGTCGGAAGCTGCATCCCGCATTCCGCCCCTAGCCCCCTCCCCGCCAAGACGGTTTTGGCCACGGGACTGCGATGAGATCAAGTGTAAGCACGGCATCAGCTCCTCAAATACTCGTCCTGCAGACTGGAGTACCTGATACTTCTGTCTTCTTTCATACCTGATACTTCTGTGTTCTTTCATACCAGATTTTTTCTGTGTTCTTTCATACCAGATTTTTTCTGGGTTCTTTCATACCTGATACTTCTGTGTTCTTTCATACCTGATACTTCTGTGTTCTTTCATACCAGATTTTTTTCTGTGTTCTTTCATACCTGATACTTCTGTCTTCTTTCATACCTGATACTTCTGTGTTCTTTCATACCAGATTTTTTCTGTGTTCTTTCATACCAGATTTTTTCTGGGTTCTTTCATACCTGATACTTCTGTGTTCTTTCATACCTGATACTTCTGTGTTCTTTCATACCAGATTTTTTCTGTGTTCTTTCATACCTGATACTTCTGTCTTCTTTCATACCTGATACTTCTGTGCTCTTTCATACCAGATTTTCCTGTGCTCTTTCATACCAGATTTGTTCTGTGCTCTTTCATACCAGATTTGTTCTGTGTTCTTTCATACCAGATTTGTTCTCTGTTCTTTCATACCAGATTTTCCTGTATTCTTTCATACCAGATTTGTTCTGTGGTCTTTCATACCAGATTTTTTCTGTGCTCTTTCATACCATTTTTTTCATATTTATTTCGTATTTTATTATTTTTGTCTGTTATATTTCGCGGACTTGTTTAGTGACATTTTTTTTTTGCTGTCTTCACTTATTGCAGAAATCTGCGTTCGGTGTTCAGATGATCTGTGCATTCAGTAAATGTTCAATCCATAGTGCTCCTGAAAGTTGAGCCGGCAATTTAAAGGAATAACAATACCTTTGAAGTATTTGCCGTCTTCATCTTAAAACAGACAGAATATTGTGGCTTCACGGAAATGTGCCAGACGTTCTGAACCGACGTCAAAAGGACTACGATCGACAGTATAGGACCTCTAACATCATATCACGTGACTTCCATTAATTACTTGCGCCTGTGAAATCAATTTCCGTCTTTCTCCAGCACCGTCCCACACGGTGCAGTAGCCCTGATTTCCTGCATGTCCTAATGACAGCTTTTCCGAGCCTTTTCCAGATACTTTGGACACCGCCTGGTGACACCGATGCCGCGTGCAAGCTGAGCTCTGGCGTCACTCAGCAATGGCAGTTCTTCAACAGACTCCACAGAGGAACGCCAGCATGCAAAAGACCACCTCGACTTTCTCCTTACAACAATTCTCGCAGGCAGCGATGGCCTGCCCCCAGCTTCCAACCCATCCACCTCCTCGGCTGTTGCACAGAAAACAGAACTGGCAGGCGAGATGAGGGTGAAAATCAGGGAATTACATTAAGCTTATTGCTTTATTTCCTCCGAGAATATGGTTTAGGCATGCTCACTGCCTCTTCAGGTTTTTGTCACTGCTCCTCCTGTCTCGGAATGCGAGGCAAAGAGAGAACCTGTCCGAGATAAAGAAGGAGGGACATAAAGAAAGTGGATTGCTGGACAGATTGATTGGAGATTGACGGGTAGAGTGTGTGTGTGTGTGTGAAAGGGGGAGAGGGAAGCAGAGAGAGAGAGAAAGAGAAGGGACAGCTAGTGATTAAAAGGGAGAGAAAGAGTGAAGAAGTGATAAGAGAAAAGGACAGAGAGAGAGAGAGGTGCAGGGCAGGAAGGAGGTGGGGGGTAACCGCAATGGAAAGAGAAGATGCCCAGGAGTGCTTACCTCTAGGGCAGACAACTTGTTTTCTTATTGTTTCTTATTGTCCTGTCCTCTCTCCTACAGGTCAACTGCGTCAAAAAGAAATGTTCTGTTCCTTGGTCCTCGGTGTACGATTTCTAGAAGTAGCGCCACGAGATCATGATCAGTTCCTTTGTCCCCGCTGTTCTGTAGAATTCTAATCTACAGTAGGAATATACAGTAGGCATATACAATAGGCATATACAGAGATACAAAGACAGTCCCCAACTGTGGTCCTTCCACTGCTGGAGGGAAAAGCTAATCCACAAAGCTGTGTGAGGGGAAGCCACAGCGGGTTTTACTGCAAACTGTGAGGTTTGCCAACCTGTTTTGACTGGAAATCCATGAGTATTTTTTTAAATGGCGGAGAGGGGTGTCTGGTCCTCCATTTCATCGCTCAGTAAGACCGCATCTCGAAACAGATCTTCACCAAACAAATGCAACCTTGCGCGACTTTGTCCACACATTTTCTTTACTCTTTGTCTTTATTTTAGTGATTTTGTGGTATTTACTGAAAATGCTGTTTGAGCAACGGAAGAAGATCTTGTGTTACTTTGTCCGTTTCCCCTCCCCCCCCCACTTTATCTGTTGCCACAGTGTCCCGCAGCTGGTCCAGCGAAATGAGGAGCAACAGTGACAAGGGGTGTTTGTAGAAGAAGCTGTAGTGGTAGGCTACAACAGGGTCGTTTTCAACCGAAAGAATTTTGTGTGTATGGTTGGCTGGTTAGTTGCTGAGTTGCCCCCCCCCCAACTGCTTTAAAAAGGGACGATTCACTGTCGCACTGACTTAGTCAAACACGTTACCTGACATATTGAATCTGTGTAAAACATGAACCTCTCTTGCGACTTCTTTTATACATTCAGATCTGACCAAATGTCACACACATAAGGCTAGAGTAATTTTTTTTAAAAGTTCTGCTGGGTTTTTAAGCGCGGTTCCCACTTTCCTTTTTACTGGTGCATCAGGGCCGGAACAGCAAAGTTTGTCTCCCTTTGATGCGCAAATGAGATGCGAATGAATTCCGAGAGGAGCAGAAAGCCACCTTATTCCCAATATCTGTTGCGCCAAGCACCCGCTGCAGTCTGACGTCAGCACGCTTCTGATCTCTGGAACTTGTGAACTCAATTCCAAGAGCGTGTTCCTCCTCAGCAGACGTGCGTTAAACGTTTTCCCTAAGCTGTATACTCCACAATCAATGATAAACGATAAGAGAGAAAACTCATAATTGCTCCCAAAGAAAGAAAGGACAGGTTTGATCCACGTAAAATATGTAAATACAGTCTCACGCTGTGCAACTAACGCCTATGACAGTTGTCGTAAAGAATAACCCATCGAAGTCTGTTTAAGACTTCGAGCTGGTGAAAAATTTCTCCCCAGCAACGTCTGTCCGGACAATTTTAGCGAAAATATTTGACGATAAAGACTATTAGAGATAATAACCCTAGCTTCAAATGGCTGGGGTTGATCATGGCGGGTTTTATTCGCTGTAGCTGAGCTGTGGCAGTCTGGCAGTCCTGAGTAATTTTATTAAGTTTATTAGACTTATTTGTAGTGCTATGGCAGAATCTTGAATGAGCTGGGCCAGCTGTGTGTGTCTGTGTGTGTGCGTGAGCGCGTGTGCTGACAGAATCATTACTTGTATCATTATTGTATATATATATAATTTTGTTTTCTAGGGTTTTGTTATTGTGTTATATGTAGAATTCTGTTTTCTAACTGCCCCCACCCCCACCCCGAGGGTAATGAAATGAACTTTGACTTGACTTGACTTGGCATTAGTACCAGCGAGGTCAGTAGTCGCTCGTGATCCTTCAAGACTTCCAGACAGGACCAACTAGTCGCGTTTTCTGGGGGCGGACGGGTGAGTTTTGCTGGGTTTTTCTTCTTGCTAAAAACTATGATCGTTTGTAGGTTATCTCTTTCAGCCTTGTTTCAAATGTTACATGCGCTTCCCAATGGAAGAATGGTTTTCATAGCATTGTATGGCAAAATCTCTTTTAACCCAAAGCGGGCCAACAAGCGCCGACGTTGGGCCTACAAATGTGCGCTCACTGTTTTTCCCCTGTTTTTTTTTTACAGGTGCCCATCTATTTCTTCTCACGGAAAAGCCCTATGGTGTCGAGTTCGCGACAGACCAGAAATATATTGTAAGTCTTAGTCAATGACCGTAAAGCTGAGGATGGTCTTTGCGTTATCAACAAACCAACCGTGCAGAAAACTGGGCTCTTTGAAATAACATCCATTCTCTTCTCTCTCTTGTTTGCTTTCTCGCCCATCCCCTAGACTAAAGGGCGGAGTATAGCAAGGACTCTTAAACCCAGACATGAATTTTCCGCTAGAACTACTTACCCACAATACAAACACTATTCTCTTGCCGATACTGGTTTAAAGTTAACAGGTCGGCTTTTCCGCTTGACTAAACGCGTTGACAATAGACACTACTGTTTACTTGCTGGACCTAAAGATTTTTTTGATTGCTTGTGCAATTAAAATATGGTCACGAACAAGTAATGACGAAATGTTTAACAGCAAACTTGCAATACAAAATATCTAACATCAAAAGGTTTTAGTATCATGGTGTCTGAGCGCTCTTTTACGGCAGACATGCTCCATTAAAGTCCGTTACATGTCACTGTCAGTGAACTGCTGAATTAATACAGGCTTAGAGCAAGGTTATGCATTGTCAGAAAGAAAAGACTCAGCAACAGCGAGAAATAAAAATCTATCTTTCTTAGAGTGTCAAAAAGAAATTTCTCGTAAAACTACAGATCCTTAAAATACTCTCGTGAATGAGAAACAGATGACTAACAGTCAGGCCATCCTCCCAACTTCTTTTCGTCGTGCGGCCTTGGTGTTGGTTGTCACCAGCGGCCAGGGGCTGTTAATGCAGATACACCCAGCCGGACAAAGGTTAAAGGTCGTTATTCCTGCCGTCTGCAAGCGACGTCATTGACTGCTAAAATCGGCACTGGCGCGCGTGGTGACCTCACGCGGATTTCGTTGAGGGGAGGGGTGTGCAATGAAGAGGAAACTCGGAAGAAACAGCGGAGCGTGAGGAGAAAAATGGATGGAAAGACATCAGAAAGACAACAACGAATAGAATTCGACGAAAGTTTCACTGCCAGCGGATGGCATCGTATATCGCCCTCCTGTCCCTGGCACGTCTAGAAATCGGCTAGCGGCTACCAACCAGGTAATTGTTGGCCTCTGTGGGGCGGACAGAATAAAGACACAAGTCATGAGGCCCCTAGGTACGCGCCCGGTATGTGCGTGCGTGTCTGTGATATATAAGATCGATCGATGGATCGATGGATAGATGTATGGATGGAAAGACAATAACATTGGAGATGACTTGTTTAAAACTGGGTCGGTTCAAATCTATACTCCATCTCAGGTTGAGAGAGGACACGCTATGACCGCTTACTCGCGCACGCACCCACCTGTAAAAATTACGCACATATGTACACTTATACACCAAGAGGCGGAGAAAGAGGAAGAGAGAGAGAGAGAATAGAGTTGCAGGATATTTACACATTTTGTCTGCATACTGAATATTAAACAACGACTTATTTACCAAGTTGAGATTTATGGTTCAATAGACACCAAGAAATCTTTGAATGTCAGCTTACAACGGCAAGGTTCAGCGATGTGTTTCTGTAGAAGCTACTAGCGCACAAAGGTTACTCCCGATTCGGCTAGAAAGTAAAAATAATATACGTTACTGGTTCTTATTCTGTACAGCCCAATGTACATGGGTTTGTAGATCGAAGTTCCGAACCTTGCAACATTTTCTTCGGAAGATTTATCAGCGTCTGCTACGATTTGTCTTCGTCGTTAATGCAGCGCCATATAAATGAGGCCGAAGAATAACACGTTGTGGCTTCATCAGTCAGAAAATGTCAATGTCAAATTTATGCGTTATGGATACGACTGAAATCTAGATTGCAAGCTCACAGCAGACAGACTGGCAGCAAGACCTTCCCACTCTCTGGATCAAGTTCTGATCAAAATGAGATGCGATGACAAAGAAACGCAACACATGGATCCCGACATCCTGAAATGTTGATAACGATCAATAAGGTTATCCTTTCATGCGGAGGGATATTCATAATGGACTGCATTGAAAGGCTGCACAACAGCTTTAGTTTAATAGCCGGTGGGCGTTGTGGTTGACATCCAAACCTCACACAAGGCCCAGGTTATACGGACAGGCACACACACACAACCCGTTTTATAAGACCTAGGGTATTTTCTGTCCAGTGTCACAAAAACTTGAGGTAGTGACAATTTTCCGAAAACGGACCGAGGAAAAGGAACGAAGGCCGAGAGACTGCGAAAGAAAAGGACAGTTTGGTTGACGTCGTTGAAGTGCCATGTATTATGACGTTATCAACCTGGCCGGGGTTCCTTCCAACCGAAAACGCAAATAAAAGTGGCGCGCGCCGGACTTCCTGACCGTCGCTGTCGTCATATGATTTGCGTAAACAAACAATGGCTAAGGGAGACGGCTTAATTTCGTCGCGATTGCAGAGGCACCACAGGGAAGGAGTTAACGCTGTGAAGAATGAGTTCGCCAGTCTGGCAGAACAGGAACCCAGTCGCAGCTATGTGACTTCACTCTCGATAAAACAAGAAGCACTCAAAGGTACATCCTTTCGTTAGAGTTCTGTGCTGGCTTGCATATGCGTTAGTGTCTGCTCTTCCGTTCATAAAAGTTGTCCTAAGCCCCTTTCGCCCTGTGTATTGTACGTTCAACGTTACGTACGAACAGGAGTTACAAACGTTCATGCAAGCCAGCCCCGGAGATTAACTCATACTATGTTTTGTGCTACAAGCATTTTTTCGGAAAGATTCTTTTTAATTTATATGGGTTCAGCATTCCCAGCATTTTGTCTGAAGTTAAAAAAAACCAGTCTGCAAAACATTGCCGCTATACTACAAAGAATACCTCACCTGTTCTTTCTATTGCTGTTTTCATACTTGATACCATTACTGCAAGTGTATGCGTCCATACGCGGTACTTTCCGAACATGAACAGGGAGTTGTGTTCAGTGTAAACATAGCTGCCGCCAGGAAACAAAATAGCTGTTGGATTATAGCCATAAAGCGCCCTGTTACATTAGACCGATGTCTGCAAGTATAATATAGATTGCCGAGTTTCAGCAATATATGTAAACACTGAGCTAATGAGCAGATCATGAACTAACACCCAGACTGTGGGGGAATAAGCTCAGCTGTTGTAACAGAGTCTCCGTTCTGCCTCGGACCGAGCCAACGCCACCAGAAGACAAGCGGAAGCGTTCTGTTCCGCAGCTGGGGTTAGGTTCTGGCTAACTGGGTTCTAAGTGCCAACAGATCTCGAAACACAAACCGGGTGCTTCCATCAGCAGCCGCAGAAGAAGTGCCGAAATATTCGGGAAATCATTAGCATCAACAGGAGATCGAGAAAGGCCTCTGCAGCGGATCTCGTGACGAATCGTGAGGGAGCGGGTGAGGTGAGGTGTATGTCTTACTCGCTTTCATCAATTACCCGCCTATCGAACTGCCTGGTTGGCTATTCCTTGAAATGCGTTCGGGCTCTTATTGTCTGCAGTGCTTCTCCGGGCGTTCGAGCATGCATGCCTGCACTTGTGTAGGTGCATGAGTGTGGATGTGCAGGTGCTTCTGTGTACGTATGCACCGATCACATACTTGTGGAACGGTTGACAAGCCTTTCTGCTAGAAACCTGCGCGCAGTGCAATGTTTTGTTTACGCATCACAACACTTGCTGTACGTCCTTCAGGTATTCGGCAGCAGTCGTCCTCGTGCTGTAATTACCGCGCGCTTTCATTGGCCCGATCTGCTGTCCAGGTGGCTGTGTCCCTAGCCTGGGTTATGACTGCAGGCACGGGACTGACAACACCTGTGTCAACATAGGATGCACGGGAATGCAAGAGTAATTGATTGCGCACATAACCCACATCTTCAAGCCTGCAGCCGTAAGACTTCGTCCCGCAACAGCAAAACTACGCATGCGATGTTTGCTTCAGGCACTGCATTTCCACTGCCAATGTGGCTCTGGTCATCACAGAATTCTGCTGGTTATCGACTATTGATGTCAGCGAAGAGTTATGTAACTAATCCCTGCTGCCGGCGTAAATGCCGTGGAAAAATCATCCCAGCGACCCACGCATCCCTCCGCTGTACGTCACCAACAATAATTTATGCAATAAAACAGCAGTCGTCTTTTGGACTAATTTTCCTTAAGTGTAATATTTGTAAATCTGAGCGGAACTGATCTGCGCTTCGTATAAATCTTATAAAGCTCTGAAACCACAAAATAAAATGTCATGTCGATGATTTTCGCGGCAAGTCAGAGGAGCAGATAACACATTATTAACATTGAACCTGTTTCCAGCGTACTGCTGGCAAAATGCTAGAAAATGGCAGTTGTAATCATACTTAACACGAAGTGCCACACAATGTGATAATAATTATTAACAATACTAATTAAAACGAATTTATTTTCTACTGGCACCAGACAACACAACTACCTCTCTAGAAATATTTCGCGGGAAGCGGATTTTCGCTGGCAGGCAACGTATGCATGTCTTGTAAGCTGTCGCTTCTACTTAAGACCAGACAGACCATCACATGCTTGAGCACGGCTCAGTGCCCCGCCCTTCAAAAACACGCGACTGCACATCCGAATTGTGAACGATGACAGGTCACGCTACCTCTGAGGGTCTACCACTGATACGTCAGCGACCGGCGACAAACGAATTTTCGATAACATGACAGATGCGGACTTGATAGCGTGACAGCTGTCTTATTTCCATCCTTCAGAACTTGCCGAGAGTCAAGCTGAACTCTATTTCGTTTATAAAGAGGAGAGCTCTGAAAGCACTTTCTAGAAACATTTCTACTTTCGTGTCAGTGCAAACGGTGTTGGTACTTTGCTACCATTTCTTGTGAAGACTTTTAAAGAAGTCAACCTGAATGGGGAAAGGAAAGAAGAGAAAGAGAGAGAGAGATGGGGAATATAGGGGGGAGAGAGAGAACTGGCTATAGAACAGAGATCAATCGAATATCATCTGCCAATAGGAGCTTAGCAATTTCTTAATGTTTATGATCTTTCCCAGACCAGCACTTCTGTTTTTGTTTCTAAGTCCGACGTGGAATCGAAGAGGGCTGGGATCACTTCACACACACGCGCGCGCGCACACACACACACACATACACAAAGAAACCACCTCGCTCGCCATTCTGAGACGCTGTAGTGCTCTGAGAGACCAGAAGAGATCGGCTAGTGATCCCGTCTGGCGAAGAACAAGGCCAGAGAAGTACATTCTCTAAAATTCTACGGTCCTGCATGATTTCTGGTTGTTTGCTTTGGCAGCTTATAACTCTCTGCCTGCCTGCCTGCCTCTCTCTCTCTCTGTGTCTCTCTCACACACACACACGCACGCACGCACACACACAAACTATGAAACCAAAGAGAGAAAAAGCCAGAAAAAAAGGAGGAAAGAATGAGGCAGAGAGAGAGGTTGAAGAGAACCCTCAAGCAAGGAAATAATAATCCATTGGACTGTATCGCTTTCGTGATTGAGTGAATAGAAATGGAAAACAGACATACTAAGAGCGAAGGCAGACTTCTCTGTTATTCAAGCGGAAAGCATATGGTCTGTAGTCGAGCTATCTTTGGGTAGCAGCAGCTTGCACAGCATCTACATATGCGCGCAGCAACAGGGTCGTTCGCGCGCGCCAGGGCCGTGGACCAGGAATCTCTGTCACGATATTTTCGTCTGCTGGTGACCTACCTCCACACGCAGGGGAACAGTATCATGACAGTAGGTAAGACCTAAACAACTGAAAACGTGCTAATACACAAAGAAGTATTTTTTCACTCATTCAGAAGGCGTGGAAGGGAACATAGATCTCCACAGGCGCCATGTGCCCTCCAGCTTCTCACTTTCTCGAAGACTTAATGGCCTTCTTTCTTCCCTTGTGACGCTCCCAAACTGCGTATGAGCACACGCAGTTATGTAAATACTTTCTCACATAATTAACTAGACAACAGTGTGTGTAGCCGCCTCACATATTTCTGCTTCGTAAACAAACTCTCTCCCCTTTTTCTCTCTCTCTCTCTCCTTCCCTAACTACCCCCATCTCTTTGTTATCTTTCTCGCTTTCTCTCTCTAATTTCTTTCTTTCTTTCCGGTTACACACACCTGCCCAACTATACGCCAATCCTTCAAGTATTCAGTCCAAATTTCCTTATGCAAACATAGGCTCTTCTCGTTGAATGAACCCATTTTACGGTATATTTTTGTCAAACACATGAACAAAAATACGAGATCTGTATAGTATCCTGAAGCTGGCAATAAGCCACCCCTCCGGCAAGCGACACAGAGGATGGTAGAAGCATTAACCTCGGCGGCACAGAAAGTAAGTCGATTGAGTTTCTGCTGGCGGTATGAAAGAAAACCAATTGCGAAATCAGCCTTGTATTCTCTGGCTGTGTTTCATATAGCCGTCGTGTGAGTGTGTGTGTTTAGATAGATAGATAGATAGATAGATAGATAGATAGATAGATAGATAGATAGATAGATAGATAGATAGATGGATGGATGGATGGATGGATGGATGGATAGATAGATAGATAGATAGATAGATAGATAGATAGATAGATAGATAGATAGATAGATGGATAGATGGATAGATAGATAGATAAATAGATAGATATGCCCTTCACGTAATTAAATCAGCACTAAGGCGAGTTCGCGCCATGTGTTTTATCATCCGCACCTTCGCGAGCGGTGAGCAGATGTGAACATTCATGGAGGCCCCTGCACAGGGAAGTCGACTTTGTTGGATCAAGAGCAGACAACCTGTATAAAAATCCTTCTTGAACGGTAAAGTACGTAAGAGCGCAGCGAGTGATTTTAGTGAACTTACACCCTCCTGTTTTTCCTTCTCTCGACACGTCTCTCAAACACTCCTTCATTCATCCTTTCCTTTTTTTGTGTGTCCTTTCCTTCGTTTACAATTTCGTCATCTTTGGGAGTTTTTGTACTTTCTTCTTTTGCGTTTTGGTTCTTTGTTCTTTCTGTCTTTCTTCCCTCTTTCCTTTTTCTTTAATTTCGTTATCTTTCTATCTCTTTGAATATCTTAGCTACTGTCTTTCATTTACTTTTCTTCTGTTTTTCCGTTTGTTTTCGTGTCTTCTTTTTTCTTTTTTTCTGCCTTTCTTGATCTCTTTTCCCCTCTCTCTTCTTTCGTTTAAGCTGACGAATGTAGAACAACAAAATTTTTCTGGCTTGCGTGTAGTAAGCCACCTACGGTCAGTCTAAAAATGGAAGGAGTTGTAAACTAAAGTCCTTGACCGTATCTTCTTACTCCCCCTCCCCCCCCCCACTGACAAAAGTATAGCGATTGTCTGGATGCCAGGGATGGCTTGCATGAACGTTCATATCTTCTTTTCATTCGTAAAGGTGAACGTAAAATACACAAGGCAAATGGCCCGTACGGACAGTTTTATGGCCGAAAGCAGCTACGAACGCTCACACAAGCCAGTCCAGGTTGCACCATCGGGGGTTCTGGTAAGCGTGGCCTCATGAACGAATAATCTTGTTCCAAACACGGCCTTAGTCTAGGCAGCTTTAACACGGAAACCTATACAAATCAACGGTTCGTCTTTTTTTCCTTGGCAGCACCAGCAAATGTTGCGACACATACCTGCGTACAGCACAGAACATCGTGACTGTACTGTGTGCACGTGCTAGGAGGGGTGGGGAGGAGAAAGAAAAAGTTACGAGGAACTTATCGGAAAGGTTACACAGGTAGACACTGTGTTTATGTAGGTGTCAAGAACGCACGCCTTTGGACGTAAACTGGTGTTGCCAGACCACATCCATAACACTATGACAATGGAATTCTTCAGATCTCTAACAATCCTTTTCCTATAACAGACTGGCTTGCATGAACATTCGCATGCTGAAAATTTGCTTGTAACATCCGTTCACCACGCGGAAGATAAAACTTAAATGTATGCAAAGGATACAAACAGTTCAGACAGCCCAGCCTCGATGTTTTCTCTGCAACTTCTCAAGAACAAACTGAACTTGTTTGACCGTGAACGTATTTCTTAAAGATGGATAGCCGTTTCGATGCCTTTCACGTAGGTTATTTCTAACTGCAGACACCTGCAGAACTAAAGCCAGAGATGACGAAATCCAGCTGCCACTCATAGCACATGTTTCTGCTCGATAAAACACGCAGAAAATCAGCGACCACCTGTTTGTTGGATGACGCAGCTTTTTTTTAAAATAAAGATTGTAGCAAGCAATCGACCAGCAGCGTGCTGGCGAAACCTGCAGGTACAGGCTGCCTCGCGCTTGTTCAGCCTAGCAGAACCTGCTGTTCCTCACACGTGCTGCAGCCACATGGCGTGACGTGTAGAACGCGCAGCGCGCAGAAATGGACACGCCAAATCCCTGAAGCACGCAGGGACGTTTGTCCTGGAAACTTTCCGCAAAGTGCTGCACGCCTGCAGCAGACATGGAACGGCCTTGAAAAACCCGCAGCCAGTGTTCCTCCAAAGCCTCGGCAAAAGCTGGATTAATCTTCAGTCCCTCCCAGCGTCCCCACCCGCCCTGTCCTCTCGGACCGGCCCTTGTCGATATGGGCATGCCCCGAGCTGTTAAGTGGAACCGACAGGCACGATCGTGGGCCCTTATGAAGGTGGTGCCACTCGCTCGCTAATTTGACACTGAGGATCCAGCCACAGCGCAAAAACGTCCCCGTCACAGACACACTGGTGCCACAGCGCTAAAACGTCTCGCTCGTTGGGGCTGAACCCACAAAACTAAAATGTCTGTCTCAACAACCAGCAGTGAAACCCCAGCGCTAGCATCGCTCTTTCATCGACTTTCCAGGCAGAGCAATACGTTGTCTTCCTCCTGGCTCAGCGCTACATTTTCTCTGTCGCCGAGGATTAAAGGCATGGTGCTACAAGGACTTTATTGTTGGCCGGGCTAATGCTGCAGCGCTATATTCTCCGACCCTGTGGTCTCACAACTAAAATGCACTAGTGGTTTCTCATAAATACGGCATGAGATGGCGTCTCTGCACTCGAAAAGCCATAGCGCTTGCTTTGTTCAATTGAATTTAAGATGGTTTTATGGGGAAGGAATGTGTAGTAAGTATATACGAGCAGGTATATAAAACGCGTGTGTTCACCTTAGCTTTATGTTTGTCTACTCTGTTCTGGAAATAGAATGAGAGGTGAGAAGTGGCAAAGAAGAGGGATGGGGTGGCAAAAATGCAGAACCTAAGACGTTAATTATGGAGAAAGTAAGTTGTCATATGGCACGCAGTACCATTGTAAACAGTATCACGGGTACCATCCCATCATCTCTATTCCAGTCATTCTAACCCAGCATCTTCACAGATAGCTTTTTTTCCCCAACACTCCCTCTGGGTTCATGTAACAGGCTTCCGCAAAATATCTCGATTAGTATTTGTACTGCTTGCTACAGGTACCAGCAGACGCTGGACGCTGGACATCTGTGTCTCCTGACCATTACAGCAAGGGGCGCTGACCTGTGCTGGCGGCGCTGACCTGTGCTAGCGGCGCATGACAGTGCTAGCGGCGCTTTGTTCCGGCGCTTTGTTCGCGTTTTCCGGCGATGCATGACGGGATGGAGTGTTGGAGCCAATCAAAAAGGCAGAAATTGCTTTGTATCGAGAATGACGTCGAATGTTATATCTTTCTCTGCAAAGGCTGCCTGTTCAGCACAGTATTCCGTCTGTGAAACAACGTTTATATCGTCTTTTCGACAACAATGCCCTATTATTTTATTGAGTCCAACGTCATGGTTCTCGTTTATTCTACACTTCAAAAATTATCCGCTTTCGAAATTTCGTGCTGTCGTTTGATCGAACACGCTTGGGTTCTGCAATCCTTTCTGGAAAATGGTCTTTGGAAGAGAACACGTGTATTCTCAGAAAGTTATTACGGGAAATGTTCGTATCATCTGCGCTGCATTGCGCTGTTTGACTTGCCCCCGTTTTTGTTGCTAGGCTCGTAAAATCGATAACACTGCCCTTCCCCCCGCAGCGCAACCCTTATTCAGCTTCCCACTTGCTGCAGCGCACACCTGAGCTGTCTACCACTCGCACTATTGCATTACAGTGTGCTCTGTAAGTCAGACAGGACACCAACAGTGACTAGAAAACACTGTAGATCGCCTAGTTAGTAGCACAGTCTAGCCAACAGTCGTGAAAGCAGACATCTGACCAATTCAGTACAGACACTACAGCTGGGCCAAAGACTGTCACCAGAAGAGAAGCTGTCACAGAGAGTTACTGGTCTAACGTATATCTATGTGATCATAGATTTTTGTACAGTGAGCACCTTGCATCCTAACAAGCATTTAAAAAAAACTGTGCAAGTATGAAGGAGTGTTACAAAAAATTGTCCCTCAACCTCGTTTAAAGAATGATTGTTGATTTTTTTATCTCCATGTTTATGATCACCAAGTGATGTTAATAACAAAAACAGGTTTTAGCTAAACACTGACTCTTTCCAGTTAAGTCTTTGGCCCCGAGTTACACACACTGACGTGACCATGTAAAGAGACATCTGAAGGTCTTCAGAATGGTTAGCCGCAACAGGTCACCAGCTTACCTTGACCTCCAGCGCGTGGTACGCAAGGATCAGTCCAAGGAGGATTACAGTCGATAAGGAGATTAACGACTTGATGAACAGCGAGGCGAAGTCCGACTGCAAAACACAGCAGACTTAAAGTCAGTACATGTACCCGTATTAAAAATCAGTACATTTTCCTGTATGAAAGTCAGTGACATATACGCGTACAGGAGATTTCTAATCAAAATGGCTGCACAATCTAAATGTTTATTTCTGTATTAAATCTTGTCCCCATAATAATCAGCATCACGCAAGTTTGACACGTCAGAAGCGGACTCATATTGCTTTTATTAGTTAGTTAGTTGGCTAGTTAGCTGGTTATTTGGTTAGTTAATTGGTTGGTTGGTTGGTTGGTTGGTTGGTTGGTTGGTTGGTTGGTTGGTTGGTTGGTTGGTTGGTTGGTTGGTTGGTTGGTTGGTTGGTTGGTTGGTTGGTTGGTTGGTTTTTCTTCCTTTTGTTACTTGCAGCGGGATTGTAGAAAAGTTTTCCTTTGTTCTCGCGATGGATACAGCTTGCATTCTCTCGCTGATCATATACGAAATAACACAATTGTTAAAAGTCATACTATAAATTATTTATTTGTACCAAAACTTCCAAAACTGCGCGCACATACATCTCCACACACAAATACACGCAGACGTGCGCACACACGCACGAAACAAATCAAGAAAAATCTTTTCATTGGGCCAATGATAAATATGCACGTGGGATCATTCATTGACTTCCTTGTTGGGTTTCATCAGTGATTCTTTTCAACACTTTGGTAAGATTATCTACACAGCACCAGTCAAAAACGAACAAACAATCGTTAGACGTAACGCAACAGATAACAACTAGCTCGTTGTAAGAAACGTGAAACGAAACTACACAATTTGGGTGCATTATGATACGATTCTGAAATTTTTGCAACAGAAATTAGAAGCGAAGGAGTTTTCGAATGCGTTTAAAATGAGGCAGAGATACAACAGCGACAAACAAAATCAGCCTGCAAACCTTTCGTGAATAACTGCCGTACGAGTCCTATACTTCCCCCACTCTCTCATCTGCCTGAAGCTGTTAACATTTTTGTTTTTCACTCTCTTATTCCAGCTTTAATACCTTCTACCCTTGTTTGGACATTTACTGCAGACAAAAAGCTCTTTTCTTTCATCCAACAATGCTCGTGTTTTTGTTGATCGATTTTAAATTAAATTTTAAATTAAACAGATTCTGGCAGGTTTCCGGGACCAGAGGAATCTACACACAACGCCTCACACCAAACTGCAAAGATTTGGATGCTTGCTTTCAGCTCTGGAAACAAGAATAGAATTTTCGCCAAATTTTGGGTTGGATTAGGACAGAGCACTGACCTTGGTGGCACCATATTTCCTGTTAAACTAGAATGCAAGACAACACTAATTACTTCCGATTTTTCAATTCAGGGACCAGGCGTGCTTGCGCTCTCCTCGGGGAAATGTAGGCATTCCGTCAGTCCCTCCCGACTAATAATGGACGAGGCACATAATATAGAGAGTAATGTTAGTGCCAGCTTTGCTGGAACTAATGACTGTTGCCATGGTTACAACCGTACATCTCTGTAGAGGAAAAGAAATAATGGTCTCGCGGTTTACAGCCAGAACGGGAACGGAAAAAGGTGTAGGTACGGACAGACAGGTAGACGAATAGACAGGTAGACGAACAGAAAAATCTAGATGGGTGCAGAATCAAGTGGCTGTTAAGCGATTATTACTTTTTTTTACTGCTAGCACATACACAGACCATACCAATATCTAACCCCCAACACAGACACACAAGCCATTGTCCATACGCACGCACGCACGCACGCACACATACACATACACATACACATACACATACACATACACATACACATACACATACACATACACATACACATACACATACACATACACATACACATACACATACACATACACACACATACAC
>SMGT01016280.1:215941-230163 GCA_004794575.1 Lanistes nyassanus
GGGTGAAAGAAAGGGTAATGGGAGAAACAATTCTCTCCGTTCCTTAGGCAGGACTGAAAAAGCTCCACGGTTTCGTCATTAGGAAAAGACCAAAATTATGTCAGCCGGTGTCCGTTATATTAACTTATCAGAGATTCCGGAGGCCTAACAACGAAATTGTTAGGGTTTCTCACCCCGGCTGGCCTAGACAGCTCAAGACTGTTCTGGCGCCGTCAGGCTGATGGCGCCGTCTATCGGGGAACTTTATAAGTACTCCCGTTCTCACTCACATCACGGCCCACACGGCACAGTGCGGGCGGACCTTTAAACCTCACGATCTGAAGATTTTCCTCCCACACTCTATACCCCCTTAGCAGCTTCCTCAGACGGCAACCTCATCTCTAAGCTGAATGCGACATCGTGACGTCTGAGACAGTCTGATCTCCCGCTATCGAATATCCAAGGGTAGGCTCTGAAAACAAAAACCCTGAAAACACAGCAACAATGACAGAACAAAACAGAAACTCCGTCAATATTAACACTGTCAAAGATGACCTCCTCAAAGGTTTTCAGTGCAGTGGCATCTTAATTTATACTTGCTTTTTTACTGTCGTCTCAAGTTAGGATAATGTGAACAGCAAAAGCAAAACGTACTATGGCTTTTGTTTTCGGTGTCTCTGTGCTATATGAAAGAATCTGATTTTTTAAAAATCGTCAGGTTCACCGAAATGTCACAACACTACACAAGATGAGACGGTTTCTGGTGGCGAAGAGCTCAAACATATTGCTTAAGTTCAAATGGACTGTGGCGTATATACGGTGCACAGTTGAACATGGATCCCACACAGTCAAGCCAGCATGCGGCACTCTGCCTTCAGATCGCTTAGAGTCAGTCCGCTAATAGGTCGGTGTCCTTGTTCTGCCGACATTCCCCCCCCCCCCAGCCCATTGTCACTGCCAGGTGATGCCTGTATAAATACTTCCAACGCGACGGCGTGATTTACTGGTTCATACCGAAGACGTTCTTCGCAAATATGAAGCAAGCCATAAAACCACGCGATCAGAACATGAAATGACTGGGAGGAAATGGAGTGCTTTTAACAAGTCAGTAGGTGGGCAGGATAGGACGTCAGACTTCTGTCCAGCCGCGGAGATCGATGTCAGAACTATAAAGCAGGCTCCTTAGCACCGTTGCGAGGAGAAACCACGTGAAACGTGAGGCCTGAAGAGTTTGCCTTGCGGGCCGCCATCGCGCCGATGAAAGTGCCTAGTCAGCACCCGAGACTTGCTGGCGGGGTTAATCAGGGTGTGTTTTTTACTGCCACCCTTGCAGGCGTGCCACATTGCCATATGCCAGGAGCACTTTTCGAGAGGGTAACAGGTGTGCCTGTGAGTGGGAGCGTGCACGTGATAACGCGTTGTGCGTGGTGTGACTGTGTACAGGCGTGGGCTGCTGTGCGTGCATGCGTGTGGCGCGCGTTCGAGCATGAAATGATTCGTACATGACGGACACAGTCGTCTTTCGAATCCGTTAAAAACGTCGCAAAACGGAGCTGCAGCGATACACGAACCCAGCAGGCGAAGCTTCGTGGGTCGGTAATAGGCTACACAGTCGTGTTAGCTCAAAGAAAAAGCTTAATTTAAGTGTTTCTGATAAGTATATGTCTTTGTTCGTTTTTAAACTCTTCCAGCGCATGAGATCTTCTTTTGTCCAGTCCGGCTGGACAGACCTGGCTGGCACAGATACTTCGATTGAAAGGTGCCGCTAGGAATGAACGCGAGACAACAGGAATTTGTGGTTGCATGATCTATGTTTTTATGAGAGACTCATCACGAAAAGAACAAGCTTAAGGCCTTTAAATAAAATGCCTGTGTAACAAAGTGTGTGTGTGTGTGTGGACGCTAGTTATGCAAGTGGGAGGGGCAAAATAGCTCTATTTTTGTGAGACGAAGACCAGTAAAATTCTTGCTCTTGTTCTCCTTCATCTTAAAAAAAGGAACGAAAGGGTCACACAAAAAAAGGAAGAAAAAGAAAGAAAATCCCGAGAGGAATAACAACACGAAGTAACAGCTACATCAACCCTCTAACCACTAACGACATTTTACGTACGCAGATCTCGTGATCAGACATTATTATTCATTGGCAGCATCAGCCCAGCAACGCAACATCCTGGTAATTACTCGTAAAGGGCTTAATTAATGCGGAGATTTAAGAAAAAAAACACAAGGCATGTTTAAAAGATTTGTTTTCTTCTTGTATAACATATGACTCTCCTGAGGCAGTCCTTCAACACTACTGTTCGTTTGGTTGATCCGACACCAGCAACACTTTGATTGGGGTTTGCGAAGAATGCTTTGCAAAAACGCGAAGAGTGATCGCTGCGGGCTGCAAAGAATTCGTGCGGAAGCCGTGTTTCTTTCTCAATCACTTCTTCCCACAGGTAAAAAAAAAAAGCTTTTTGCTAGACTTTGCTCTGTGTTCTGCCAAGAATCAAGATTTCTGGTCTTTGATGAACCAGAAGTATCTCTGTTTTTACTTGTTTGTTAGGGTTTTTTGTTTGGCTTTTGTTTGAATTCTCCTGCTTTGTTCTTTCGATGCCTAATTTTTGCGTGGTCATGTTCTGTGCTTTCGAAACACTCATTAGGGTTTCGTTTTTCCTCATGATGTTTTGCGCACTTTGAAGCTGGTGGCCTTGGGATCACCCTCCCTACCCCCCCCCTCATAAAAAGAGAAAAATTCCCCAGTTAACGATGGACGTCACGAGAAACCACGTGGTGACGACAAAGCAAGAGAACAACGAATCCTTATCAACACCCGCGCAGCTTGTTATCGCCTCCCTCGGAACGAAGATAACAGTTGCAGGATTTTCTTTCCGGGCGCTCAAAACCCGTCTTCCTGCACGCCCGCACGTACTGTTAGCATCCACACGCACAGACCCGCGCACACCCACGCACTCACAGCGGGAGTGCTTACATTTGTCAAGTTGGTTTGAAGTTTCTTCAGATTTTTTTTTCTTGCCGAAGTGCTCAAAGTAAAATTTAAAAAAATCTCACAAATCTGCACATATCCATTTAATACCAAACTATTATGATTGTAAAAAGTACAGGAAGATTAGAGCTGTTTCCACAATAATAAAAACTTCATAAAATTCCTGTGGTGTTTTAATGGTCGTGTAAAAGGTATTCCTCGCGGAACTGCAGAGAGAACAGTGGGAAAGGATTATGAGTAATTTTTCACCGCTGAGAACAAGCCCTGGGGCCGACCAAAAACGCTAAGCACTGCCTGCAGCCCGTTTGATGATAAGAGCGCAACTGTCGATTGTGGCAGGAGCTGCAAAAACAGGGACTTGCACAAACCAGCAGAAAATTCTCGATGGTAATGGTGTCAAGCTTGACCTAGATTTTACTGTGGACTGCCAGAGGCTTGAACACATTCATTGAACAAGGTATTCACTATGATGAAGTCGCTTGACTGTTTTCGGTCACAGTCCACAGTTATGAGCCCCCACAGAGATCATAACACCCCGTCAGAGGACTCGGGTGGGAAGGTCACGGACCAGTAAAACATTATTACTTTTACAAAGCAAAATAAACAAACAAATAAAAAGTCTCTCATGCGATTATCCTTTTTTGCTTGCACACTCTAAATATTTTATCACTAATTACATGTGAAAAGGTTTAAAGTACTTGCAAATATGTGTTGCGTGTGTAAATAGTATGTAAGATGTGTTACATGTGTTCTAAGTGTTCTAGCACTCCCCTACTTGACCGATTACTTGTTGCAGGCACACATAATTGGAACCTTATCAGAACACCATTTATACCTTTCCAGACATTTGAACATTTTCGAGAACACAAACCAGAACACTTGTTGCAATAGTTCAGCCCCAACTCATCTGAAGCGTTCTAGATCCATGTAAAATGCGTTCTGTTTCGCTAACAAAAGTAAGTGTTCTAACATGAACACTTCTTGTTTACAGCGTGCAACTAGTCAGTCGACTACTTTAAGCGATCATAAAATTAGCTCTAAAAATATATTTATATATCTGTCAAAGGACCGAACTCATCCGAATCAGCACGTCCTTCGTTTAACCAGGCTATTTACGAAGCCGACAGCTCTGCATGACAAATGGGCCATATATTAGCCGCCCTACAGTTGCATGCCGGGATCAAACACATTTTTTTCTAAAAACGCGAATTATGTCAAACACAAAAAATTCTTATCACTGCTTCCGCAGGATATTCGCTATAACCCTTCACCAGCATTTTACTTGCATGTGCTTGCCGTTTTGCGCTCATTAACAATCGTAAAATCTCAAAGGCGGGAAGACAGGGAAAACGTTAACTCTTCTCTTTGAAACGTGCTGAAGGTAAACGGAAAAAGAAAAAGCGATGCAATTTCGGAAAGGCATAAAATGTAAATTTATTTAGTAGGGGCGGTACGTGGCCATGGCAAAAAACGAAGGCGTGAAAGATAAACATCATTTTAACTTACAAAGCTGATTGCGCGCCTGAAGTCCAACAGGATGTGACATTTATTGGACGCTTATGCATGCACACAACTAGCAGCGTTTTTTTATATTAATAATACTTTCTTTCTTGATCGAGGAGGTGGGGGGTGATAGAAGTGGGGGCGAACAAAAGTTTGAAAAGGAAAGGAATGAAGTCTTGTCTGAGCTGAACTCGCTTGTTCATGCCTTATGCTTGGCTTTAACAACACGGAAAGATCCTGAGAGGGTGATGTTATTTCGAGGACTTATCATTGGAACTTTACGCTTGGGTGCGTCTGTTTGCCCAGTCATATGATAGAATATTTTTATCGCCAACTCGTGTTTAGCGAAACAGCTGTTTGCAACACTGTGTCAAGAGGGTCATTATCAGTCTGTTCAGGCTACAAATACATACCCACCAACCCACCAACCCCATTCACCACACACACACACACTAAAATGCCGACGAAGAATACACGCACTGCCTATAATATTCCGTAGCTTTACTGACAATGTAGGTCACGATCTTCGTTTGTTCTCTGCAAATTGTTTGATTTCATGGCGATGGAGTCTATGCGATCGCTCGTTGTGTAAACGCACATGTTTGCTGAGTATAATTTGTGACAGGAAGACAATCCATACCTTGTCGAATAATGTGGCAAAGCGTTGTACACGATGCTTTTGCAATAAAAATGTGATTTGTTTCTTTTTAAAAATTACCAATTCAAACGCATCTCGAATGCCACACTGTAAAGAAGCGTTCAAGTTAGAACACTTATTTTGTTACCGAAACAAAACGAATTTTACATTGATCTAGAACTCTTTAGATGTGTTGGTTTAGTGTAAAAAGTGTTCTGGTTTGTGTTCTCGAAAATGTTCAAATGTCTGGAAAATGTATAAATGGTGTTCTGATAATGTTCCAAATGTGTGCCAGCAGCAAGCGTTTAGTCAAGTATACGTATGGGCACGCTAAGAACACTTAAAACACATGTACCACACATCTTACATACAATTTACACACATCTTACATACAAGTTACACACGCAGCACAGGTTTTGCACATTTTCTATATAATTAGTGTTCAAAGTATTTAGAGTGTATGAATTCCGCATAGCGATAACTCCCCGATAGCACCCACTGTCTACATCAACAGAGGAGTTGACAGATATCATCTCCTAGCCATATCATAAACTTCCAGACGTCTTAACTCAGCCAATTAACGTAATCTGAATTTTATGAAAAGAGAATTGAGTCTGAGTAACTCATGGCGATACGTGTCCCGCGCCTTGACAGGACATGATCCCAAACTCTTTCTTGGCTCAGAGTAACGAGGGCGATGCACTCGAGACACACGAACAAAACACAGGTAAACGCGAGGTAGATCAACAAAACGCCATGTCTTGTTATCTGTTTTCTTCGACTATCGCTGACGCAGAGTCGACGCAAACGCTTTTTTGCGATAGACGTGTCCTTTAAATGTAAGCCATAACAAGCCGTAACGTGCCGTAATTATACACAACACTGTCTACTCAGACACAGAGTTTTTGAGCAGTGTGTCTCGCTACAATAAAGCTTTAAAGTTGTTGTTGTTGTGTTTATTTACTTATACGTTTCCTAGTAGAGATGAAGTAAACGGAATTCATGGCATGTGTTTACGTGAAGGCACAGCGTCCTTTTTTAAACCTTACCACTGTGTGGTTTCAAAGTGTGCATGAAGAATTTTCTTACCCAAGTGCTGTTCAACCACACGGAAGAAAACATCCCAGACACTCCCTTTCCCGCCCCAACCTTTCTGTTTCTATTTCTGTTTGTAAGGAATTTTGTTTGTATCTTTGCTTTTATCGCTGTCTGCGTGTGTCTCTGTCAGTGTGTTCGTCTGTCTGTTTGGCTGCTGCTCCCCCATTACCGTGATCCTCTCCCACTCCCTTCCTCTCATTCTCTCTCTCCGCCCTTTTCTCTCTTATATTTCCCTCCCTTTCCACATCCCTTCCCCGTCTCTCTCTCTCTCAAGGAGGTCGACTACAGCGACGATTCACAATAACTGATATGGTGAAGGCACAAAATCCGCACACAAATCTAACTTCTGCACGAAAATAACTTGTCGCAATCTCTAAGACCTTTATCTGTGAGAATCGTTGGCAATGCGTCCCACTTGCCCGTACATCTGTCAGCATATCTATCTCCGCATATAGTGCAGAAAACTAGTCTCACGTTATGTAACACAAAGATTCTTTAAAATATTTTTAGATATTGCCTCTGCACACATAAATGCGACCTTTATCGCGTCGCTTGCAATAGGGCAGTGGTAAACAACCTTACTCTAATGTAAGGCCATCAGCAGTCAGTCTATTTGCATAAAGCATAGCAGCCAAAGGCGAGATAAATCACTATTTATCGTCTGTAAACAAAAGTACGTCGTATGACATTTTCGGACCATTTATAAATGTCGTTTGGCAAGAAGGGAGTTCTGAATATAACCAGAAAGATGTCTGCTGTGCCTCTCTTTGAACGTGTCATTGCGGTTGTGGACGCAGATAGGATCGCGAGAATGTAGGTTGTGCACTAGTTTCGGGAAACATTAAAACACTGATTTTGTAAATTTCTGAAATCTGAAGGTTGCAAAGGATAGTCATGTAATGAAGAACAGCAGGTATCCTCCGCCGTACCGATAATCTAGCGTGCAATTTTTTTTGTTTGTTTGTTTGTTTGTATTTCTTCTTGACTATAAAGAATGTCGATTGCATTACCAAAACTGTATTATTTATTTCTTAACTAGATAATAAGTTTTTGAAAGAACTAGACAACGTATTCCTCAATTTCCTAAGGGATTATAAGAAAAATAAGATAAATAAAAACTGCGTCTGCCAACCTTATGAAGATGAAGGATTAAAGATGGTTAATGTATTTGTATAGTTAGTAACCTAAAAATTAGCTGGCTTAGAAGAAGTGTATATATGAACTCCTAAGTGAGGGATTTTGTTCTACTTATTTATCCAGATCTTGAAAATATACATTCACTTGGAGGAGAGTTTGCAAACGTCCTTATGAACCAAGTTCACAATCCCTTTTGGCAAGATGTACTAAAACATTACAGGAGACTGCATAACAAATGTGAAATAGATGAAGTGAGGGATTTTAAGCTGAATGCATCTTCTATAATAGAAATTTAACAGAGCGGTGCATGCTATATTCAATAAGAAATGGCTGAATATTTGTCAAATTTGTCACCTGCTGAATGAAATTGAGCACTTTATCATATTTCAAGAATTTCATAGACGCTTTACGAACATTCAAATCAACTTTTGGGAGTTCATGAGCATGAAGGCTACTAAGGAGTATCAAAGTAGGTTAAATGTCAACATGGATGAGCCAAATAGGGTACAGAAACCCATGATCTGGAGAGTGATTGAAGCAGGCAACAAGTCTATACAAGCAGTGTTAACTAAACCTTCCTCACTTCCCGCAGGAATAAAAAGGTAGAATGAGATTTGTATCAACACGTGTATTGATTGGAAACATGTCTTGACAAATGTTTTTACACAACTGTGGACTGTGAATTAAAATGGTTTCAGTATAGACTGCTGCATAAGATCCTGCTTACACGGCAAATATTGTTTTTAATGAACATTGTTGAGAATGCCAACTGTTCACTATGTAATAGGGAGGAAACAACTATTCCACATCTGCGTTGGAATTGTCAATATGTTGCTCCCTTCTGGGAAGAGCTAAAGCAACATCTACTCACAAACTGTACAGTGGTGAAACATTTTGACTTCTCAGAAAAGCTTGTACTTCTTAGAGTTAAAAATAATGTACAGACAGATCATGCTCTAGATACGATTATTCTAACAGCAACATTTTTTATACATAAATGTAAATGGACCGGAATAATTCCAGACGCCTGACCTTTCCTACAGTTATTGCAACATAGATATAGACTTGAGAGATACCTTTATGATAAAAATTGTTAGAAACCAGTTTAACTTAATGTGGCTAGGGTACAATCTGTCAATGGTAGCTTACAAATCACATTGTTTTCTTCCTAATTAACCTCCTAGCCAGCTATAAATGTGTGGGGGGGAGGGGTGCACTGCATGGTTTTTGTTCTTATTGTGAGCGTGGTTTTATATGTTTGTGTGTAGATGTTGTACCAAATTTTTTAAAAAAATTAAAAACTAATATTTGAGCAAACAACGCTGCTCTACTCGAGGCATTCAACATAGGTTTTGTCGTCACACTTTAAGAAATATTTGTCATCTTAGGAATTAAAAGCAGGCAGCTGTAAACATGTTACACTTCGGTAGGTCTCGATAAGTTTCCGCGCCCCCAAAAGAAAGAAAAACAAAAACAAAACCTAAATATTTTTTTTTAAAAGAAATAAGGTGATAGCAGTACAGGAGATATGAAGAGGCCCCAGAACCTGAGGTTCAATTGAGATTAAGGCTTCATCTGAAATTTCGAATGAATATTCGTGACCCACTCATTTGTTACACGCAGAGAGAGAGATACAAAGAAAAAAAGGAAAGGAACCTTGGTTTTCTGCTTTAAACATCATTGAGCTGACTCTCTCTCTCTCTCTCTCTCTGGGTCTGATTTAGTAACTGTTTTTCTTTTTTTATAATTATATCTATCAAAGTTTTCTTCTCAAATATCAGAACATCCTCTTAAACTAGCATATTGCTGATGTTTTCCTTTTCGCTTCTCCAGATTCTTCAAATTAATGTCTCAGCTTTGTTTTCTTCTTAAACAAGGCGTCTTCCGAGAAAAATAAATTAAGTAAACCACGTTCGTGTAGATAATCGATGATGCTTGTGTTCGCTGAGAGAGAAGAATATGACAGCTACACTGCCCGGACTACTTTGGTCAAGGATCCGAATGAAGGCCTACACAATCTCCTGCAAGCACGTGCGGTCGAACAGTCGTTTTCATTCCCAAGCAGTCCTTGACCTTTCAGCAATTTTCAGTAATGACAGCAAAGATCCGCGCGACTTTCCATGTATATGCAGTAATAACAGCGCCATAATTATGTGCCAAGGTTAATGATCACAACTGACATCACAGCGCACGTTTTTGTGTTACACGAAATAACAGGGCGGACATAATTCCGAAATCACGTGACATTTTTACTTGTTTGCTCTTGCAGCTCCGCTCGTGTGTGTAGGAACGTGGATTCTGTCGTTTCAGGGGAAGAAATCGAGCACACTGGCGTTTACAAGTTTGCACAGCTAACTGCCCAGACTGCATGCATTTCTCTATTTCAGAGCTCAGGGTAAAATGTCGGGGAACGTAAATAAAAGAGGAAGGGGCACATTGTAACAATATTCTAACCTAATGTTTGCTTATATCGATGTACGTTGTAAAAATACATTTGATGGCATACATTTCCTTCCGTAGTTCAAAATTTCCATTGAAATTTTGTGTGTGAAAAATTACCGTTGTGATTTTCTCAGTTCCGTTATATTATTATTATTTTTTTGTTTCTGGTTACAGACACGAACTTTTGTCATTCAAATCTCTAGAAGTGCTGATTTTTTATGCACTGCCAAACCCGCTTCAAGTGCCGGGTTATACACTTTTTTTTTTAAAAAAATCGGTCCTACTTGTACTTATTTTTTAAAAAATCCTTGAAAGTCTATCTGTTAAAAAACCATGCTGTCGTGCTTCCCCTAGCTCCTTCTCCTCCCGAAACATCCCCTTCTCCCTCCTTCCACCACCCCCGGAAAGACCTCCGAAGTAGAGCTCGCCATTTGATTGGTCCCGCCTTTTACATCCCGAAACTGTGCTCGCCATTTGATTGGCTCCACTGAATTGGGGCTGTTACGTGCTGGGAAGGCACGTGCAAGGGTCACCGGAGTCCATCGGCCTTTGAGAGGTCAGCATAAGTGAATAAAGGAGAAGGAACAAAGAAAGGATGACAAGTAAAACAAACGCACGTTTGATGTCTAGACAGCCCGTTTAGAAAACTGCCGCAAATAAGCTCAGGATCTCCCAGGCTGTTTTAATGGCCCTGCCAGACAGTACTTTAGCAACCACGGCTAAGCTTTGAAAGTTAGTCTTGCAGTAAACGGGTGTGGGCTTTGCGCCAGGTGAAGGTGAGAAATGCATTATTTATTTAAAGGGGGTACCAGGGTGCATAATCATTTATCTGAGCAATTGTCGTGAACTGAACTACTGTTTTATATCACGCCCTCTAATCCCAAAGTACACCTACACCATTAGAAGTGATACTGAAAAATAGCTGAATGCCACATTTTTGTTCCTGCAAAAGTATTTAATAAAATAAAACCCCTTTCCCCCTTTAAGTCTGTCTGATTCGTATTCCCTGCGTTTCGAGAAAAAACGATTGGCTGCCGCTTGGAACAAGACATAAGGTGACAACAGGGGAATCTGGCTGAGCTAAAACTCGACAAAAACAGAATCAACGTTCCGGGAGATTACCTCTTAATCAGGACAACACAAACAAATAAAAACTAAACTTTGATTCTTAAGTGAATAACTTGCTTTTTCTTTCCCACTTTAACCCCTTGCTTCCTTGTTGTTATTCTTCCTTTTTCGTTTCTTATTTCTCTCTTTCCTTTTACAATTGCGTTCTGCATTCTCTAGTTCACGTCTTGTTTCCATTTATTTTTACCTCGTTATTTTCTTATAATTTGTTTCTCTAATCTGTAATTTTTTTAATGTGCTTTCTTTCGTTTCCTGTTTCTTTCTTTCCTTTCTTCTTTGCTTTCTAACTTTCTTCAATTACTATCACCTTTCTTTTCTGTCTTCTGTTCAAATATTAAGGAGAAAATGTTTTTCTTTGCTTTATAAAATATGCAGAAGTGATAAAAAACGTAAGCAGTTTTCAAAGAACAGACGGCAGTTAAAGAATGTTTTAGTTGTTTTACTGCGCTGGGCTTAAGTTTATTTAGCGCCAAATCTTCTCTGAACTAACCCAGAGGACATTGCATCCGAAACTCCTCACAGTCTCACACAAGTGTCGTCTTGATCCTCTTGAAGCCTTGCAGGGAAGCTAATAGAATAAGTCGCTTAAAAACGGCCTTCGTTTCGCCTCCATTAACACCTTCGCTCTAAAATGCCTGCGTCTTCTGGTGGGCTTCGTCATAAACTTCCGACAAGGTTCTTGCTGGGCCCTGTCAGAATATGCAGTTAAACAAAACTAGCCTGGGTGTGCTGTTTGACGCTGGCTAACTCAGAAGAAGGGTCGTAAAAAAGTTTTTACTGTGTCCTGAGCAGAAAGCAGACATGTAAATCAGCTTTTTTTGTCTTCTTCTTTTCTGCTCATTTCTTCCCCCCCCCACCCCTTCAACTCTTTATTTCTGACTTCTTTTCTTTCCTAATTGGATAGCTAACAGTTGCTACAGTAAAATATTCTTCTTTGAAAGAAACGTTGTCGGCAAAATTATAATGGAGGAATAAAAATATTAACTACAAAATCGTATTCGTACATTTTTTGTGTCTTTATCAACTTGTTTCAAATCAAAACATGTGGCAAGTGAATAAAAGCATGTAAGGATTTTAGTGAGGAAAATGAAAGCATGGCTGAAACCAAGGGCTTATTTAAAAGAACCCAATACTGTGCAAATTATAAAAAGCTTTACCAGAACGTTCCACCTTCCGCAGGAACATGAGGAACCGCTGCTAATTTTGGGAAACGATTTGTAGTTTGGGTTTTGTCTGGTTCCCTTTTCTCGCGCGTTTTATAAGAAGAAATTTGTATATGAGGCAAATCAGCGCCACTAGGCAGGAGCTGAAGACTATTTGTGCGTCCATTCATCTCGCGAGAGTCCGTCTCACGGGCGGGAAAAGAGGGGACACATTGCCCGAGTAACCCGTCCCTACAGCCACTGCCGTTATTTCTGGTCCTGCTGATGGGTCTGTTGCTGTTGCGACTACGACAACGAGGAAAACTACAAATCATCATCATCGTCGTCGTCGTCGTCACCATCATCATCGTCGTCGTCATTGTCGTCAACATCATCATCGTCGTCGTCGTCGTCATTGTCGTCACCATCATCATCGTCGTCGTCGTCGTCGTCGTCATTGTCGTCGCTCCCGCCTTCGTGCCTTCGTCTATGTTGTTTCGTCGTAGCTGTTACCAAACGCACCTCCGCCTGATGAAGAATCTTGAGCGGAATACATAAAAACTTCGAATAAACAAAGGAGGATCTGTTTAGAACTCCATCGCTCTAACACAGAACACCTGCGTTTTGGGGCGAGAGGAAACCGGACGATGAAGGAGTGGATGGATTACGGAAACCAACTGGCAAAATGCGTGGGTGTCTTCAGCTGTGCGCGCTGGGTAAGCCTCGATGGCAAGTTCGAAGCAAACGCTTCACTTATTGTTTTAAATGGAGGAGCGTACAATTACTCGCTTCTGATAAGTTTCATGCTTTGAGAAACTAATTTAAAAAATACTGGAAACAACAAATAAAACGTCAGATTAATTGTTTTACCTGCACTGATGCCAAGGAAATCGATCACGGATTTTGTCGTTGTTTTTGTTTTTGTTTTGCTCTCGTCAGCTTTTCAGACATAGCCACGCTACACTGTGTGACTCGACCGTTCATTGCAAGAAAACAAAAACACAGGCAAGCCGCGAGTGTCGACAATGCTTGCGCGCCCTGCAGACACAGAAACGGCGGTTTGTTCCAAATATCTCGTGGGCGTTTCAGAGAAATGTCACAGGATGGACATATTCATGTTATAGTCCATACGCAACTCCATAACAGGAAAAGTCTTCGCCATTTGTGTGAAGTTCATAGAGCCACGGAGACTTTAAGCAACGGTCATCGTTACACCATTCGCTTTACACCCTGAAACATTACCGCAAGTCTGATTCCATGTTAAAATGATTCCTCCGCCTTATCGTCATCGTCGTTGTCGTCGTAGCTAGCCCCCCCCACCACCACCACCACTACCACCACCGTCGTCATTGTTGTCATCATTAGTCATCACCATCATCATAGTCGTCCTCATCAGCAACTCAGTATAAGCTTCAATTCAGACGCAACTAAAGTCTTCGCTACAGTCGGGAGGATAATAAATGATGCTGGAAATCTTAATGTGGAAACCAGATTGAAAGTTGATTCAGACTGTTCGTGGTTCTTTCGCCGCATCCATACTTTCAATCGAGTTCGTTCACTCGCGGGTCACCGCACGGCGGTCCTGGGTTTCCTACGGTCGACACACGGCAGCAACGATGTCCTGACCACCGTTATGCACTGATGGCTACAGTTTATGTCTGTCTGCTTTTCTCTGTTCTCATGCCGAAATAGCCCAAAACAAATGAAAATCGTCTGTATTCTTGTAGCAGTGGTTTTTATGTTCGCTTTTAGGATATCGGGAAGACGTTCTGATGCTACTTGTCTGACGAGATTTTGTATGAAACCAATTATTCCCCACACAAGGTGCTTTTTGTTTATTTTTGTCGTTCTTTTCCCATGAATAAATGGCACCCACAATTAGCCAGCACAGGAGTGAAGGTAGGCATCCTGAACTTTTTTTTCAGCCTCCAGCCAGCTGCCAAGTTCTGTAATGTGTATGACAAGGAGAGATAAAAACAAAGTATTAAAATGCCAGTTCGGGGAGAGCTACCCAAATTACAATAATAAGTTTAAAAAACGGTCAGATCTGAAAGAAAGCAAAGAAATGACACCACAATGCTCTCGAAGAATTATTCAATGGGAATAATAAAGTGAATGATGACTTCTGAACATACTTTAAGCAAAAATTGGTATTTCGCTGTCAACT
>SMGT01016280.1:230391-243315 GCA_004794575.1 Lanistes nyassanus
CCCCCCCCCCCCCCCCACAAAAACACCACTTTGAGAACAGGCACGTAGAAGGACATTCACCTTGCTGGATAATTCATGCCAAGTGACAATTCTCTCCCCTGTCTATAAACAGATGGCTCTGACTTCGTTTTGGTTCTGCTTACCGCGACCATGAAGTGTGTACTAGCCAAGACTGCACAAGACGCCATAGTGGCTGTGCAATACCTTGCTATTTTAAAAGAAATCAACATCCCTGGCCCTCTTAACCTTCATTTCTAACAAGTTAAAAAGAAGAGAACTGACATCTTTTGCAGAATACCATGAACACTTTTGACTGGTAGGTTATGTCGCATTTATTGATAGCCAACGCGGAGTCTGATAACGTCAACGAAAACCCTCGACAATCAGTTGTGTTTGGGAGAAACCACCAAAGATTTGCCACCGACGATAAGAAATCAGCTGAAACACTGATGATCAGCCTGCCAAACATAAAACACCCACTGCCGAGGTACCAGCACCTCACTAAACCAACAGGAGAGCCAGATCCGAGCTGCCATCAGGGGTCAGGGCAGTTTGCAAACAGCGCAGATGGCTGGGCCTCGTGCTTGCGTCTCACGAGACTGTGAGAGGTGGGAGGGACGAGGCTCGGCCACAAGTAGTCACCCGGTAACTACAAGACTGGAGCGGTCAACTAACGATTCCTGCTGGCACCACTCTGTTCTTTTTATGTGGTGGTATTGGTGGTATGTTTTAATCGTGTATGTTGGTCTTTATTGTTCGTGTGGTGTGTTACTGGAAGGAGCTTTGATAGTATGAGTGGTTCACGCAGTAAGAGCGAAAAGATTCTAGACCCTCGTCCCACTGCAGGAACAAGTAGGTCCGTTTTACACACTTTAAAGAGGCTATAGGGAACTGAAGATGGGGCAAGGGTGAGACAGGGATACGGAGACCTACTGCACTGTTTTCTTCGATATTTCGGTGAGATCAATCGCATGCAGCTTCATCACAGAATCGTATAAATAAGATAAGAGACAGGAAGACAAAAACACGCACACGCCAGTTCTGCACGCCCACACACACACACACACGCACACGCACACAAACGCAGGCAAGCAAGGGCAAGAGCAACAAAACACGTGCACAGTGCCGCACGCATACCTGTCGCGGTAGGGGCACCGGGATCAAGGAAACCCTATTCCAAAATATTGCAAAACACCGCTGGTTTCAAAGGCTAATTTGTGGCGAAAGCGGGCCTGTCACCTAAGAATGCGCCAGATGAAGTGGTTCGCTTGCACGAACTTAACACTACCTGCAAGGAACAACACGGCCTCGGGCAAAGCGGTGTGGCAACCACACCAAGCCCGCAGACATGTTGAAGGATTCCACCAGGGTTCTTGGCCAGAAGCATGCAACAAAGAGGGGCACGGCTATTTCGAGTGTAAATTTATTTAAAGCTTTTGTGAAGGACGGGTTACATAGGTGTTTTTCCGAACGTAGGAGTGAGCCTCACGACTGCGTTCGGTTGCATAAGCGTTGGCTGCCCTTCCAGTCGTAAGTTTGGCCGATTCACTTAATGTATATTTTACTCGTACTTAGACCTTTACGTGTGAATAAAAGACATGACTGCCCACACAGCCCGATCCAAAGCTGGCTTGCATGAGTGTTCTTATCGTCGCTTCGGTCATAAAAGCGGTCGTAAAGACTATTCGCCCTGCGTATTTTACATACACCTTTACGAACAAACAGGAAATAAGAACGCTCATGCAAGCCAGCCCTGGTTGCTTGCTTTCGTTGCAATATGATATAAAGGGCGGCTCACACCTGGTAATGCTGCCCCTTTGCGAGCGCTGCCGGCCTGCCCAAACGTTACTCAAACTTTTCTGTAGCCTTTCTCCAAGACTTTATTAAGGCCTCCTGAAACCTGGTAACGCTGAGACCTTCGCGAGCACTACATGCCAGCATTGGCAACCATTGCACGTACCTTTCTCAAGCGTGTCGCCACGACTGACAAAGATTGCGTTGGATCGTTCTGTTGTGTGGCCAGTCACACACGTTGAGCAGAGTAACCATAGATCAACTGTCGCCGCTAGGTAGGCAAAGACACTATGGGTAAACGTTTTCAGGTTTAGTGTTACGTCAGAGGACAGCGCATGCAAATCTTTGCCTGAAAAGACGTTCTCTTCTTTAGCTCAAATAATGACCACTGGCACGTTTGACCCACCTTTCATCAAGTTTATGCATGTTTATTTATGTATAGTGTACCACTGACTTGTGTTTGAAAATCTGCATATTTTAACAAAATTTCATTTCGTATATCGACCAACAGATAAAGAAGATTATAATTTAATCGTCGCTGGGAACGCCCGTGCCAGCGAAGCGTTGAATGCAGCTTAGTCCCTCGATAGATGGATGGAGGAAAAAAGTACATGCAAATGGATATGTAGGCTCCTTTAACTATATTCTATAAAAAAAAACAACAACAACAATCTCACACGACTACAAAAAGTATTACCATAATTATATAATTCTCGAAACTCAAGGGAAGATATAACATAGGAAAACATATTAGAGTGTTATATGATGTGCGTGCAATTGTATTCATGAAGGAGCATATTCCATGTATGTGAAAGATGACACCATAGAGATTGTTTGATTTTCACATCAGCCACAGCAGTGCGCGCGTTTTTGCTCGTGCGTTCAGACCTGCCAGCACGTCAGTCAGCGTCCCAGCGTGGGCGGCTGTCTGCACGTGAGATGCACTGAACTCTTTCTAGCGGGACTGAGATTTCAGGACAGAGCTGCGTCGAGGTGCTGCGTGAAGGCGAGGCGATCAGGGAAACTATTCCCTCCCAAGAGATTAGGTACAATAGACCAGTACGACGCCAGCAAATATTCGAGTTGGGCGCTGTTCCTTATGAACTCGTCTCTAAAATAGCATTACAGCATCCCGATAAATCAGTATGATAAAAGTTCATTCGATTTTTCTGCCTTCTTTTCTTTCTCTTTATTCTTAATTTATCGCCTTAAAACTGAGAAAATATATTCTCGAAATCGATTTAGCTTGTCTTCGTTCGGTTCTTTCTCTTTTCATTTGTCGCTATTTTCTTTCATCCTTTTCTTTTTTTTTGCCTCTTCTTTCCGTTTATTCTTTCTTTCCTCTCTCCCTTCATTTCTTCCTATTTTTGAGCGGAATTTCTACATCAGGTATAGACAGCACAGCGAAGTTGTTGCCCAGTTAAGAAAACGGCCATAGCATACAGTGTTGTCTCTGATAGTCGCATTTTTTTCCGGCTGGTTTGTTTGTTGGCTTGCTTAATGTCAAACCAGCAACGAAGGTTATCGCGGGGTGATGACAGGGTTGGGGAAATAAAAGATCCGAACTCTTAACCTCTGTAGCTGAGACACCCACTCCTGCACACCGCGCCTGACAATATGAGCCAGAAAGACGTCCCCGAGCTAGGGAACTGAGTGGTTAGAGAACCGACCCCCGAACCCTAAGGCGGTGGTTTGATGTGCGTGCGCCGCAGCACACTTGCCACAGCTTCCACAGCTGCCACAGCTGCCACAGTTCAGCCAGCTGTGAATGAGTCAAGGAAGGTAAACCAGCAAGGAATATTCCCTCATGATACGGACCCACATAGCAGTACAACCTAAAAATGGTAAGGGGACAATCTTTACCTTACGCATCCGAGCTATTACGCAGCACTTCCGTTTCACTTCTTATCATTTCGTTTTTTTTAAATCCAGTCCTTCGGAATTTACGCGAGATATACGCATGTTTCCCACAAGCGTAAGTACACATTTTTTGCGCAGTGATCCAATAGCCCATAGCAGGAAAATACCTGTCGAAACAGATCTTTGTGCGGTTTTTTTTACTGGAAGTTTCTGGTTTTTGTTGTTTAACGTTTTGCCCCAAACGAGATGCATATCAGGACGGTGTTTCTTGGGACAGGTTAACGTGCTGCCACACTTGGAACTGCTGTCGCAAACACAGGCTTCAGTCCCATCCAGTCACCGGGCCAATCAGTCCTAGTACTGTTCCCTATAGTGCCAGGCGTCCGGCAGGACAGCTACTAGATTGCTAGTTTTTAAGCCTTACGTATGACAGCCGGGCGCGAACCACCGACCTCCCGCCTCGGAACAGGACGCCTTAGCCGCTAGACCACCGAGGCAGTCTTCGAAAGCTCTGAAAGGCAAAGCGTTTTCGGAAATAGATCGATTGGGTTAAGTTCCTGCTGGGGAGGAATGGGGGAGGTCTACTGGAAAAGCTTAAAAGGCTTTTTAAAAATATCTGCACTTCCATTGGCCGCAGGATCAAGGACCCCAACAAGACGTCTCGAGTGACGTATTCCGTAATGACGTGAAACAGTAGGCTGTCTAGCAAAGGTCCCTTCTTTCTCAAGCACTTACCGCCCTTTTCCTAATGAGGGAACACGGGTTTCAAATTGCTCGTCTTCCTGTCTGCTTGGCTGAGGCGTAATGGGAGCGTAGTTGCTGTGAAGGCTTCAGGAGTTATTTTATCGTTTCCGCTTTCTAAATTTGCATGGAGGATGTTTTCTTTTCAAACACGTTTTTCCGAGGAAAAAAAACAAATAATGTACAAAAAGATCTCAAAGCCAATTTGTCTGTGATTTACCGGCATGCCAGTCTATAACTTGTAACAGCTTCGAAGTGTTTTAGCAGACCATGTTTTTCAAAATGCAAATTTTTGTAAACGCAGCTTAGCAAGATTTTCGTAAAATACCTAAGCATGCTTTAATAATTACAGGAAGAGATCCGTTCAGACAGTTAAACAGAATTTCCACTTCCCCAAAATGACATGCAGTTTCATGATCTACAGGTTTATTTTGAACGAATTACTCTATATTACAGAGCAAACTGGGCTGTTTCACTGTCCAAAGTTTGGCTCCAATTTGACAGTGATTTACTGACGCACCTTCTTTACAGCATGTTGAGCTGCCATCGGCTACCGCCGCCTTGTGGCTGAACAAACATTAATGAGCACGTGAGTTTTCCCCAAAGCTGAAATGTCATCACCACCTGTTCTTCGCATATCCTGTAAGCTTTAATGTGTCTGCATAAAGCCAAACCTTCGATACCAATCAATCCCTCCCCTTGGCATTACTGGGGGACCCTACTGCTAGCAGCACCAGTGATCCTAACAGTGAAACAGTAACACATACTCCTAGCAATGTGAGCGCTCTCCTCAGAGGAAACAACATGTTTGTGCAGGGTATCAGAACACATCCTGAAAACCATACAAATCTTGATCGATGTTGTTGATGTGACATAAAAGAAGCCACGACGGTGATGACTACAGAACCAATACCCCACTTACTGAAGATCTCGATGTGAAATGGGTCAGTGCAAGATCGTCACTTTCATCGTTCTTGAACTTCTTATGATCCTGCAAGAGGCTGTCGGCAGAGCCCACATTATGGCGACAACTGGAATTTTTAGCTTTTTAAGGCATGCATAACCGTGTTTGTGGAAGATTTTCTAACAGGAGAGCCCAGCATCTGACGTGACGCTTGAACAAATGCTGAGAAAAGCGGTAAGGAAAAAGGTCGGGTGCGCTCCTGCGCTGCTGGAAGAGAAGAATAACGTCTGAGGCGAGAGGACGTCGGAAACCTGTGCGTGTCCTTTGACAACTTGTAGGTACCAATCGTTCCGCGATGAGCGATCTTCTGGCGAGAACAAATCTTCCAGCTGGAAGCCAACAAACAGCATATGGTCGGCTGCAATAGCAGATTGCTGGTAGATCTGTATTGTCATCGATCGGTGCTCTCTTACGGTTTACGGGCCCCGGAATGAGGCAGTTCCGTCATTTGCAGCCTCTTTCTCTGCGAGGACAGCAGAAGTATGTAACAGCAGACTCACGTATGTAAGTGTCAGGGCAGTAGCGTCGGGGATAATTTCACCATCTCCATCGACCGGTGCCTAGCAGCTGGTTAATTCCACCTTCCTAAGTGCCCGTATTAATGATGGTAAGAGGAAGGCGGAAGGAAAGGTGGGGGAAGGAGGGAAATTTACCTGTCGCGTGCCCTCGTTCTTTTCAGCCGACCTCTTAATGGGTCGACTGCAAAAAGACAGCCTGATGGACTTGAAACGCAGTGTTTATATCCTCCAGTCGGAGGGCGGGGCAGCATGGTGTCGAGAGGCGCGTGAGATTTCTGGTGAGACGGGGCAGATATTTTCGTGGTCCCCTTAATATTACCCTCCTTTTTCCTCACTCCAGCCCTCCGTTCATAGCAGCTGGGAGACTAGGCCTTGGATTCTGAGGTAGTGATGGAGGTGATGGTGACTATTATTTGCGATTGTCTGACGATCAAAGTGTGGAGTAAAAGACGTTACTCTTTCTGTGTGCATTTTATGTACACGCATTACGGTTTGTGTGGGCAGGGTAGTGGGTAGGATACAGGAGGAGATAACTATGCGGTGGCTCGCTAAAAGGGGATTGATTAAACCGAAACTACTTTTAAAACATTAATAATAATAATTCTGGACAATGGCTATGTCCATTGAATGGTACAAATAGCTGTACGGCTCTCGCGAAGCGACACTACTTTAGCAGACCCATTTTTAAAAAAAAAAAAAGATTATTTCGCACTCCTAAAATCGCTGGATTCTCGAAACGTCGATAATTATATATATATATATAAGAAGCAATACGGCCGATTAGAAGAAATAAAAACACTGGAATAGAAACAATAAATAAATCAAAAGTAAACACTGTCCTATGACCTTTGCTTTAGAATTCGAGTGTCGCACTACTTCAAGAGCTGGTTCAAACATACAAAGTGCGTTCTGAGCATGCGTATGACTAGACGGAAGCATGATTGTTGTAAACCAGAATCTGCTAGTCTTCGAGACAGCTTGAAATGTCAAGTCTGCTGGCATTTGGTAGCACCAGCGTGGATGTTACTGCTGTTCATGTGTATGTGAGGACGGGGGTCGGGGGGGGGGGACATCACACACTACCGAGTTGTCTGTAACGCGTGCAGTAGTTCTGGACAAAAGACAACATGGATAAGTAGACAGACAGACAGTCAAACCGTTTGAACTGCGTTTCCACAAAACAATCTTGCAGTCATTGTATCTGAAAAACCATTTCCGTGTCGCTCTAACAAGACATCCCCTTCCCGAAAGGGCCTTGGCCCCATTGGAATAAAATTTCGTTTCGTTTTCTAACATGACACGTACCCCAATTTTATCGCCATCATCATCCTTATCACCACCAACACCATCCTGGCTGCCACTACCACAATAAGCAATGACATGTACCTGTTCATCCTGACAACCTATAGTCCCAGTCTTCATCGCAAACAAAACCACATTCAAAAGGAATTAAGAAACAATGTTTTAGTTATCGCTGTTTTATCAAAAACTGTCAAGGCGGTCTCAGGGCGGTTTCTGTAGAAACTCAATCTTTCACTCTAGTTTCCACTTGTGCAGTCACCCCTTGTTTGCTCGTTACGCCAACACAATCACAGAGATCCCGCACTCTCAGGAGAGGAATGCCCGCCTGCCATGCCAAAGCACACAGCTAAGACGCTCTGGCAAACACGTCCACGCCAATCGAATCCATTGGTGCAATTATCAGACAGCGCTTGCCCTCAAACTTCAGTCTCACGTCAGGGTCAGGATCAACAAAATGGTCTCTCCCACCTTCGGTTGCCCTCCCTACCCCTCCCCCTCCCTCTCTCGTTGGATTGTCCTTGTCGACATACGACACAATAGCAGATTTATGGCAGACGTATTTGTGCGTCGTTGTTTAAGAAGGGATAGCGTGTGTGTGTGTGCGAGTTATATACTCCCGGTCTTTTACAAAGTGCGCGTGATCTCCACCAGGTGCTGGGGACTTTCCTACACAACAACTATCCAAGCAGCACTTCGGTGTAGACTAACAATCTTCTCCTTTCCTCACCACCCTCTATGCGATTTCTATCAGGTCCTATTTCTTTCCGCTCTCTGCCCAGCGCCAGTATTCATGAATTTTTAATGAGTATGTACACCTCAGTATCCAAGGCAGCACGTCTGCCCCCGTTTTGTCCGTAACTTGTATTTCCGTAATGCATTCGAATACTTTAGTTGTGTATGCCAGCGGTAGAATGAATTTTATTTGCCTGTGCGTGCATAAAGTTTTTTGAAGTCCGCAACAGAGAGAGAGAGAGTTTTCCTAGTACACATGTGAACATTTTTTTAAACACTTCTGTCAAAGACAAAGTCATCGGGTTAGTGTTTTGATTTAGTTAGCGATGTCGTTGTACAATGTTTTTTTTTTCTTTATTTGATGATGGGTTCAGTCTCTCCAGCCCCAACCGAATCTTCTTTTCATGGCGTTATTTCAAATGACTTCTTCCTATTTTAAACGTTGCCGTACGAGACATGAAAATCCATCGTCTTTTGATGGTTGGGTCTTAATTGTGACTTGAGCGCAGAAACAGTCTGTCTCCGAAGCAGCAACAAACAGGCCCGGCTGATGTCTATTGAGAAAAAGACTGAAGTGCTAAATACCAGACTGAAGTGCTGAATAACAAACTGAAGTGCTGAATAACAGACTGACGCGCTAAAACAACTTCTGAATAGAACACCACTGAAGTGTTAAACAGCAGACTGAAGTGGTGAATAATTCAGACAGATCTACGGACGTGCTGAATAGCAGAGGGACTTGCTAAACTGCGGGAGCAGAATTCCTTTCTTGCCTCTCACTGCGGCCGTTATTTGGCGACTAGCCCTTTCATAACGGAATCGTTCCCCGGCCACTACAAACCGATCCGCGGGCTATGACTGGACCGGGAAAGGCCAAAGGTCAGCAAGTGGGAAACTGACCGGAATGACCAGAACGAGGCGACTCGAGAAGGTCGACGCCTTAAGCAGACCGATCGATCTGAGAGATTGGAGGAAGGGATGGAGGGGTGCGAGGCTGAGACAAGCTAAGAAAGGTGGCGTGTGTGTGTGTGTGTGGCCTCTACCAAGCGGCCCTTCATACCTACAGAGTGGCGTTTGACAGGTGCAACTTGAACGGCGCCGTTGACAGGAGAACAGGCTGCTGCTGTTCCAGCGATTGGCGTGCGATAGGCGAGCACGCCCGTGAGAGAAGGAACCCACCATTACTGCACGCGTTACCATGGAGATTAGAGGACCTGGCTCTCGGCCGAGTGGTTCACGGACACCGGCGACTAACGAAAAACAAAAGCACACGCACATGCATGCATGCGAGAAACAAGTGCGTGTGTATGCTGGCACTGTCGGCGCAGACTAAGAGTTGCACGTTTCTACATAATATTCACTCGCACGCAACTCTTCCTTATACCGTCCTATTTCTCATCTGCTTTCTCTTCTGTCTCCTCGTTCCACTACACCAATTTGTCTCTCTTTTCAGTCTTAAAAGCACGCGACAGTGATCTCAGGTATATTTTGTACGCAACAACCGACCAAACGAAACAGTTTCGCCCAATAGTGTCGCATTGCTGTCCATTCACACTCGAGAAGAAACGAGGCTATAGTTTAAGACCAGGGCTTGTTGATTAGTGCATAGATAACATAACGTAAAATCAAGCATTAGATTGCGTCATCTGGCGAGGTAGGAGGATAGAAGATTCTTAGAACTAACGATTGTAAACGTTTGTAAAGAAACTACAACGTTAGTCCTACAGTATTATATACAGAGCTGTTTAAAAGTTGGTGTAATTTGTTACTTTCGAACCATAACTGATACAGTTCACTGTTTTGAAGACATTGTGGTCTCGTGTTCAGCAGAGCAGTTGATTTGACTTGGCAGCAGTTACAAATTGTTTGGTCAAGTCACTTACACATCCCGCTCAGAAAAAAGCGTATGAGGGAATGAATGAAGGAAAGGAAAAATAAATAAATACTAACAAACATAAGACAAATAAAGGTGATGCATGCTACTCAGTTGGATTATTGGAAAACTAACTGATTTTTTTTTTACTGTTGTTGTCTCCCAAAAGAATTCCTGCAGATCGTTTCCCAACAACACCCAACACCGTTCTAAAACGAAATCACAAAATCAACAAGAACCAAATCTAAACTCCTCAGAGGCGAATCGAGACAGCGAAAGCGACTTGAAAATGGGATTGATTTTGTTTTTGGAAGTGGGAGAAGGGGTGGGGAGGCTGTGGAGGAAGAAATGGATCTGAACAGTTACCGGAAGCTGCACTCACCTTGCTGTAGACATGCGCCATGCTGAGTTCCGTCTCCAGTACCATGGCGACAATCCCAAACATGCCGCACACAAGACAGTAGTCCGAGATCTTCTTGCGCTTCTGGTACAGCGCGCGCCTCTTGCCCAGCCGGTAGCCCACGTTGGGCTTCTGGCGGGACTTGGGCTGCAGCCGTTCGTCCGTGTACTTCTGAAAGTCAGCGCCACCCACCAGCGCCATGCCCGCCTCCTCAGCGGATGTGTACGACATCTTGGAGGAGGTGGGCAGAGACTGCATGGAGGTGGGCTTCTGCAGCTGTCGGAACGAGCCAATGGCTCCGTTAACCCGCATGTAGTCGGCGCCGATGTCCGACAGGGCCGACTCCTTCTTTCGGATCTCATTGGCCGCCATGATCGCGGCCGCAACACTTCCGGGTCCTCCCCCAGATATACCCCCTCCTCCTCCCAGGTGACACACGCTGGACGTGCGACCTCCCCCTCCTAAGCTCCCTCCTGCCCCTCCCCCCGTGTAGCTCTCCACGTCGCTGTGGGCGCGTCCTTCCTCCTCGCTGCTCTGCCGGGCGCGGTCCATCTGCACGTGCAGGCGCGAGCGCGATCCGGCAGAGGTCAAGGCCATGGCGCTTGCCGGGGTCGCGCCGTCCACTAGTATGTCAACCGGCGACACGGCGGCCGTCTGAGAGAGCGGGGTTGTGGCCGGGGTGCCCAGCTGGGCGGGACGGGGGCAGAAGACGATCTGCAGTTCGTCGTCGCTGTCCCCTGGCGTGATGGCCAGGCGCTCCTGCCGCCGCAGCAGACCGGAAGCGGAAGCGGATGCCGTGTTGGTGCCGGGGTCGCTGAGCTGCGCGGGCAGGACGGGCCGGTTGCTGTTGGCGTCCGCACCGCCGCAGCCCAGGGACGCCAGGCTGGCGCCGGCCGTGAAGCTGTACGACTTGAGCTCGATGTCCGGCGAGGTGTAGCCGCGGTTGACACGTCCATCTTGCGGCGCGTGGCCGTGCAGCGCCGGGATGCTCAGCGACGGCACGCCCCCCACAGCCCGTCCTGCACCGTCCATGGCCGCCGCGGCATCCTGGCCACCGCTGGCTGCTGTCGCGACTGCGGCTGTTGCTGCTGCACGCGTCTGCTCTAGCTGGCCGTCCGGCAGCAGGCTGTGCAGCTGCAACTGCTGCTGAAGGACGTCGCCGTACGGGCTGAACGGGCACTCAGCGTCACGTGATGCCGCCGTTGCTGACACTGGCGTGGTCGACGTGGACGTGGCTGCGGCCCTGCTGCTGTTGCTGTTGCTGCTGCTGCTACAGGCCGAGGAAGAAGTCCGGCTGCTGGCTGGATGCACGCATCCGCGCGCGCTGGACTTCGAGGCCCCACCACGACTTCCACTGCTTCTCGTTCGGAGCCAAGACGCCAAGCGGCTGTCGCTGCTGTTGCCGCCTTTGCCGTGACTGCTGCGCGCTTGCCTGACGCTATCGCTGCTGCTGCTTCTGCGACTGCTGCGCCCGCCACTGCTGCTGCTGCTGTTGTTACCGCCGCCACCGCTACCACCACCTGTGCGGCTGGTCTTGTTACTACTGCTACGAGCGGCGGTAGCCGCGTCCTTATGGCGTGCACCGGCGGGCCGAGAGCTCCCTGTCTCACCAGACTGCGCGCCTGCATGCTGACGCGCGTGTGAGGCACGTGCACTGTGCGCATCGGGGGCTCGGGGGGCGCCCTCTGCCGCCGCATCGCCCTCGTCGCTTATCTCCCCGCTGACAAAATCTGGCTCGAGCAGCTGTTCTGTGGAGTCGATACGCTGGTGTTGACTGGCCGGCTCCACCATAATCACAGACATCGTTCGTCTTATTTTGCAGGATTTGCGTTTACTATTTAAAAATAGAAATAAAAATATGTATTAATTACACGAAGAAATAAAAAAATATTTATACAAGCTCTTGTTAACGCGCAGTACCAAACATTTAAAGACATTTTTACTTTTAAAAAACACCAACCAAGCAAGCAAGCAAGCAAGGAAGCAAGCAAGCAAGCAAGCAAGCAACCAACCAACCAACCAACCAACCAACCAACCAACCAAAGATGCAAACAACGAAAAAAGAAAAACCCGCAAGAAACCAAAAAGAACAAAGAAACGGACAAATAAAAAACAACGAAAACCAACAACAATAACCCGAAAGCCCTTCCTGTATTTTTCTGTGTTGTTGCTTTTTGGAAAAACACAACAAACCGTCCTTTTTTAAACCTACTTTGCAATCATAGATATCGTTATTGTACCGAAACTACAGTATCGTCTGTATGTCTTTTCTTTTATAACCGCATCTGCCTATGTGTTTCTTTGGCAATTAGCAATATGCTCTCTAAGTATTTTCTTGAACTTATTTGTAACCATATCTAGCAAACTCCGCACTAGTTGCTGCTGCCCATCCGGCACACACCTAAGATGTTGAGACAGATGAGAGACGAGGAAAGAGAAACGAGAGAACGAGAGAGAGAGACACAGACAGACAGACAGACAGACAGACAGACAGACAGACAGACAGACAGACAGACAGACAGACAGACAGACAGAGCGAGAGACAGCGGAACAGATGAGAGATGAGAAACGAGAGACGAGAGAGAGACAGAAAGACAGATGAGAGACGAGAAACGAGAGAGAGAGAGAGACAGAAAGACAGATGAGAGATGAGAAACGAGAGACGAGAGAGAGACAGAAAGACAGATGAGAGACGAGAAACGAGAGAGGAGAGAGAGACAGAAAGACAGATGAGAGATGA
>SMGT01016280.1:244190-324181 GCA_004794575.1 Lanistes nyassanus
GAAACGAGAGACGAGAGACAGAAAGACAGATGAGAGACGAGAAACGAAAGACGAGAGAGAGGCACACACAGAGACAGCGAGACAGATGAGAGACGAGAAAGGCGAAGTAAGAGAGACAGAGAGATTTGCTCAGTGTCCTTGGGGCGGGGAGGGAGGGGACACTTTTCTTATTTCTTGCCTGCGTGTCATTCGAGCTTTTTTTGGACGTGGAATTGTTCAAGCGTGAATCTTGTCCATGCGTCGCTGTTATCTGCCATAACCGTCGGCTGCTGCGACCGCCGTTTTCTTATCTCAAGCAGGAAGCAACAGGTCTGATGACGTCGGCGCAATCAATAGTGGCCGCGGTCCGTGACGTCAGCAATCTCGTGGTCTTTGACTTGGCTCTAACGATGCCACGGCCACCACTGCTGCCGTCAGAAGGATAGGTGCGTCGACAGTTACCGTTCCTTGACGTCGCATTGGCATCTGGGTCGTTCCAGCAGCCTCTCCCTGAATGACGGGCGTGCCTTCCGTGAAGACGCCAGCCCCGACATTGTGAAGTAATGCGTCAACCTGTCACATACCCAGGGGGAAATATTACGTGATTAATTCACATTGATTAAACAAAGACCTCCGAGCATAGACGCGCATGTATGTGTGTGCGCGTGAAGGCGCGCGCGTCAAAGCATGCGTTTGCGTGTGAGCGCTCGTGTGTGGGTACTTGCATATACATGTGGCTGTGTTTACATGAGGGTTTCTTTGACATGTGCACGTGTACATGTGCCCACACGAACCTGCCTTTCAATCAATTAATGCATGGTTGTATGGTATTGCTGCTAGGCAACTATCCGTGTGTATAGATACAATTATTTTTTGTTTAGACCTGCCTATCGTTCCGTTTGTGTATATATATATATATGCCACAAGTGTGCAACCCATACTAGAGATTTCAATCACACAGGTGACCCACATATCAGAGTGTGAAAGGTGCCTAAGGGATCAAAAGCTTATCTTGCGGGTGAGTAGGTGTTATGAAAGCGCTAATGGCTTCAACGTCTGACAGTCATCCACCAGATGTCGCTTGTTGTACACCCCTGAATTTGTTTTCCTGTTCACGAAGGTATGTGGGTCAATCAATAACTCGTTCACAAAAGCTGATTTTGTTCTCGCAGACTTTCAGCAATGGTAGCATGTCGCGGTAATCATAAATCTAACAAGCCACACCCCTGCAGGAACCAGTAATTCATTGACTCCGCACAAGCGAAAACTGCGAAACAGAGCAAGGGGAGGTAAGAAGTGAGGGGGGGGGGGTACAGTTTCGTCTTTACAAACCAACACTTAGCCACCTTGTAAAACGTCGGAAAAATAAGTGACAATGAGGCTGCTGGAAAATGTTTTATACCGTTTTCCTTATTTTAACAGGAAGTGTGTAACGGAACGACGACAAGAAACAAAATCAAAGATTGTACACTTTTGATTCCTCATCGACTACATAGATATAGATATAGATATAGATATAGATATAGATATAGATATAGATATAGATATAGATATAGATATAGATATAGATATAGATGTGGATGTAGATGTAGCTGTAGCTGTAGATGTAGATGGATGGGTTAACTAGCATTAATTTGATATATAGATATACTGTACTGAGATTACAGAGATAGAAAACTATGTTTTTCCAGAAACATACTTCGCTATGAGATGATTGACATTAATAATAGCCAACGATCCACCAACACGCGATAAAAATATGATTTGGTCTTATCTTTCTTGCTATTTCTGCTTCAAAGAAAGTTCGCCTTTCGTACATTTACTGGAGTCAATCGAGCCCTGCACTTAGTGCGTCACTCGGCTTCTACTTTGCACGGATTCTGCAGACATACGATACAGCCGAAGTGTTCTTTCACAGTGAAATCGGATATATCAATATATCAATGCACGCGGCACAACACAATACAAGCTTATGGAATTTTGTGATTTTCCTTGTGGTATGAGGATAAAGTTGTTCATACGATCTAGCGTGGTTTTTTTATGCTATCAAAAGATTTTCAGGTTGAAAGAGAAGTTTCATAACCCGTGCATCTATCTTTTTTAGAGTAATAATAAATGTAGATTTTTAACGCGCGAGAACACATTTCATGGACACTTCTGGCGGACGAGGCACACAGACACTCTAATGAAAACAACGAACACACACACACACACACACACAACACACACAACACACACAACACACACACACACACACACAGGGAGAGATGAACTCAGAGTACACTGGGAGGCATCTGTATGTGGATTCAGTTTACTTAGAAGCATCTTGAAGCTTGTGAATATATCTTGCGAAACGTACAACTATGATACTAGTGAAATGATACTCAGACAAAATCATAATCCACTTAAAAAATACCACTTTCCGATCATACTCGCTCCCTCACACAACATGCAGATTGATAGAACATAGAACGGGCAAACTGATAGAGCAAGACTGCTCGTGAAAAAAAGCACGAGTTTGACTATCCTTCGAACCCATAAATGTTTATTAGAGACAGAAAGTATATCTAGTTACAGCAGAAGGTAGAAGTGTAAAACAAAGAAAAAAATCCCTATTGGAAAACGTTAACACGACTAAAACAAGAAATCAAGGTAGATTAATTTACAGATTTTTGTCCTGTGGAGGACATCTGCCTGTAAAATTAATTCATCCTGAAAACTTCGCCCACTCGCTGTTTGGAATGTGAGAGGTTTTCTTCTTGGAACCAAGCCCTCAAGCTATCGTGCTGGAGTTCTCAAGTGACCAAGTCATCGGGTAAAGAAGGCCTCAAACCATTAAGTCAGCAAGCCATTAGGGTACAGGTTCGCACTCAGTTACAAAACCTGGCGGTGGGCAAATGAATTAAAAAATACGTAGATTGCATTGAAAGCTTAAACAAAATGTAACGAAAATGAATCTAGAAGCCAGCGCGGTGCTTTATGCTGACAGTAAACTGCGATAATAAAACCCCACGAGCTCCGAAAATATCGGGTGTCCTCTAACTTCTTCTGTATCATTCTCTCCTCTCGCTGACTTCACAGACTGTCCATTGCGAACTCAAGAACTAAAAAGATACCCTTCCTCTGAAGGGCCGGCACAAGGAAAAGATACTGTTCCTGGAATTAACTTCTAAGCTTTCCTGCCCAAATGCTATAACGGCACATTCAAGCTTTATTGCTCTAACCGGGAAATTGCTGCTAGATATGACAACTCTAGCTGCTCTATCATAATCATTGTTGTGGTTATTGATATGATTAATTTGTATTTTAGTTATTTGTACAGAATATTTATGTATCTACTGCTTAAATTTCGATTCTTTTTTTTATAAACTCGAAACTTTGTCTGTGTGTATTAATCTTGATATATCTCACTTCTATGGCAATACATTTCTGTTTCCTGAAAATACGGCCGAAAGGCTTAACAGAAGAATTGGAGAAAAATCTAAGAAACACTTAAGAAAGTAAATGCGATTCCACAAAGCAAAACAAAAACAAATAATCTGAAAATATTTTTTAATGTCAAACATCACTACACGGCCTGTTCAATTTACTCTCCAAGACTTTCAACGCGCGCCTAATATGTTACGTGAGCGACCTTTCGGAATGTTAAGTTTTTGTTTCTATCGCTCTCATCTCTTTCTGTTGCAATCTTCTTAAAAGTAATCTTTCCAGAGGAGAACTTTACACTTTATTTAAACCTTTGGGCTACATACTAATTAGTGGTTCGAAATCAACGCATTAATTTTGATCTCGGCTCCTTAGGTCCTCAAAGAATTTATTATACGAACACTTTATTCAATTTAACGCGTATTATTCTCTTCAATAATTACTTCTTGCTTATTTCGTCGTGACGAATTTTAGCTGAAGACTTTAGTAGAGCAGAAAGCAATATTAATTAAATGTATTTTAAACTAGACTGTCTACTGTCTCTCATTTAAGGGTCGTCCCAGCTGTCTAAAACTTCTCAGAAGCTTTGGACAAACGAAAATATGTTTATAACAATAACCCATTGATAGCAAAGCAATAAAATATTAGATGATCACGCATGTGGTGTCCTCCGACTTATTTGTAAAGAAAAGACTGGACTACACACCCTGGGATTCTTTTGTCATAGCTTGTCGATGTGCCAGCTTGAATATTTGAAGTGGCATTTTCTGAGGGAAAGGGGGAAAATTACATCCTTTCGAACAGCAACAAACACTGCGCTAAACAAATGAGGCTTCATTATGTCAGTACGAGTTTGTCCCTTTATACTATAGCAAAACAACGCCATATCACAAAGCCTTTAATTTTAAACTTAAAAAACCCCTACAAACCAAATGTAAACTTCGTTTTTAAACGGCAGAAATCTCTTACGACGCAGTACCTGCCCACATTCCATTCTTCTGAATCCAATAATTTTAAGTGCTATTCAACACAGCGCGACGTGTATGTTTCTATTCTTTATCGGCTATTGTTCGCACAAGCTAGGCGAAACAGTCAAGGTATGTATTTGATATTTTATTCACTTTGTAAATGTATGTTTCTGTAAATGTATGCTTTGTCAAAGCTAAAAGGCCCCCCCCCCATGGCTTATAGCGAAAACAAAACAAATGTTCAAATCCATGGGGAGGGGAAATGGGGGAGGCATAGTGAGACGTTCTTTGAATGTGATGCCCATCACTCAGCACATTATCGCAAGAACAAGAAAAGCCCAGATTGTTGCCTATCACAAAGTTTAAAAAAACAGTTGACAAGACGATACTTTTACAAATTGTGAAACTACAGAAGAGGAATGCGATCGTAAAACAAAATAAAATTTAAATTAAGTGTGCTTTAACACAGTATCCAATTTACCTCGTAAAACAGCATTGATAATCGTACACGACTAACAACACATTACATATTAAGAAAAAAATAAGAAAAGAAGGAAGGGTAAAAGAGAAAACGTGCGAAGGAACATAGGAAGAAAGAAAAAAGAAAAAATAAAGAAGGAAAGAAAGAAGGTCGGCCATTGTCACCTTGCACGTTCGATTGGAAGATGAGGGAAAGACGGGTGTTTGTGACAGCTGGCAGCAACACAAAAGTAACACAGAGACAGGGGTCCCGTTTCAGCGAGTAGAGACAGTTTCGTGGCAGAAAAAGAAACCACCTGTGCTACGTGCATCAGCCGCTGTTGGCAGTATCGCACAGAACAATCACGGCTACAGGAATCAGTTAGCCGTCATAGCCATCTCGAACTAGTTTAATTCATGACAACTAACAAACAAGGAAACTGTCATACGTTGTCCTGATCTAAGCTAACCTAAATACGTTGACGAAATCTGTAACTTGTACCATGGGGGGGGGGGGGGAAGCAGACAAAGCTGAAATAAGAACGGTTTCCATGGATCGCGGAACTCTAGCATCTATGAAGTTCCACCCACACAATATCCTCTTTGTCGTCTGCGGCTGGGAAGGCGAAGGGAAGAGCTGGACGTGTTGGAAAGTTAAGCCCCAGAAGCCGAGAACTAGTTCCTCTCCCCACCAAGTAGCGACGTCTTGTGAAAAGGACTTCGCAGACTTGCCCACAGTGGCGGAGAAGGGCAATCAGCCACAGCTCAGACAGAGATCAGGAGCCTTGTACACGACAGCTTTAAGTGCCGCTTTTTGTCCACGATCTATAGCTTCTCCAGACATCGGCCTTGACACGAAAGTGGGCCAGTCTTCGATGACCCTGAGAAATTAACGGGAAAGGTAACAAAAGACCAACTTAACCGATAGTTGTTCTTTTCAAAAGTCCTAATTATGTAAGCTTAATGGCTGGTTATCACCAGCTTTCTCCGGATAAGGCATTCCGTGGCATGAGACAAAAATCACGACAAGCGTTAAGTCACGATCGAGCTTAATTAAGCGACCAGCATGGCTGTGACATTGTGCTTTGAATACAGCCGAGCGATCTCCATTTGTCGGATGTGCCGTCCCCTTGGCCTTATCTCTGCACGCTGAAGCGAAAACCGAGACAGTGTGAAACTGCAAAAAGTTGTAATAAGATAAGTGCCTTTCTAAAGTTTAAAGTAATGTGGCAATAAAGTGCCTGCGCTGCCAACACTTGCGTAAAAGAACTTTTCCTACTGCAAGGGACGTTAATTTACTTGGTGGGATGAACAGCGCTTATCCGCTTAGGGCTGTGAATTTCGCGCCTTTGGCCACGCCAAGACATCTTTACCTGGTAGCGCTCTTCACTGTTTTGTCGGACTGTTTGTCACCAGGGGAGACAGAAAGTCCTCCAAGGTGGTTAACGCACACAGTTAAACTGTCCACAAATCAAGAAGCGGGTTCTGCAGCAGTTTGAAGCCGAGCAGGGACAAGAAGTTCGTTGCAGCAGCGCCAGAAGTTTCCCAGCTACGTAAGGGTGCCGGTTGGGGTGGGGGTTGGGATAGAGGAGGAAGGTGATGCAGCGTTTCTTTCTCACGTACTAAAAAAAAAAAAAGTAACCTCATCACCATGCTGTTTTCGACAAGAACACTCATTAATTTTCCCTGCCCATGCAATCGCTTTAACCGAGCGCAAGGCCTAGCTCTGCGGTCGTTGCATCGTTCACCAGGGCTTTGGTGGTCAGACACCTAGAGACGCTCCTCGTTTGTACGTGTGGATTCACGCGTGAACGAGGAACTCTACACCCATCTAGCCAGCAATGTCGTTTCTGACAGTCGATCCAGCTCTGTGACCCAACTGTGGACTTCACTCTGACGATCCATCGTTGAAAAAGGGGTTTAAGAAAGAATGTAAGAAAGAACGAAGGAAAGAAAGAACGAACGAGAGAACGAACGAACGAAAGAAAGAAAGAAAGAACGAACGAAAGAAAGAGAGAACGAAAGAAAGAAAGAACGAAAGAACGAAAGAAAGAAAGAACGAAAGAAAGAACGAAAGAAAGAAAGAACGAAAGAAAGAACGAAAGAAAGAAAGAACGAAGGAAAGAAAAATAATGAAACAAAGAAAGAAGGAATGAAATTAAAGTAGCGACGTCATTCAACCTAACCTGACAAAGTGTAACTAAATCATTTAAACATATCAAGGTCTCCCCCCCCCCAAAAAAAAGAGAAAATAAATAAATAAACTTCTCGACTTATCTCCACCTTCGTCGCTCGCCTCTTGAACTTTGACGTATAGTTGTCAAAGTTTTTGGTGACCCACTAGACATGCTGAGAACTCGTTATGGTAACTATTATCCCCCTGAATATCTAGAGGTAAACAGACTTAGATACATCGATATATTATTTGTTATTCAGTTAATTAATAGATGCATGCACATTTTGTTACTGTGGTTGGTTGGTCAGTTATTCAGCTAAGGAGCGACCTCGTTACTGTTTTTACCCCATGAACAGAAGCCTGGCTGCCTGTCTGCACCACTGTTAATGCTTGTTTGCGTAGTGGCTATAGATGTAGAAAGAACCCGTTACTGTAGATGTTAGCACAGTAATACTAACACAGATAATTAGAGACATATCTTGTCAACGCAGTTTTCAGTGTAATTAATAGCTAAATAAATTAATTTCTTTCTTGTAGATATCATTCTTGTTAGGATATATGTTGCTTTAGATGTGTAGAGATCTTCAGGATTGCGCAGCTTCTGACAACATCCCTTTACCCTACCTCAACCCACCCCACCCCATCACATCCACCCACGCACACAGCCTCCTAGACAATGCTAGAGAACAGGATGCAAGTCGCACAGCTTGTCGAGTGCTTATTTTTCCTTTATTTCGTCAGAAACATCGCCTTCAGAACTCTTCGTACGTCAGACACTTTTTAACGTCGCCGAAATTGCTCCAAATGCACATACATTTTGCAGCTAATGCAAAGTGCCACTGACAAAACGATTAAAACCTATACTGCGCCGCAGCAAGTTAAGCTTTTTTAGGGGTGGGGGGTTGTTAGGGGGAATTACTGCAAGCATATTCTCTCCCTGTTGAACTTCTCGGTTTTCCCAAAACAACCCGCCAGTAATACATAGTTTTTCACAACGCCATTTGCGTGGTGGGACACGTGGCCTTTGAAGGACTCTCTACATATATATTTGATGACATCTAAAACATAAACCATTATGTGTAACATCAACGAAAATGGGCGGTCAAGTTAGCATTTTATCGCTGCCTTTTTTATTTTTGTTTTTCTTTTGCCAGTCAGCATTACAGAAAAAAGGAACACGTGACTTAATGCTGCTAACGCTGTGCTGATGGGGGTAAGATATTATGCTTATATAGTTTGGAAACTAAAACCAACGACGAGCCAACATTTTTAGTCCATTCTCTGACATTGTGTTGCACTTTAAAAACGAACCCACTTGTTCCCTCTAGGCACATCGCTACACTGGCAACATGAGCCCGAATTCTCTAGAAACAACACCTAATCCCAGCAGCACAATGGATCTCACTACCACAAAATGCCGTGTTCTCTTTTTATTTTCGTGTTTACATTCAGTTTCCAATCGACTAAAAAGCCACAAAATATTGAGTTCGATATAAAAAAAGCGTGGGTGTCTGAATACAAGATGAATGGTTGGTTGGCTATTTAAAGGGACAATGCTTCCACCTAGGGGTGATTTGGACTGACTGACTGACTGACGGAAGGACGGACTGACGGACGGACCGACTGACGGACGGACGGACGGACGGACTGACGGACGGACGGACTGACGGACGGACGGACCGACGGACGGACGGACGGACGGACGGACGGACGGACGGACGGACGGACTCATTCATTTATTCACTCATATCGCTATGCAAATCAGAGTAGACAACTGGCCAAGTAAAGTTGTGCCCCATGCAGAAAACTGTTCGCTGGAGACGACACGTAAGCTCACGCCACACACTTTTCGCTGTTTTGGTGACCAATGCTCACCAGGGCGATCACAACTACAACTGGGCATTTGGTGGTGGATGGGGAGGGTGGAGGTGAAGGGACAGAAGAAGGGCAGAAAAGCTCTTCCCTTCGCGACCCCACCGCATCATTTTTTCTTTCATTTTTCCTTCCCTTTTCCTCTTTTCGTTTCTCTCTGGGAAAATGTAGAAAGACATCAGACTGTAAAAGCACCTACCTCGATCTGCATTACTGCTTTCGCACCCTACTCACCACCCACAAGCCTGACAGTTCTTTCAATCTTTGTGATACACTCTTCAAACAGGCCAGGTTAAAACGCGGGGGTTGGGGGGTGGATCATAAGACAAAAAGTATGATACTAATAACGACCACGATATTCATAACAGCAATGTAAAAAGAGTCATAGCTAACTTTAACAGTTTTACAAATTAAGACGAAACTTCCTCTTGAATGACAGAATTATGAATTCTGTTTTCAACATAAACAAAACGTATCTAGAAAAGACCTCTGAGAAAATTTATTTTAAAAATACAGCTGACAGAAGACAGGTGACGTCATCTCTGTTAAACATTTAGTGGAGCTCAAAATTTTTACAGATACGAAGGCGCTTGAAATGGATTAAAAAGAAGACAGCACACACGTAGGGAGGCCAGAAGACAGCCCATAGCTGTCAGCTGCACGTGCCGATCCGTTCAACTTTAAATGTCAGCGTGTAACATCCAGCAAAACACAACAAAAATTGTTTAACCCTCTCACTCCCTCTTCCCTAAGATTTTCAAAATCTTTCAAAAGGAGGAACGGGTGAAAAGACCCACACATTTGAAATAACGTCAGGGACCACGATGCTTGAAGAAATGCTCTCGTCCGTAAATGGAGAGAAGGCTTTTAATCAGCGGTCAGGACCAGGGCTCTCGCCATTCTACACAAGTATCAGACATCTGTAACCCGCGGGCTAACTGTCTAAGCCCAAATTATCTGAAAAATAATTATCCATACCCTCGAGTCCCACTCATAACAAGCTCTTGAAGACTGTTTAAATTTTCCGAAAACACAGGACTGCAAGACCAACCGGCTTACTTTCTCAGGCTACATTTCACTGAAAATAGAATAAAGTAAAATAAAGCTATTTCCATGTTGTCGTGCAGCAATAATTGTCCATCATGCTAAAACAAGCCACAGACAATATAAACTGCCTCCCTCCCCCCACCATACCTCCCCACCGGAGATGGATGTGAGCGCACGAATATTATTCTCCTGTCACCGGCTTTAAAGGCTCTAATAAAGCATACGTTAGATTAAGGAGAGCCTAGAAGATCGATATGTGGAATGAAATAACATTGTCTTCAAGGCAGGAGAGCTTCTGATGAGACGAAAATAGCTAGTCGCTGACTGAAAGGCCGTCGTTAGCTAAAGCAAGGGGGGGGGGCGAAACTGGGGGCCACTTCTACGTTGCAAAATGGTATCCATGAAAAGATCAGAACAAGCAGTCTTGGATGGTCTTTACGCAGAAAACATGTGTTGTTTGCACGAAGATTGTTTTTTTTAAATGCTGGCTATGATTATGCGTTGGATTCGGGCGATATCTTTAAATTTCCTTCCTTCTTGTTTACACGAATTGTTTTAAGAATAAGGTAAGCGATGGAGATGACTGCTCAAGGCAATAGCGACCCGTCTCTTTGCTGAAAAGACCTCTGCCGCCTTATCCAATCGTATCTTGATCGGGTTGGAAATGTGTGCAGGGTTCTGTCAGAACGAATCAGGAACACTTATAGCAGACAGCAAGCAGGTGACGACATAAACATCAGGTCATTTTGAGCAGAGTGAACGACAGCGTGGACGGTAAAGAATAGGCGTGCAGACGACAGTATTTTCTATAAAAGGACTCAAACCAGTGTCCAAAGACTTAATCTCCTCTGGGAAGAACGCTTTTGCCACGTGTCAAGTACACGCTTTCTTTCTAGAGTATTCGGTAACTAATCGCCGAAAATGACAGCTAATTCCTCCAAAGATATTTAGCAGACAACGAGGAAAAACGAAGGATTTTCGACCATGGCAGCAGAAGGTCATTCATAATGAAGATGTCCTTAATCGCGGACAGATCTGGCACTCGCCTTTTACATTCACGAACATTGCTTTCTTCTAGTTTTGGAAGTAGATTAACTTTTTTTTCTGTTTATTATACCAGATTGCTATAGGCGAATCTAACAGGTGAATCTCACCCCTTCCAGCCACGCGTTCACACGCCAAACTATTCCCTCATCGATCTACGAAGATGTCAAAATGTGCCAAGAGAAAGGAAGGGACGATATATTAGACGCTTGGATAATTCTCTAGTCCTCACTGTTTCGTACTTGTGTTAGCAAGATTTGGAAACGTGAACAGAAAACGCTCTTAAGGTGTCCCCTCATACAGCGAAAACAGAGTTTTTTTTAACTGTCTGGGCTGCTATTCATGCCCAGAAATTATCCTGTAATCTTGTTAACATCTCGTCTCAGTTAGCTGATACCGTAGGAGTACGTCTTGAAATTTCGTCTCACGACAGTGTATCCACAAGTTCGCGCTTCCGGTACCGCTTGGCGTGATACCCAAACGGCGCTGGAGGCAAGCTTGTGCCAGTCATGATCGTGAGTTCCGGTTTGCCTTCATCCTCTCAGTTAATCAGCCATGCACAGCCAGCAAAATTCATGGTTTTAGGCTTAAATAAAAGGTTTTAAAGGTATATCAAGCATCAGAAAGCACTTTCTGAATTGTGTGATGCATAATATGTTAAAAACCGACACTTGAGTACGTACATTTAACAGATTTGTGTGGGTACTTTTATCGTCTGCTCGTCCGACGTGTATACGAAATACAGAACAGCCACCGAAATCCATGGTTTTAGGTCTAAATAAATGTTTTTAAAGGTATAGCAAGCATCAGAATGCAATTTCTGAATTATTTTATGTATAACATGCCAACAGCCGACACTTGTGTATACACGGCAGACGGGCAGACGATGACAGTACTGACAAATCTGTAAAATGTACGTACACAAGTGTCGATTTTTGACATCAGATAATTCAGAAAGTGCATTCTGATGTATTTCGTATACACGGCAGACGAGCAGACGATAACAGTACTGACATAAATATGTAAAATGCACGTACACAAGTGTCGATTTTTGACATATTAAACATCAGATAATTCAAAAAGTGCGTTCTGATGTATTTCGTGTACACGGCGGACGAGCAGACGATAACTCATTAACTGTACTGACACAAATTTGTAAAATGTACGTACACAAATAATGTCGATTTTTGACATATTATGCATCAAATAATTCAGAAAGTGCATTTTAATGCTTGATATACCTTTAAAACCTTTATTTAGATCTAAGACCATGAATTTTGGTGGCTGTTCGTGGCTGTTCGGGGTTTCGTATGACCGGTTCACAGGGGCACTCGCCGTGCAGAAGTGGTTTGTGCACCACACATTGCGTAAGACACCACCGATGTAAAACTCTTCTGTTTTTTTTACACCCGATAAATGAGCAGGTGTCACCACCACCTTTTTGATATTTTTTTCTTCGATTTCTGGCTGGAATGCGAGCCGCTTGCGAGATGCAGCTATCACTTAACTAGCTAAGCGGAAGTGAGGATCATGAGCCTCGAAGTGGCTTGAGACATGGCCCCGGCCACAGTATCCTCAAATGGCGTGCGCGAACTTGTGGATTAACGTCGAGAATAGTTAAGAACTGATCTAAATATAGTCACTGGATATTCCCTTTCTAGACCAATAGGATTGCGGCTTTCAAGTGAACTTCCTGCAGTGGACTGTTTATTACCAAAATCTGTCTTCAGAATCTTGAACTTGCCCCAGAGAAATCCCCTTAAAGTTTGTATTGTCTATCACACCAGAGATCGCTGACTGACTGACTGACTGACTGACTGACTGACTGACTGACTGACTGACTGACTGACTGACTGACTGACTGACTGACTGACTGACCCAAGCATATCTCCCGCATGCGAGAGGTCCACGACATCTATAGTTATGTCTGTGGCGACTGAGTATCGTGTAAAACACGTTTATCATATTCGTAAACGGAGGAAGGTTTACCTTAGTATTATTATATTTTTTGGTCAAAAAGACGGACTATGTAACTATTTCTCTCCAGTTTTGATATACGCTAATCGGGCTTTGTTCCTCGCTCGAACAAGTAAATACACTATCAGCACTGACCATTATCGCTAATATATCGTCATGAATCGCAGTTGTTATATTTAAATCCCTTCTGAACTTTAAAAAGGCTGGTATCTGGACAAAAATGTATGGTGTAGATAAATCTCAGCTGTCAAAGCAGAACGTGTTTAAAAGATGCTACAAGTGAAAGTGAGAATAAATTCCTTTTTTTCCCCACGTTCCTTCTTTCCCTCCTTCCTGTACAACTTACAAGCAAACATTAAAAGAAAGATTTTCAGGCAAAGTAGAAAAATGTGTATGACGCAAATCAGCTGGTTACTTCTAGTCTACTCCCATTTGCAAACTTTCCTGAAAAATGTTCGCACAGCAATATTTAAATATAAAAAATCACAGTACATTGTGGCTTTGGGGGAAGCAACCGATGAAGAACATTGACAATGTGGGAGCGGTTTGACAAATGTACACACCGATGCGTTCGTACACGCATTCGCGCGCATGCGCACATATACGTGCGCGCGGTCACAAAGAAACATGGCCTCGCAAATACTCGCGCAGTCGCCTTCACTGACGCCAGTACACACGTAGCCTTACGCGCCATGCTCATGCAAGCGCCCTCGTGCAAACATATTCAAGAGGAAAAAAAGGACACACAAAAAGGCACGGAGATGTCCAACAGCCCGGGAAAAAGATCTCTGTGACCATTGACTTGCCTTCAAGGAAATTTGTGACCTTCAGACAGCACTCTCTACAAACGCAGTTTCTATACTTTTTAACCAATGTCTAATGTTCTCGCGGTTTGCATTCTAGAAGCCACCAAAACGTTTGCAACAACTTTGACAGAAAAGACAGCCCTAATTTAGATTTTTTTTCTTCTTCTCTTGAGAAACAAGTCTGGAGTCAGATGTTCTCTTAGAACACTTACCTACCCTCCCCAATATCGCGTTAAAAAGGCTTCGTCAAACCGCGGGCTTGCTTTTTCTGTCCCCATTTTTTCCCCCGCAGGCTACAGACGAACGGCTGGGCAGTGCAGGAAGTTCGCTTCGTTAGTTCTCCCCCCTTCTATCTCTTCTCATCCTCCCCACACCCCCTCCTCTCCTCTCCCTTCCGCTCCCTCGTTTCCGGTTTTCGTACCCCCCACGGCCCAATCGCTTTCGTACACGAACTTTACAGTACGCGTTTTTGCAGAACAAGAAACGGCGCTATTTTTATAAATAAAAAGTCCACAACTTCTTACAGTTGATTCGTACATGCCTCGCTGTACAGAAACCTATTATAGGAATCAGTGAAAGCAGAAAGAGCATATGTTAAGTCGTTAGTTTAAGTTTTTTCTTTCTCTCTCTTTCCCTCTCTCTTCCGTCCCTCCCTCCCAAGCTCTCATTCGCTCACACATTTGCTCATTCTGTTCCTCCCACCCATCTTCCCTCTTTGTTTCCCTCTTTCCTTCCCTCATTCCTTTCCTTTTCCTTCTTTCCTTCTGCACATTTTCTCCTTTTTTCTGTACTCCAGATTTCTATTTAGCTTGCGAAGTAAGAAATCAAGCGACGCGGGCTATGTAGTTCTACCACTTTCTAACGTTCTTGAAGAACACTTTGAAAACCTCAAAACGCCTCAAAGGCCTTCAGGCAACCTCACGCCACCAAGAATGAGAGTTTCCACGGGGTCTACAGGCAAACAGATATCGACTCCAGTGGCTCGCGCCTCAAGTATTCGAGGAAAATCATCAAGTCGTTCGGTTCCCGATACTTGCACAGTACGCTGGCTGTAGTTGTCTGCCCAAAGACATGGCCATCACATTACGGTCTGTTAACCTCAGACAGCAATCTAGTTATCGCTGGTCCTAGGCACGCCCGATTCCCGCTTGAACAGACCGCGGAGATTTCCTTTAACGTTGCCTTTCTGTCCCCAGCCACCTAACCTGATGATAACTGTTTTAACAAGGCAAAGTCTATCAAAACTATGGTCTCAAGAGAGCGCCGACTTCAAGCAATGAAGCGAAAGTCTTGTCCCTTGAATATAATTTCATCAAGATGTTTTGCCGTTGCTACCGCAAGGCGTTGATTCGTTGGGCAAAGACGCGAAAAGTGGATTTCAGAGTCTTGGGTGTACAACATGTTTGACTACCAGAACAAAATCAGTGCGCAACAACTTCTCCTCAGTAAACGTACTCAGATTATCTGCAAGCGCGCATTTTATGTTCCTAATGCTGCCTGCCTGTCCATTTCATTAGTCTACTTCTGATGAAATTGGAACTTCGACGGGTTGCAAGGAGTTGCAAAATTTTATTTTGGTCCTTTTCTCAAAACGCGAACGTCTTTTACTAAAAATCTGTACATTACCCTTTCCACAAAATCCATTCACAAAGTGTACGTAAATTTGTGCCAGCATATGAACGCAGATCAGACTGAAATAATAAACCCCAAACAAAAACAAGTAAAACAAATAACAAAACAGAACAAGAAATCCACTAGTAAAACTGTCAACATCATTATAAACGTTCTTAAACAAACTGGGTCACGTGTTTGCCTTCATCACGATGGACATGACCTGAGGAATTACGTAATCGCTAGCAAGTAGGAGGCCGCAGAAAACAATAATCTTGGCAATCTTGCTCCAAGCCATCGCCGTCTATCAAGAAGAAAGCTGGTCATGAATAACAAATCAATTACAAACCTCGATCCTGATGGAAGAGTAGACGGCAGAAGTCTTTAAAATTCTAAAGGTAACGAGAGAGAAGACCCCCCCCACCACCACCACCACCACTGGCGAAGTGTGTTCCCAACAACTTGCTTAAAGAATGGGAAAAGATAATGGATAAGACAAAGGGGGTGTTTTCTAGAAAAAAGCGTAGGAAATCTTTGGAGCATGCAACGTTTTCCAAGCATGCGTCCATTGTTGACACATCCTTGCTTTCTCTCTCTGGAGAAGAGAAAAGAAAGTCAAACTGTGGAAGAAAATCTTCCTATACAAGAAACATCAAGAAAGGTTTATATTGTTTAAGGAGTTTATCTCTAAATTGTCACGTAGATATGATTTCAATAGTTAAATAACTCAACGTTATGTCACAGTGCAAATGCGAAATAAGCCATATAAAACACCATGAAAGGTTTATATTGTTCAAGGACTTTATCTCTATATTGCCACGTAGATATGGTTTCAATAGTGAAATGAATCAACGTTATGTTACAGTGAAAATGCGAAATGAGTCGTAAAAACCCGACTACGTCATAAAACTTTATTCTCTCTACACTGGGTCCCTATAATAAAGGTTTGTCTTTCAAACCATCTCCCACTCTGTGTTCCACAGAACTTTCTTTTCTCCTCTTGATAGGTACAGGTGTACATACTATACGGAAACTATGTATAACATAAAACGTAGATACGAACTTTCATCCAAACCCATACTCAGTGTTTAGCCATAGACTGTTCTACAAGCGTTCATAAAACAGCTTCCAGTTCTAGAGAACAGAACAGGAGAGAAGAAACCTAGAGATTCATAGACAGTATCAACAATACTGTAAAATTAACTATAGCAGTGGAAGCCTTTCCCCACGACATAAACATGAAGGCGTACAATTCCAGTGGCTTTGCTACCTCTCATGTTAGTCACGAACAATGACGTCTGTCACCTGACTGGGAACTGTGGTATAGAAGAAATATCATTGCCACGACTTTTATGAATTCCCCCATAATACAGAGGATGAACACTGTTTCATCTATAAAAAAAAATCTCATTCGAAGACTCAATTGAAAATCTTTGTATTTTTATTCTTTCCTTTAGGTGCTGGTCTGATGGGACTTGCTATCAGGGGACTCAATGAGATTCGTCATCGCGGCTCATCTACCGCAGAAGATCAGACTTCAATTATTGGCTGGGGAGGGCGATCGTAAAAAGATGGGTAGGCAGATGAGATCACATTGTCTCCTCTACAGAGCGTGTCCCCTACGTTCTGGCAAATAGGTGACTAAACAATCGCTCGGTCGGGGAACTCATTGCAGAACCTAGAAGCCATGATCAAGATCAAGCTGGATTTCTTTTCCTCTCCCCACTTCAGCAGTACGTTCTAACGTACCTTTGTAGTCAAACAAGTGTTTCCTTTACAATATACAGGTAGCCGGGTGGTGGCTACATAACACCCAGGCGCCCACCCAGCCGGCCCCTGAACTCTCCTAGCCGGCATAGCGTGGGAAGGTGCATCACGCACCGTCTGTTACTCAAGAGTGAGAAACAAAGGCTATCTGTGTCTTCTCATCCCATGACCCAACGGTGGGCAGGGAAGGGCCAAGGACTCCCTGTCTGAGGCTACCGTAACCCTTAGATGTAATCTAGGTGCGGCCAAGTTTCCCCAGAGAAGGGTAGGGCCACTTAGAGACATAGAGGTGGTCAGGGTCGCTCTAGAACAAGAGTGGACCGAGCATCTCAGCGGGAGGCGAGGGCGAGAGGTCAGCGACAATGTGGGAGGAGCGTGGTTAAAAAGAGCAGAAGAAAAGTAGACGTTTTTGGTTCATTCAGAGTGAGAGCTTCCAGTCAGTCACTCGAGCATGCATTGAGTTTTGAGTCGCCTGTACATGCGGCATCGCTAGAAGGTCCGTCCTGTGTTCGCACAGCGACGTGAATAAGAATTAAAGTTTGGATGTAGGAGCAAAGACGCCTTGTTGCTGTGTCCAGAGTGGAAGATAACAGAGCCATTGCCACAACTGCGATAGTAACAAACCCGCTACCGCTCGACCCTGTTACATACAAGCCAGGGTACCCGGCGCTGCCCGGGTTCTTCTTACCCCAACCCCACCCCTTCTGTAACTTCCACCCCTACCCCTTTACTAGCCCCCACCCCTCACCCCTAACACGTACCCCTTCCCTGCCGTCTACCTGTTGTCAAGCCTGGCAAGGGAAATTGCTCTTCGTACGAAAAGGAAAAGACTGTGTGGTGATCTCCCTTGCGCGCTGATCGCTGTGTATATGTCTTGTTAAAGGCGTCGTCATATTTATTATTTCATTTTTGTTTAGACCTATGTAAAGAGTTGAAATATAGCCTATGACCATCTGTAGGTGAAAAGGAATCAGCGTGCCGAATTTCGTGTGGATCGGTTCAAGCATGCGGATTTGTACAGCAAACAAACCCACACACATACATACACACCATCGGCTTTATATATGAGAGGTATATGTACATGTTGAAGACCTTACGCCTCTGCTGTCGGTCATATTTTAACAACTACTGGTGTGTGGGGTGGGTGGGGTGTCAGGTGTCTGTGTAATGTGACTAGGTGGGACTGAAGTCTGTGTTGTGACAGCAGTCCCTCATGTCTTTAGCAACACCGTCCTGATATGCACCTTTGTCTGCGACTGGACGCTAACATCAAACGCACACCCACCAACCCACGCACCCACCCTGTTGCATTTTCCATTTACATGTTTTTTTCTATTTAAGATTTCATTTAGCGAATCTAGAAGAACCATTAAAATTTTATTATCGTTAATGTTACACAGATTTGTCTCTAAACCTTCATGTTGTTGACGAAGTCTTGATGGCTACGAATTTATCTGGATAATCTATTTGGGGGTGGGTTTCTAAAACATCAAGGGGACAAAAACTATTAGAGCTTGGACGGATTGACGGAGGTTTGACTAAGCACATTACAGGAAAGAGCGAGAGAAAACGAAACCCGGCTATTTTAAATTTAAGATTCCAATACCACTTCTAATAGGATTAAGCGTAACAAGGTCTCTTCCACCAGTGGGCGCAGGTTGGCATCTCATGACAATAAAATGCATTCATTCCGGCGAAGACCACTGCGCTGGAAGGCGTCAGGGGTGGTCCTGAACTGACGATGACGGGGGAGGGGGGGAATTCAAGATTAAGAGCTCAGAATTCGCAGAGGCAAATGCGTGTTCGGCGTTTCCCGTGGGATTAGGAGCGCGAGCCGTAATCCCTTTACGAAGACCTCGCTTCTGGTGAAAGAAACTCTGCGAATCCGCCTGTACTGTAACATCGATTTTTGTCGGGCTTGATGGATGGCCTTTGACGGAAACGTGTTTGTTCAGACTAGTCCGTTTGATGCCTTTTAGAAAGGATTTTTTCTTTTAAGAGCTGCACCAGACATTTTCACACTCGACGAGAAACCATCCTAACCACATGCTATCCGTCTAGCATTATCTCTCACAAAAAGACCGATACAGTGCATAAGTTACCTGTTGGTATGATGGATGGTGGGTAGTGGATTGTAGATTACGGATGGTAGATGGTGGATAGTTCTTGTTGTTGCTGTTGCTGTTCCTGCACTCGTCTTTGTTTTCAGACAGCTTAGCTATTACTTCTTGGGATTAAACTGATTATCAGCAGACGTCCGATCGACGACGCATCTATATCAACATTATCTGAAAAGATGCTTAGATTTTTTTTTTTGATATTAGAGTCCTGTTGTATGTGTTTGGTTTGAAGGTGCTGTTATCCAGACGTATCTTAATGCATTTCCTGTCTGCCCAATCTCCTGTCCCCTCCAAAATCAATCAAGGCTAGAGATATTGCTTATCTTCTCATAATTATCTATAAAGTATTCTGTGTCCGTACGTGCATCACCAGCTCACGCGAAGACAATAATAACCGATATGATTGGTAGTGGTTGTAAATTTAAACAATATTACACCATTTGTTTTCAGTCTTATACCTAAAGAGTTAACACTGCTGAAGATGTTTCCAGCAACAAAGGCCAGCAACAAAGTCTCCAGCCCAGCATTAACCTGCGACTACTTTGTAGTGTTTCTGTGATCAAACAGAAAAAAGTCCATCACATGCATCTAAATGGTGACATGATGCTGGTCGATAATTATCGGCCGATATAATATCTTGCAAGCTAGCTAACTGTTCGTACGCCACACCGGCTTGACAAAATAAGTGTTGGTTATCATAACTACAGGCTTTGAACCCATTCCATTCATCATACATATGGTTTGTTCTCTTTAGCTCTTGTTTAACTGTTGTTTTTTGTGTTTGTTCTTGTGTTATTTCGTGCGTTCGTTCGTTCTTTCGCTCATTCGTTCATTCCTTTGTTTGTTTGTTTGCTATTTTGATTAAATTCTTGCTTGCTTCATGGTTTGTCAGTGTTTAGTGTTTTCTGTCAGTTTGGAAAAAAGCCTTTTGCCAAAAGCGGAACATGCGACCTAAAACATTTTCGACAATCACCCCAGACAGAAGTAAACTTGAACTTTATTTTTGTAGATTTGTCCTTGAGAAAAAAATAACCTCAGCTCATACAAAGCTCAGCGTCATTTATGATGTCTGACGATCGCTACATTCTTTCCGATGAAGAGCGCTTTTCTGCAAACTGCGGTCTGCGGTTATCACAGTGTGAACGGCGCCTGCTTCTTTTAGGCTGGAATGACTTCTTAGTGTTCTTGCCAGCTGTTTTGATTAGAAGCTCTCGGTCTAGCAGGCACAGTGCCCCCAGCCAGCTTCACCCACTGCTACTTCCACTCATTGCCACCTGGCACAGGAATGCCTAACTTTCCTTTGCCTACATCGCGACACGGATGTGTTCGGTAGCAAACCATTTCCGCAAAATATTCTGGAGGAATAAACGAGGGCCTTACGGAGTCTTGCCTCGATGCCGTTCTCTTGGTATCCAGCGAATTTCCAGGTGCAGCGCTGAACCGCTCCCTGCAGCTTCAGGAGGGATTGCGTTGATGACCTCAGGCACGGCACGTGAAATGACGTTACCAGAGGACATCAGAACCCGGATCACACAACGCCATGTTTAGGATCTGATTTTGGTTGGTTGGTTATCTGAGATAATATGGACGATGCCTGCTAAATCAGCAGGATTCCAGTGGACTACGTTTCTTCCCAATAAATCACAGCAAAATCACATCTTGTGAGCTTTCTAAATCGTGTTCAATAATGCAGTTCATATTGCGGGTGTTTGCTCGGCTTCATGGAAAAGCTCTCAAAGTGTACAACTGATTGAATGTCTCGGCTATTGTGTCAATCTCCCTCTCTCTCTCTCTCTCACACACACACACAGACCTTTCCAAAATACGAGGCTGTTACAGAAAAAGTGTTTAAGGCAGAACAATTGTATTTCAATCATTATAACTGACTTAAAATTGAGAATCAAGATTACTTTGCATTTACCAAATCTTTGAGGGCAAACATTCTAAATGGCCTGTTATGAAAAGCTTGCGGAAAATAGGGTAATAAAATTTTATCGCGATTTGATCTTTAAGAAAGTGTTTTGACCTTTTGCCTCACCGCAAAAATTTTGTACGAGATCACTCGAGTTTACTCAGATGTTTGTTTCCAGATCCCGGGAATTTCATACAGTGATGGCAGCACAGTTAGAAAGCCACTGAGTGTGTGTGTGTGTGAGAGGGGGTGTGTGTGGTTGGTTGGTTGGTTGGTTGGTTGGTTGGTTGGTTGGTTGGTTGGTTGGTTGGTTGGTTGGTTGGTTGGTTGGTTGGTTGGTTGGTTGGTTGGTTGGTTGGTTGGGGACTGTTTGACAGCAAAGTCCAGACAATTGAATTCTAGCAAAAATGTCAACAAACTGAGACAATCATAGGTAAAAAAAATCTAAGATATCAATTTTCACATGCACGCATATACATACGTATCTACCCATGCACACGTACCTACATCATAAACAAAGACATATTAATGTGTACGTCCAGTCTAACGAAGATGCTTGAATCTCAGCTCAACATTCAGTCACTTCTACTGAAATCATTTGCGAGCATAAACTAACCACCACACCCCCTGTCACCTCACACGCGTGCACACACGTTGCAGACTGCTGGAGGTTGTTTACTTCATTTTAAAAACAAAACTGTATTTGCATTTCTGTCTTAGTCTTCAGCTGCGCCTATAACAGTGATACGTGTTTTCCGATGGGATTTGCCATGCGGCTACTTTTTTCTAGATTATTTAATAAATCATTTACATCCCTTTTCCTCTATGGAATTTGCCTTGCGTCTGGTTTTTCTATAATATGTAATAAATACTTTTTTACACTTATCTATTGAATTTATTATGTGCCTACCTTTTGCAAAGCATAAATAATTTACATCCGTTTTTGTTATGGGATTGGCTATGTACGTACTTTTTGTGGAATATGTGAATATTACAGCCCTTTTTTTTCTCTCTTTATGGCAACTGTTTTGCGCCTATGGTTCACAAAATTTATAAATATTTTACAGTGTTTTCTGTGGGATTTGTTATGTGCGCACTTTCTGTCCAATAAGTAAATATTTTCCAGCGTTTTTTTCTGCATGGCATTAGCTATGCGCTTACTTTTTGAAGAATATTTAAATATTGTACAGCCCGAAGAAAAGATAAACATGTCGTTTGACATGGTAGAGCAGTTGAAATTAAGCACACACCCAGATAAATCCATCGGTTCATTCCTTCCTTGCAGATACCCGTACGTCCTAACTGGGAAGGAAATGAGGATCACGTGTCGCTTAACCAGAGAGTGGCCGCTGCCCAGCGCGATAGCCCGAGGGGACCCGATTTTTGTCCAATGACAAAAGTGTTTCTGAGACAGCCCGAGAGGACCAGGGGAGGGAAGAGGGGGAAGAGGGAGGGAAGAGGGAGGGAAGAGAGGGAGCTGCGCCAGCCTCAAATCGCTATGGAAAATCTCGGCCGCGGCACTGGCGCGTTAATTGTGTTAGGAGCGCGCGCCAGTTGATACAGACCAGCAGTCAGACTGCGCACTACTCTGCCCGCAGACTTGATTCTATTTATAGACGCAGGAAGTGGATTAACTCTGTCACTCTGTCTCACCCAGCCCTACCCTCACCACATCCCTCGTTCTTATCAGTCAGGAGTTTAGGAAAATTTTTAAAAAGTTTGGTCCCTGTACCCAAACGAGATTAAGTCCAACCCTTGGCAGAGCCGAATGGTCTGAACGCTTTGTACATACGTGAAACAAGAGGAGTAATTTCCTGAAGATAAATAACCTCAACGCAAAGATAGGCACGCGTCGACTAAATATAATTTCCAGTGGATTTTTTCGGGGGGAGACAGCAGTGACAAACACTGACGTTTCCTGCCCGACGGTTAGTATAGTTTGGAAGGGGGGGGGGTCGGGGAGGGGAGGGGGCGGGAGGTCATTGGCTTGTGTTTTCGTCGTTCTTTGTATCAGATGAGGGTGGACTACTTGGTTTAATCAGAGTTCTACAAGATGTCAACACTCAACAGGTATGAATTACATAAAAGAAAGAACGGCCCCATCGCACTCACAGATTGACTCATACACACGCAGTCACCCACATCATTCATGCTCATAATCACGTGCACATGCAGTCAGGTCATGCGCACTCGCAGATACTCATATGAGTACCCACTCACTGACGTCAACCGTAGGAGCTGAAGCTTGTTCATTTGCATAGAAAAATCCAGGTTCCTGTCCGTCAGTAGATCTTTATCAAAGAATTTCTTTTCGCTTCTGCTCACCTCTGTCTACAAAGTATAATGTCCAGAATAGTCGTTAAATGTTTGAGGTACTGTACTAAACAAGCTTCGTCGTCTTAACACTCCTTGCTGTCCTCTACGGAGTCACTGCCAAGCAAAGCTGAAAATTGTCGTACGCTATTTTCTTTCAGTAATATCCCCCCACCCCCTCAGAAAGGTCTTCAGAATGAACCACCTTCTCTGGCAGTTCAAGAAGTCATGGAGAACAACCATTTTATGCTTTTCTAGCCTTCGATTCTAGCGACAGGATTTCTTACAAAGATCGATGGGGTGTAGTAATTGCTTTTCTACTCCAAGTAATTGCATGTTCCTCTTTGCCTCCACTCGTCCTGTCCAAGACAGGTTCAGAGTTCCTGCCAATATCAATTTCCCACCATAGCGTGTGTACTCACCGTTTGAGAAAGATTTCTCTTAACAGTCGCCGAACTTCAGTTTAGACGATTTAATTAACACTGATTTATAGGATTCCAGTGGCATGTTATCTAAAAATATAAACAAGACAGCTGTCTTGCCTGACGCAAGTTATATTAATTCTACAGATCGTTCTTCGACAGCGAACGCAAGCACTCTGGTCTTCCCATTTTTTTTGGCAATTGCAGTATGATTAGTTAAGCATTCATTCAGAAGAAAATTAGTTCAAGTCCTCTTCACACGTATTATAACGAAATATTTAATATAATTTTCCTCTGTAAACCTCCCCCCCCCCGGCAAAAGAAATTTAAATTTCCACCATTCATGTATCGTAATCGCTTTTTTTTTCGTTAGATTGTCACGAAAACGTGCCATGTCACTACGGACGCGTTAGTGAAAACGCTAGTTCGACTACACTCAGCGATGACGAAGCGCTAAATTTAGAACGCTGAGTATCGGTCAACCCGCGTGATTGGGGTGGGAGACGCGCTCAGTTTGAAAGTTAGGGGACTGACGACAATGAGAGAACAGTGCAGAAGGAATGAAGGACAGCGACGCAGCGAGTGAAGGACGGTGGTAGAACCACGAGTGCCAAGACACCGTAGCAGAACCCTTTATCTGCAATGTGAGGCCGAAGGAACATCGGCCTGGATTTTGTGTGTGTAACCCCTTCTACCAAGTCGACAGGTAGGACAAACCACCCCGTGGAGTTCTTTTTTTTACTATTTTGTAACACATGTTATTTTGCACGCACTCTGAATGCTATAGTAATGTGTGCGCCTAGGATTTTTCTTTCTGTGTGTTTTCGAGGCTTTACCGTGTATGTCGATGCGACATCCTCGCCATAATACAGCGTGACTATTGTAAAGGACATGCGTTAAAGTCGGAGAACTGATAGGAAATACTAAACAGTCAAGAGACTGTCCGATTTACTCTCGCTTTGAAATCCTTTGTGAAAAATTACTTTTGATAGTAAGTCTGTGTGACGACACTTTGAAATCCTTTGCGGATAATTGCTTTCGATAGTAAGTATTGTGTGACAGCACTTTGAAACCCTAATTATTCTAGTTTTAGTCTGTGTGGAAAAAAAACTTAAGGTGCGGGAGAAACAGATCGAGACTTTAAGAACAGTAAGCGACTACAAAGATTTATTGGCTAAGGGCATGGATCATGTCTGAAGAATTGACATTTTTGTGTAAACGCGAGGAGAGGAGCCGTGATTGGCTAATATTGTGATATTTTCGATAGATGAGAGCGAGCAGAGTATAGTGAGGCTAGTAAGATAGTTTGTGTACACGCTCTGCGATCTGTGGGAGTTTAGTGGGAGGACGCTGTGTATGTTTTGTAAAGCACGTATATATCACAGGGTTAGTGCGAGCGTGTAGTTTAATAAATAATGCCCGGGTCCTTTTTAGGAAAACTACATCGTCTCGTGTCTTGTCTTTGTGTCGCTTGGTGAGTGCAAGAGTGGCCGAGTGGCGTGTGACATAGACATCAACAGCGTTCAGATCGATCCCAGTTCTTCAACCAACGTAGTCAGGTGCTTACGTTACAAAACTTGTCTATAACTCTCGGGGATCATAGCAACATGTTTCCAGTGTAAAAATGGAGACTGTTAGTAAATTACCACGAAATTAAAAATCATGGTTTATTACGAATGAAAAAAAAATAAATTGGATGTTTTGAGCGAAATCGAACAAATGTCTTTCGGAAATTCGTTTGGTCAAATTTAAGTAAACTATTATTTTACCACTTATGAGACAACACATACTTCCTTCGCCATCTTTTCACAGTATGTACTTCATAAGTTCTATATTTGTTTAATCACTGCAATTTGAATTTTAAATTTAAAATGCATCACCGATCTCAGTTTTTTAAATGTTGGTATGCTTCTGCATTTTCACCTTTCTGTTACCTATTAATTAACTCTGACACAGCACGAAAGTGTGTGGTTTTCCAACATCAAATACAAATGCGGCCTGTTCCCTCTGATTCTTGCCTGACCCATTCATTTGTGGCTAGTGCCCAAATTACATTAAAAACCAATTCTCGGAATCTGGCCACCTCGTGCACATGCGAATTCCCAGGCAGAAAGGAAAAGAACAAATTTAATTCTTACAAACTTCGTACTCTATAACCGTAACAATGACGTCATTAGGTAGTCACGTGCCAAGGGCAAGGCCAAAGGACCCTAGCAACAATCGATCGATCATTTTCTGGGAGAGTTTTTTTTTTCAGTGCAGGGGAAAAACGTTGTTCAAATGTCAGCTTACCACCTGTTGTTCTTTTCCGCTCTTTGTACGCTGCGTCTCATTGTCTCTCAGATTATTCAGACGCATTCTCTTGGCTGACAGAACTTGACAGAACACTTTGTTAACGATATCGCTGTATGACATTTACATGTTTGGCATTTTGTTCCGCTATTCGTCGACATTGGCAAACACATTTCCTGAATGAATCCCTCCCCTTCCTTCACGCCCCACTTTCTTCTTGATCTTGTGTAGGCCTGTCTCCTGGTCTACCGAACACCGAACTCACGGCGTGCTTAAAGGTTGAAGGGGAGACAAGTGGAAAGGGAAAGCACTCCGAGGTCAACGTTAAACGAGTATTGTCACTCGTGCTTTTCAAAGATTCTTTCATTCGTGCACGCTGAGGGGGTTTTTTTTAGCCGCGGAAATCAAAATTGGCCCCAGGACAGTCGAGCGATTCCAGGGTGCATCGGAATAATGAAAGGATGAAATCCTGTATTAAAAAATATTCAGGCAAACCCCCATAAAACTCAAGCATAACCTTTGCTCCACCAGTCATCATAAATGTCACAAATAAACGTTATCCAAAATGCACGTATACTTAATTTTCATGTTTAAACTTAACGCGTTTACTGCATTGAAAAGTCTCAATTGTGCCAGATCATCAACATACCGTACTCATACCAAGTAACTAGGCTGCGCAAGTTCCCCTTCGATACTGTATTAAAAGAGCTCTGCAGAAGGGTCTTTAATGCGAATACAGGCAAATAGTTAAAGAACTGTCAAAAAACTGAGAAGTCTTCCACTTTCTGTATTACTAGTATGGAGAGCTCAGATTAATTAACTGATATACACAGTTTTAGGGTTGACCATATGCAAAATCAAACAATCTGCAATCACCACCAGACGGGGAGACTCTAAAATAAGCAAACAGCCAAAGTACCTTTGTTTTTTCGATTAGTCAGTTCATGCCTCTTGTCTAAGCTGCAGGTGTTGCGTAACCTGTTACCCAGAGGTTCTAAATTAAAATTAGGCCTCGCCCTTGAATCGATCGTCACTGCACGGCTGCACACCAAAGCGTCAAAACGCGCCAAGAATAGGTGTGAAACGCAGCGATGTTTATCGTGCCTAGAGTTATTAAAAGATATGCTGTATCTAATATTGCTGACAAACTCAGTTGATAATTGAGCAAATGACATGATTTTTTTCTAATTCAACCTGAGTAAAGACCCTTTTCTAGGCTGGATGCTTTGAGGGACCATTTCCGCTTCTGGGGCCCCCAAACTTCTTCTCCGTCATCCCGACGGCCCTGTTAGGCTCAAGAAGGTAGAATTGAAAGATTGGCGACGACTGGAAGAATCAAGCCGACGGTCAGTCGCTCAGTCAGTCAGTCTCGTGGCTAGTTGACATGTCGGTTCGTCTACCCGTCTGCCCGTCTGTAAAACAGTCTAGTCCTAAACTACCCCCCCCCACTCCCCACCCACTCAATCACTGAGATCTTGTACAAAAGTTGTGCCCCTGCCTCCTTCCTATCTCCGAGACAATGATTTATAAGCCATGAACCTGTTCCAAAAACAATGATTTATAAGCCATGAACCTGTTCCAAAAACATGAACACGTTCTTCAAGCAATGATTTATAAGCCATGAACATGTTCTTCAAACACTGATTTATAAGCCAAGAACACGTTCCAAAAACATTGATTTATAAGCCATGAACACGTTTTTCAAACAATGATTTATAAGCCATGAACATGTTCCAGAAACACTGATTTATAAGCCATGAACACGTTCCTGAAACACTGATTTATAAACTATGAACACGTTCTAAAATAGTGATTTACAAGTCAAAAACAGAAATCCTCTGCACAATTAAAAAATGGCATTTGCGCACTCTGCCAAATAGAGAGAAAAAAGATCCCGAAGGTTTTCGAGTAGTGTGTGATGTACGCTTACGTGACTGCACACGCCTAGGGCACATCTGTAAATAGCTGGGGATTTAACAGCCCAGACGGTGAAGGTTCAAACCATTTCAAGAAACGTTCCAGTTTTTTTCCAAGACGTGCTTCTGCCTTTTCAAGATGAGCTTTCGTCACTTGAACGTAGTTCTTCACTTGGCAAGACGGCTCCAGTTATATAGCAGCCAGTAGACGCTTAATTCGTGCGAAACGATCCCCCGAGGCCCTTAAAGTAGGTAAGAAATCAATGGGACTATCAACTGTAATCGGCAAACACTTGTGTCCGTGAGGGGCAGAGGGAGTTCGGAATTTCTTTCGAAGTCCATGCGACTAGACGCCGCCCTACTTTTCATAGACATCCGAAGGCACGACAAAGGTTAGTGATATAGACACAATACTGGCAAGTGGGGCTAGGTAATGACTCCATGGACCCAATATCGACAGTATGAGATTGGATGTCACGTACTTGCGTCACTCGCCTTTCTCACGTCCATAAAACTCGACCCAGATAGGCAGCCTGCCAAGGCCCGTAATTTGCTAGAGAGGTTCGCGATATATCATTGACCGAAGACGGAAACTGTCTTCTGTGAGAACGGCTCAGCATTTGCTTTCGGACTTTGGCTCTAACACAGATCAGCCTGGCTGGGGGTAAAACCCTGGGTGTCTTAGCGGGTGTCCGGCTCAGCAAATGCGCTTCTCAGCATACACGTACACTGTTCTGTTTCGTTTAGATGAAGACAGCGGATTTCGATTTTCTCATTGGTCTTGGCCGCTGGCATTAGGTTCTACTTTCGTTTATTCTAGGTTACTCTCGGTTGTTTTGATTTTTAACAATATTTTTCATGTTAGAGGTGGTGATTACAGCAAGCGACTGTTTTCAAACAACTTGAATAATAGCCCTGTAAATATTGTTCACTCTGCACGCAAAGCTTTTCATCTTCATAAGAAAACAAGAAATTGACGCCAAGGATCGGAGATGATAGAACCAGCATGGCCAACTGATGTGTTTGGTGGGGGTGAAGGTGGGTGCGCGCACGCGTCTGTGTGTGTGTGTCTGTGTGGAGATGAAGGGAGAGAGGGGGAGATGGGGGAATGACTGGCGAGAGTGAGAAAGTGCAAATGAGAAGTCTTGGGAAAACACTTGTCAAGGAAACAGGGGGAATATTACAGCTCTCGGTCTCTGGACGGAACCCTCTTGAAAGGAACGTCTGCAACATTTTGCGAGAGATGACGCACCGGTCTTTTCCCATCGCTGACTTCACGTCGGCATTCTCAAATCCTTCTAACAGCCCTGCACGATAAGGTGAAAAAATTGTCAAGGTCTGAATAACAACCAAAACAAACTCCTCAAAGCTGTATATCTTTTCATCTTTTCATCCCTTCCCCTAAACTTTATTTTTTGGTCAAACACTTTCATTTTGCCAAACCTTAAAACGTTCGTAATTTTTTACCCCTCCCCCCTCCCCCCACACACACACCCGGCACCCTCCCCCACCACTATCACAATCATCGCGACAGCACGCACAGCTCTGAGCGGTATTTTTGTGTTGACATGACTAGTATCGTATTTCTTTTGATATCCGTTTGTATCTGGCATCGACCCAGTCGTCATATCCTGGTCGTCGGGGAGCGAAGTGCTCTCAAATGGATGGGATCAGCAGGTGTCTCCACGACTGAGGTTTACGACTAAAATATGGACAATGATATTCACTGAAGACGCGCCTGTAAGTCTGTGTGGTTGTGGGTCTGTTTGCGTGGTTGTGGGTCTGTTTGTGTGCTTGTGAGTCTGTGCGCTTGTGCCAATCAAAATACAGTCTTACAGAAAATATGGTAATCGCTTAGGGTCGCTACTGAAAACGTTCTAATTTCTTAAAAGATCACACTGCCTATAAACCCACCTACCCCTCCCCTAACCTTCACCCTAACCCCTAACCCCTAACCCCTACCCCTACCCCTAACCACATCCTCCTAAAAAAATCGTAAGCTAACATGGGTATCGAACCTGCATCTACTGTTGTTGTGGTTAGCAACCGGCACGCGTATGAACAGCGCTCATGATACACCGCGCATGCTTGCCCCAAGTTGGTGGGAATTGCAAACTCGCTGACCGGTCGAAAAGCTGTCTTACTGGAAGGATGCTTCCTCCACCCACCCACCCCCACCTCTTCAAGCCCTACACATCCCTTTCTTTCCATGTTCGCCGCAAGTATTGTGCACTTTTTCTCTCTCCACCTCTCATCCGTTTCAAACGTGCACATCTTTACGGATACAACTAGATGCACAAATGTAACCAGCCCTAAAGCGTAATGAATACCGCTCCTTCGCAAACAAACAAGCAAGCGAGCGAGCGAGCGTTTTCGCACGTGCAAGCACGCGAACACCGGCTGTCCGCATGTGCATACGCGAAAACAAAAATTCAAGACAACGCCGACGGGTCTGCGAGACGCTGATCAGTCCTTAGCGCCGCTGAGAACAGCAACTGGAACGCCCGCCTCACACCGTTAGACCAAACCGACTGAAAACAAAGGATGATAATGAAGCTATCCAGTCCCCTGCATCCAAGACGCCATCCTTCTTTTTAAAAAAAAAACCCACCTCCCTCGCCCCTAGCAGCTACCCGTCAGTGAGACAGTAGTGAAAAACATGGGCTTGCAGAGTTGATCTAGCTTCACCGAATCTGAAACTACTTGTATTAGTATGCCAACAGCTGCACTGTATAGTTCCTTCCTTGGTGCATTCACATCGGCTTCATCGAACCGTGTGAGGCCAGCATAAACATCGTCTTAACGCATGCCATGCGCACGTCGTATGGAACAGATTATATCCCTTGTCTTGCGCCATAGCACATCGACAAGGAAGGCAGCGTGCCAACAGTGGTGTCTACCATCCTTCTCTCTGCCTTTACCTATCCTCCCTAAATCCTCCGCTGCGCGTTACTGCTGCAACTCATTGCTCAGGTAGGCGGGCCCTATCACTGGACTCTGCATGGACACTGCAGTTCAAGTAATCAGATATTGGGCCAGGTAGGCAAGATCTCTCGGCTGATTGCCTTAAAAAATCGAATCTTGCTGTAAGAAATTCTCTAAATCTTTTATTTTCCCAATTATAATTCTTCTAAAAACAAAATTGTGAAAGCAAGAAAATCGATTTCTCTTTTTCTTTTCCCTCCTTATTCAGTTCGCTCTTCTATCTCGCTTTCATGTATGGTAGAGACCCGTACGGCTGTGGGACCTGTTGCTGGTATCAGATGCGCAGACCGACCGGCCGACAGACACAGACCGACAGCCATTCAGGCAGGTAGACAAACATTAATCAGCGAATTTTAAAAAAAAAACTTGTACACGGTAGAATCACCTATTCACAGATGGAAACTTACATAAAACGTTTTTTAAAAAATAATAATAACCATCATTATAATAATTACCTCAGATGCTCAAGTCTGCAGTCTTTATTGTACCTATAAAACAGCACGGGCCAAACTGCTCGGCACCATAGAAAAAATTGACTTTTATAGAAGTAGCGTCTAGGCTTGCCCGTGACTGCGTATAAAGTACAGGGGGTGACCCGTCCTTGGTGGTGAACAAGATAGACATTCTTCTGTCTTTGTGCAATCAGGATTTCTGTAGGAGAAGATTTTACGACCTTGTTTATGTCAGTGTTATTTAGACGTCCTGATTGCTGCACTTTCACATAAATACCTGAAAATAGCCATCCAGGTTTAATAGCCTCGCATCATCAAGCTGCTGAGTAGCATGACTTCTCATACTTCCCTCGCGTACATAAAATCCACATGTTGCCTCTTACGTGAAAATTGCCAGCGCTTCTATATATGGAACAGTAATACGAACACATACAAATCGCCTCTGATATTTTTCAAGCTGGTTATTATTTCCTAAAATAATATTCAGTTATTTAGAAAATAAGCGAAATATTTCAGCACTGATTTCTTCTTTTATTTCTCAGCTTCACCGTGCTCTCTCTCTCTCTCTCGTCCCCCATCCCTTTCTCTCTCTCTCTCTCTCCCTTTTAAATAAAACAGTACGTAGGACAAATTTTATATGGTAAAAATTGAAAAGTCCAGTTCTTCATAGGCGTCACAATAAGATCACTACCTCAATCGTCTCATCAAATCTCAGTCCCTTTCTCTAGGAGGTGGGACCGCCTCGGCTGTCGAGTGGTTAAAGCGTCCGCTCCCGAGGCGGGAAGTCGGTGGTTCGCATCCCACACCTAAAACTTACAAATTTGCAATCTAGCAGCTGCCCTGCCAGACGCCTGGCACTACAGGGAACAGTACTAGGACTGGTTGGCCCGGTGTCAGTATAACGTGACTGGGTGGGACTGAGGCCCGTGTTGCGACAACAGTCCCACGTGTTGCAGCACGTAAACTTGTCTAAGCAACACCGTCCTGATATGCACATAGTTTGCGGCGAGAAGTTAAGCTACAACCAACCTAGGAAATGGGTAAGACAGGGAGGAGGTGTGGGGGGGTGGTGGTGGTAGGGAGGGAATCGCAGGATGCAGCTTCTGCCGGCCCTGGTCTGTCTTCTGCTGTCTGTAGCAGACATTGGATGCCAAGTGCTGTCCATTCCTTGATATCAAGCCAGCTTTTCTTTACTTTAAAAGGGCATCTTTAAAAGCATTTAATCGCCATTTCAGTTTGGAGTATTTATCAGCCAAAAACATTAGCGAATAAGTTAACACTCATTTTCATTTTACAGCCTACATCCAAAAATAACCTTGATTCTTCTCTCTGGAGCTTAAACCTTTTGTGACCCAGACGATCAGATAGATAGCAAAGTGTACCAAAATGTAGATGATTGGAAAGCATTTGAATAAACCCATCTCCAAATGACGTCGATCGTATGCACGAAAAGATAGATAAAGTATTGCCTATATAGGGGGACTGCCCATATATCAGTAAGTTCTCCTGAGAACATCAATTGGAATGGGTCAAAACACAACTACCCTGAAATCAGTGGGAGTATGATATGTCATTAATCTGATGAAAAGACTCTTTATGGGTCAAAAGAAGCACAGTCAAGGATTACATTGTGAGTAAACTGATTATACAGATTTGACCATGATTTTGTTTATTTAGGTCTTTCTTCGTCCGCCCTTTTCTCTTCTTTCTTTTCTGCCTTCCACAACGCACTTCCTGGTTCCTCTCCCCCCACACCCGCCACTCCCTTCCTCTTTCCGTTCCGTTCTGCGATCCTTGGGAACTAAATCTCTCGTGCCGTCTGTAAATTACGCTTCCAAGCGCTACGGGTCGGTCATCTACGAGCAACATCAAAGCGAGCGGCACAAGCCAGGCAATCACTGGGATGGCGTCGCGTCTTTTCTTAGAGGAGTCCCGGCCAGCCACTCATTACGTTCCAGTCAATGGCGTCCGTCCGTCCCGAACTGTCGCGGTAGGTGAAGTGCGCAATCCGACGACAAAAAACCAGCAACGGGTTGAGACGGAAGACGCGGTGTCTCTTTTAGACAGGAGCGGACGGTAAGAATGAACTGCAGTGAAATACGCTGGAGGTGAGCCGTAAGCGGGGTTACAACCACTGCGAGTCAATGAATTGACCGATTCCTCTCCCTGTTCCTCTATTTTATCCATTCCTTCGTTTCTCCCTTCGGTGCGTCTCTGTACTCGAATATGTCCACTACCTCTCTTGCTGTCTCTCCCTCCTGTCTCCTGCTCTCTCTCTCTCTCTCTATTGTCTCTTCTCTTCCCCCTCCTCTTTTTTATCTGCTTTTAATTTCTTTCTCCCCTTCATCCACCACCAATTCCAGTCCTCTTCTCTCTAGCTCGTGAATGCACCCGCAAGGAATATGCACAGACTAGAATATAAATACAAATATTTGTGTATGCACAAACACAAGTCTTGTTTGACGCACAGCTCCCACGTTCTCCTCTAAGCACACACTGGCGCGCACATTTTTTTCTCTCTCACTCACAGAAAGATACGTTTATATGTCTATATATATACACACGCACGCAGACTCAGGCAAAAATACGAATCAGATACGTGCATAAGAAATAAAACCCCCTAACAAAATTTTTTTCGAGCCGAGCAGTATTCGCGACTAGAGCAAACAAACAGTCTAAACTGAGACTATCTGATGTGTCAACCCGAGAGATAAAGTTATCGATCAAAACACTTGAGTACAAAGCAATAAAACTCGAAATCCGCTCCATAAATATCGTAAAGGCGTGGACGCCTGGGATCGGACGGCACGATCACGCGGTCATATCCTGTGGATACGACCATCCGATAGCTACTCGGTGGTAAATACAGGTAATTAAGCCCCGGCTTGTTTTTCCGCTTCCCGTTGTAAATGTTACATGTATCTGAACAGCCAGGCAGACCCGTCAGCCATTTCTAACCAGAGGTCGCTTCTCTTAGCAGCAGCCTTGCACCCGCATCGTTGTGGTAAGCTGAAACTAAACAGAAGACTTAAGCTGGCCTCAACAAGAAATGTGAAGCCCTCTAAATTACAAGAAATATTAAGTTTTAAAAAAACTTCCATTAATGGTGAATTTTTTAAGTAAAGCTGAGTTCAGAATTCTAAACATACCATATTCGTGAAAAAGGTCATCACGTTAACACAGTGAACACGAAACCACTCGATTTAAAAAATAAATAAACGAGCAGTAATAACAGATTAGCTAGAAGACCCTAGTCTGGTGGGTGTTCCTTTTTATAGACGCAGCAAAGACCCCGAAATGTCTACAGTGTCTTTTAACCGCCACATTTTGGGTTGTTATTGTCAAGCGTGCCTGCGCGGGAGGATGACTCTCTGAGACTCGAAGATCGCCAGGGAGATTGAGATTTGACTTTCCTCGTCGCTTTTTCTTGAAAACAATTGCACGTGAGCTTGTTCTATGTCAATTCACTGCTTTTTTGCTGTTACAGAATATCTACAATAGCAATATAGCATGCTGTTGTTAGGCAGGTAATTTTAGAAGGACAATGCTTTCACCTGTTGGTGATTTCGCGTCGTCATGGGAGAATGAAGTTGTATTATTAATCTATGCACTGAGAGAACCACCAGACTGATAGCAGCAGCTACATGACCACTTGGGCAGCGTGGACAGGCTGTTTGATGTGCGGGGAAAGGCCAAAAGGAGTCGGCATAATGTTAAACTCAGGACATAATATCCTTCACCACTGCTGGATTCGAATCAACAATATCCACACGCTATAGTCCGCAGGTCTAATCCAGAGCTGTCTAGGCCCCAAAACGACTATTACTTTGTCATGCCGCAATCAGAGCAATAAATACGTGACAACACGTAAAAGCTCTAATTCACTGGAGCCAATCAAATGACGAGCTCTGTCTAGGATGTGTAAAAAGCGGAGCCAGTCAAATGGGGAGCTCTATTTCGCAGATCTTTCGGGGGCGGGGGAGAGAGCAAGAGGGGGGATGTTTCGGGAGGAGGGGGTTTTTTAGGGGAAGGGTAAGGGGTGGGGGTTAGGGGAGGGGTGTAGGGGGTTATAGGCAGCAAAGATCTTTAAGGAAACTGCAAGGTTTCCAGTGATGACCCTAAGAGATTAGCATATTTTGCGTAAGACTTATTTTGATTGGCTCCAGTTTTTTTTGCGCTTTTTCAAGCTCTTCTCGGTTGTTTTCCAAAGCAGATCACTGTGGTGAAAAGAAAGTGCAGTGTCATCATCTGTGAGGTCTGGTTTCTCAGCGAGTCCTCCCACCGCATGAAAATTTCAGAATGACAGTCTAAATGTCTCCTAGCTCGAGGTCTGCAGATTTTGAGATCTTCTGAGACGTCTTTTGCGTGGTAACTGTCGACTTTAGCAACAGCCCCGAACACAGCAAACGAACACATCAAAACTAATATAAAATACACGCTGAGATACCAAATATTATGAATCGGTAGTTATTTTCTCGTCGTTTTAAATTCTCGTAAACCATAAATTGTTTCCGTCGACGGAGATTTCGTGAAGACTGCTTTGAACCACATCACGTCTTGGAAGAATCGATGAATTTCTCTACCCGTGTCGTAACTTTTGTTGTCCTAATGTTTATTCTGGCCTTTAAAATACGCCTTTTGTAAACGTAAGAGGCTTATTTTCAATTTCTGGCATTTCACAGAGTCGTTAGTGTTCAACCTTTAGATGGTAGTTTTTGCTGTCTGCCAGCACAGCTGAAATTCAAAAACATAACAAAGAGAATTGTAGAGAGATGAGACTCTCAATTTCTATCGCTCTCTCCGTCTCTCTCTCTCTCTCTCTGATAGAATGCAGAGGAAGATGGGAAGGAAAAGAGAAGGGCAGAGACAGAACCAACAGGATTGAAAAATGAATGGAATGAAACGTAAGCAGAAGCGATGACGCATGTTGGTGGGTCTGGATAAATCCAGCGTCGGAGGCCTGCTTTGTGTTTTCGGAAAGCGTTCTCTTCTTGTTCCCTAGCGGCTGCATGCGACGAAGAAAGGTCTTCTGTAGTTACGTCGACGTGTTTATTTCGAAGACGACGACTAATTAAAGCATGCGTTTGGGGTTTTTTTCTGTTTTCTTTCTTTGCTGTTGTTTTGTTTAGAGTTGGGGGGGGGGGTATTTAGTGATCCGTGCGCAGCTCCTTGCGAAACTTGAAAAAGCTGGAGTCATTAGCACCAGGGCTTGTTTGCTTCTCGGGCCGTTTGGCAAAATGCTGCGACTATCCTTCACGCCGCCATGACGTCATCGCCATTACCAGCGAGGCGTTCATCTGTCACTCTAGACGAAGTGGGGTATCCGGTAGAGTAGCCTTTTCAGCACCCTGCCGTTCTGCCGCACTTCGGGGGGAAAAAAACTCTGAGGAACAAAAAACATGAACTGCATGGCACTAACCTCAAACGCCGCCACAAAGTTCAGGCCACCAGCCATAATATTCAGACCTGGGAGTGTCTCTGGGCGGAAACGGGTTAAGGGTGACTGGTATTCTGGAACTGACACGGATCATTTGTTAGACCATTAATTATCGCGAGACTTTAAGAAAACAACGAAAAAGGTGCCAAACGCGATGTGATTTATGAAGACATTGTCCAGACACGATCGCGTTGCCTATACCGTTCCGATCCCAAGCTGGATTGGTTCAGTGACTGAAGTTTGTAACAGAGCGGAACAAACAGCGGAACAAACAGAGCGGAACAAACAGACGGTTTTTGCTTCATGGACGATTTCTGCTTCCAGGAGCAGGCAGTGTATTCGATAAAAAGCACACAAGTAAGAGCCCATCCCATTCCTCAGTTCTTGCATACGTAAGGTATATAGTACAACACATGCCAAGAGCGCATGAGCAGTGTGTCTGTGTGTACGTGCGTGCGTGCGTATTTGGGTTCATACGTGTGCGTATGCATTTGGACGTGTGCGAATTCTGTCAGCCTGCTTCTGCACTGACATTTATCCCCGTGATCGTGATCATACATGAACTGACGAATAAATGGATGGACAGAGGGAAAACAGGTTGGTGTTTGTTACTGAACGTCCAGCCGCAGAAAACGTGCATCTGAAGACGGTGTTGCTTGAGACAAGTTTACGTACTGTCACACTGGGACTGCTGTCTCAACACAGGCTTCAGTCCCACCCAGTCACATTATACTGTTTCCTGTAGCGCCAGGCGTCTGGCAGGGCAGCTACTAGACTGCCAATTTTTAAACCATAGGTATGAGTCGTCCGGGATGCGAACCACCGACTTGCCGTCTCGGAAGCGGATGCTTTAACTGTTAAACCATCGAGGCGGGTTGACGGATAGCCACGGATAGCACACGAGTGAAGTGTGCAGAACTCGTATCAGAATGCCATTTAGTGAAGGGGAAGGGAAGTTTCAGCAAAAGCCATGGATACTGTATGAGGGAAGTGTGCTGATCTCATACCATCTCATGCCATTTAGTGAGCTGGGTCTTATTTTCTGGCAGAAGCTACTGGAAATTTCAGGCACCGTATGCAAAACAACCGAATAGCTGACTTATCCCTGTCATGGTGGATATTCCAGAATAATTTCCTGGAATGAATTTCCCATGCACAAGAAGCGAACAGCCTATTTTTCCCTCGTTATTCGGTAATAAGTTATTCGGTCGTCCCAGGAGTAAATAGCTTTTCCAACTTCGCAGAAACAGGGTTTACAGAGACAGAAGAAAAATCCGCTATTCAGCATAAGTTTAGTACATTCTACGTACATACAGGGCCAGAGAGAAAAAAAAGGCATAAGAAAATTAGTAATCTCCGTCAGGTTCTCTTATCTACTTCCTACTCCACTCCCCATTCCCCCCCCCCCACACACACACACACATACACCAGTGACTAACGGAGTCCGCCTGCACTCGACTATCAACCCGCTGTAGAGTGGGGGAATGACACTCTCTCGGGCAGAATGATGTACGTGGTGGGTGCTGGTGTCACGTGCAGCACACGAGATCCCACAGAAATTTCGGGCCCGAACAGATGAGAGGATAATTTGGCACGCATTAGGGACGAGTGGGAAATGATTCATAGCGCGGTTCCCCGCACTTTGACCTCCTGAACATAGCAACGTCGCTTGCACCTACTGTAGATTAGTTCATTAGTCTTTGCGAAAATTAGCCACTGGTGGGTGCATGACCATAAGGGATATTAATAATGCAACCAGCGGACTGGAACAAGCCTCGCCTGTGGTCTCTAGTGTCAGCTGTCACACGTACCTGTACGGTCCCCTCTCCTCTGCCCCCGTCTTCCCCCCCCCCCCGCCCTACCTCCCTGTCTCTGTTTCCCCTTCTCTTCATCTTCCCTCTCACTCTCTCAGTTCCTTTGCATCCGCACACACAGACGCACGGAAGCAAACACACACAGTTGTCGTAAACATACGTACACCAACGCACAATAAGGGCAATCAAAACGTGCACTCGACAATACGCACGCACAATACGCACGCAGCACACGTGTAGTACACCCTCCGCCTCTTGTATTTGTTCGTTTGTTTGTTTGTTTGTTTTGTTTTAATTGATCAAACCATGCTACTCCGAACAAGTGAGTGTGTTACGATGGTCCCGAGGTAATATCTTGCCTCGTCAGCACAAAGTAGGGCAGAAAAATAGCCAGTTAATTACAACACGGTGAAGAATGTAAGATTTCTGTTATGTATGATGTGGAAATTCTTTTCTGCCTCCCCAAACAGTAGACAGGGTAGATGTTTATCGCTTAAGATGTCAAAACTCGCTGTTTCCGTTTACCCCAGTGAGGACACAACAAATTCTGCTGTGCTATGATAATCAATTTGACTGCAGGCCAGTGAGGTTGTGTTCATCAGAAAAATGTTTTGCTGAGCACCTAGTCTAGTTTTGATGATCACACAGTCTAGTTTTGATGATCACCCGCTGCGGTTTTGATGAGGACGCAGTTCAGTTTTGCTGAATACTGCAAATACAGTATTACCTGACGACTGTTTAAACGTCCATACTAGCACGTTCACCAAGTTGTACACATCAGCTACCTTGCTTTTGATTTTTTTGGGGGGTTCCTTTCGTTTTTCTTTTCTTTACCTTCTTTCCTTTATTTTCTTTTCTTTTTTCTCTGTATATATTTATATTTGTATTTGTATTGTGACTGCTTCCGTAGTTTGTGTAGAGCCCGTTGAACCCTTCGGGGAAATAGCTCTGCATAAAAATCCTTTTATTATTTTTTTTTGTTCGTCAAAGCATCACTTTATTATCGTATCTCTCATTCGCCCCTCTGTTTCTCTCATTCCCAACCACCATCTTTTTTCCTGTCCTTCTGGTGCACGTGTTCCTGACATGCCCCACTGTGTCCGCGTGTTTCGGGACAAAAGATGAATGAGTGCATGCCCTGTATGATTTTCGATCGTTCTAATTGCTTGAACGCATTTCCACATAGGTACCAGCGTGACGGGCTTTGTGCAAATGATGAATAAACGCTGGCTAAACAATCTCCACCAAACCTTTGTACGGACGACAGATAATTACGAAGTGCCCTTTGGGAATATCGGGCACGCCAGCAGCAGTCAAAATGTGGTTCATTGATGGTGCGAAGTCTGTTTGCGTCAGCATCATTCGCATGACTGAAGTAATTCATCATTCCCTGGTCTGTCCAGCAAGTGCATGCAAGCCTGTCTAATATTTAGGCTTTCCAAGACAAAAGCTTTGCTCGGACTTAGAATCATACGTATCAAAAATGAATACTATACATTATTATACACTAATGGTCGTTAACGTTCTGTCAGTGTGGCTCCAGTGCAGAAGCCACTGCTGTGTGACGTCAGTATTCTATACCTTGCCAATTCCATACACTCTACCTCCTTTCCATACCTGATGGACCATGTGCCATGAACGATAACTTCCCCAGGAAGATTTTAAGTATGGAATAGAGATCACCCACTCCCGTTACTCCACGTGGAGCGAAATCTACACATCTATCGTCTGAATATTAACTCTTTGAGCATCTATGTACCACCTCTCTCTCCATTCCCCCACCCACCCCACACCCACACACACAAACTCTTCCCCTCGCCAACATTCCACTCCCATAACTTTCTCCACGCCATCTTCCAGCCTCTGTCTCTAGTTTTAGATATTTCTTCTTTTTGCCTACTTTCGTTTCTGTACACTGGGTGCAATTTCGTGTTTGCAGGTACACTGAGTGCAAGTTCGTATCTGTACACTGGGTGCATGTTCGTGGCTGTGTACTGGGTGCATGTTCGTATCTGTGTACTGAGTGCAAGTTCGTATCTGTGTACTGAGTGCAAGTTCGTATCTGTGTACCGAGTGCAAGTTCGTATCTGTGTACCGAGTGCAAGTTCGTATCTGTGTACTGAGTGCAAGTTCGTATCTGCGTACTGAGTGCAAGTTCTTATCTGTACACTGGTTGCATGTTCGTGTCTGTACACTAGTTGCACGTTCGTCTGTACACTGGTTGCACGTTCGTATCTGTGCACTGAGCGCATGTTCGTGTCTGTACATTGGCCCAATATTCGTGTCTGTGCATTGGGCGAATGTATAACTGTTCGTGGCTGTACATTGGGCGAATGTTCATGTCTGTGCACTAGGCGAATGTTTGTGTCTGTAGACTGCCCGAATATCTGTGTCTGTGTAATTGTGCTTGTACATTGGGCGAATGTTCATGTCTGTGCGAATGTTCGTGTCTGTACAGATGTGCGGATGTTCGTGTTTGTACAATGGACGGATGATCGAATGTTCGTATATGAAAATATGGCGGATGTTTGTGTCTAAGACTGGGCGAATGTCCGTGTCTGTACAATGAACGGATGTTCGTATCTGTACACTGAAAGAACTGGACTGCGCACTCAGCAAAACTATACCTCGTTCTGACCAAAACTGGATCTCGTTCTAATCAAAACTGGACCTCGTTCTCAGCAAAACTGGACCTCGTTCTCACTAAAATTGCACTGGGCGCTCGGAAAAGCTTGACTGCGAACTGGACTGCGTTCTCCGCAAAACTGAACTGCGTGCTCATCAAAACCAGAGCGGGTGATCAGGAAGACTAGACTGTGTGATCATCAAAACTTGACTGGGTGCTCAGCAAAATATATTTCTGATGAACACAGCGTCAGTGGCCTGCAGTCAGATTGATTATCATAGCACAGCAGAACTGGTTGGTCCACAAGCGGAACAGGCAGTTCACAAGCTGGGTTGGGTGTTGAGCAAACCAGATTGTTTGCTCCGCTCTGGTCTTACAAATTGCATCCCCACTTCCCACGTCCCCCCCCCCCCACACACACCACCCAGTCAGAGAAAAATGGTAGCAGCCTGTGTTCGTAATAGGACGGTGTGATAATCGGTAGCAGAATATTTTAGTGAGTGGTAAGAACAGGAATTGCATGGTAATATCCTAAATCGTTCGGTTCCAAGTCAGTATAGGTGCTTGTGTACTGACGGGATCACTATGTACTCCTGCCGTTTCCGGTGCCCCAGGAATCTTCAGGGCGTATTTCACAGGCTGATTCTATACAGATCTTCTCCAGACGGTTCACGCCTTTGCCTAACTCCACCCAAACCACCATACCCCCTACTCCCCACCCACTAACAGCCGACTGAAAATGTGACTGACGTCGTCTACTCACACATGGTTTTATTAACGTGTTAGATTGTTTATGATTGTTTATCTTTTGTTAGCCTTCGTCTTTTAACAGTATATGTCGCCGCAAAATGGTTAACACGACTTGTCGCTGCCTGTATATATCTCTCACATTTTCATTCCACTGATGATTGATTCTCTCAATTTGCTTAGAGGTGGCTGGGAGAGGGAGGAAGGAAGGGGCGAGAGGGGAGTCCCCCCATTCACTCAGTAAACCGCTCTTTGGAATGGACAATGATGAAATCAAAATAACTGCTCATACTACCTGCAGAAAATTTATGGCAGGAAATATTCAGAGGTGGCTGCAGTAGTGTTTGTATGTTCTGTTAGTCGTATAAAAAGCGCATGAGCTGTGTTCCTCCTAGAAGAAAGGACTTCTGATCACTGTCTTTAATGTACCGAAACAAGTTCAAAGCCTCACGCAACATACCGTAACCACCAAACGAGGAGGCGGCAACTGATTAAAGGGATATAACCGTGTTTTAAGGTTTTCTTGTTCTCTCTGTTACGTCCCCTAGTAGAGGCGATCTTTACAGAGAGGTGCACAATGACGTGTGATTTTCAAGGGTTTTTGGTAAGAATATGCGAAAAGTATATTGAACATAAATATTCATATCCAATTATTAATAAACCTGACAATACCAAGTTTGTATGTCGTTCGTTTTCGAGCGGTTTTTTCAGCCCTTCAGAACCGGACAAGTGCTGGGTGCGTGGTTGGGGGACTACACCCACGGTATGTGCTCATATAAATGTGTTTTATTAAAACAGTATGCAAGAAGAACACAAAAAAGTAGAAACAGAAAGATACATAAAGACAGACCGACCAGCCGAACAAGTACTTTTATGCGGACAGACTGGAAAAATAAAAAGGGCGGGCATAGAGGCTGAAGGACAGACTTCAAAGCGATTTTTAAAAAATAAAAAAAAGACACACGAACAGATCAAAATGGAAAACAGCACACAGCAATATAGAAGGACAAGCAAGCAAGTAGACAGTCCGTAAACAGGCAGACAAGGCGCGAGCCACTGGCTGAACGCGGACTTCCAGCCTGTTCACTGGTTACACGTTTATATCTATCCCGTGAAAATTAGGTTTTCCCCTTATAACGATTTATTGTAGACCTGATAAATACGTGCGCGCGCTCTTTACAAAATCGATGATTGGTGTTATAACAAGAGAGTGGAAGTGGTCTTGTCCCCGAGACCCAGGGCTAGGCTGCACGAGTGATGTTGTCTTCTGTCCACTCATTAAAATGTAAGTAAGGTCCTTAGCGCCATTAAGGTTCTACGCAACAGTTACCCCAGGAATCGAAGTGCGAATGCTAATGTGACCCACTCCAATTAAAAAACGATTCAGTATATTTTTGTCATCCAGTCGTAGCTTTCTTCTACCTCATCGCGCGCACCTTCTTCCCTCCAAAGCGCCATGGTAAAGGTCTAATGAGGCGATCACGTGACTGGTTAATCGTCTCCATCATGGCTCGATGTATGTAGACTGGCTTTAACATCGAGTCTGTAACCGCATGTAACCCGGCCAAGCTAATAAGTGTCTCAAAGTTGCAAGCAAACTTATCTGTCAGACAGGACCTGCTCTGTAAGTGGTTACAGACGTGATGTGAATTGCCGTCCAGCTCAGCAGGAAGGAACACGGAGAGCTGTCAGGCATGCAACGGGTCACAATGGCACGGTGGGTCGGGAAGACCACAGGTGTGACGTCAGCTTCGACAAGCTGATTTAACCGTAACCATAGCAACATGCATGCAGGTACATTTCGCTGAACATCCAGCAGGGCTGGCGACCTAACAAGAACTTCTACCACATAACGTGGACCCAAATGCTTGTAGGATGAGAAACTCAAAGCCTCCACCAGACCTATCAGCATTTTTAATTTTTATCATTTTAACTCTCGGTACTGATATCATATGTATTTCAGAAGGGTTTTGAATTCCTACCAGAGAAGGACGAAGAACATTTCTTGTACTGCTAGCGTATCTATTTCAAAAATTCCTTTATTCGTTCCAAGGAGGGATAACAACTCTAATACTGTGGTCATGTGTATTAATTAAAATTGTCCTATTTTTACCAAGATAGGGGCTGGGGGAAGAAGAATTACAATATTCTTAGAGTACCAAAATAATAGGGTGGAGGCTGGATAGGCACTGTCCAGTGGAACTCTTCGAGTAAACTGATTCAAAATGTAGAAACTCAAGGGGGAAACAGATGCCGTAACAAACTGCCGTGGTTGTTTCCATCAAGTATTTGTTGAAACAGTCACGTGGTCTTGTCGTCAGCCGTCTGAATTTGAATTAGAGTATTTATTTATTGATCTCAATATTTTTTCTTTCGCACCTGCAGTTCCTGATTTTGGATGTTCGCGAAATGTTGCTGTTAGGTCTAATTTTGAATGTCTTCATACCCTAAAACGATGACAAAATAATAATTTAAAAAAGCTTGTCGAAGCTTGGGCACCAGAGAAACTGTCCATCAAGCGGAGAAAGAAGAGCCACGCGGCATGATAAGTGACATAAAAGGTCTAGGTAATAACGAAGTTTAAGAATTCTAGTGACTGAACTCATCTGATATTTCACAAAAATCCAATGAAGAAGGTAAATAGATATGCATGATCATGAGTATGTGTACAGGTTATATCACACGCAAATATATATATATATATAATATGCATATATAAGTTATAAGATGACTAAGGTTAAGATATGAGCTGTTCAGTGCGAAAAGTAGTAGCTACAAGAGGCAGTTGATGGTAGGCTCGCGAGAATGAAAACAGTTGTAAAGAACTTATTACACTCCTAGAGAGAAAAAAAATCGTCTAACTTCGATCGCGAGATGTCCCTGGGGACTTCCCTGCGGCTGGCGAGAATGCAGCAAATATTCTGCATCTGCACGGACGGCTTGGTCCAGCCCTGCAGCGGACGGAGCTAAATCACATTTGTTGCCGTTGGCTGGGCTAGTTCTGCGCCTCTTGTTTGCGTTCGACTTAGTTGAAATATGTGTGGTTAGCACAAAGTCTGTGTTGCTCCGTCTCCTTCGGGCTCATTCGAAAACTTTTGTAAAGCAAGCATCAAGAGTGCAAATAATTTTGTTTTTGATTGGGTTTGTCATTATTTGTTTTTCACAAAAGCGGCTGCTGGGAAAGTTTGATTTGTTGTAGCTCGCTCCTATATCGCCTCCCCACTGGCCCTTCTGTGTGCACGAGAGAAAAGCCGGTTATGTGTCGCGGAACGTTTTGCTGGGCGGTTGAACCAGCAGGGCGTGACCCAGATTTTCTAGCGGGAAGATCAAGAACTGCTCGCGGTCTTTCTACTGGTGTTTGTCGTGGTAATTCCACCAAGCACAAGTAGGAGAGATTGGAGACTCCAGTAAAACCCACTCACGAGGGCCCGCCATCTGCCGCTATCATCATTGTTGTGCGAACTGCAGTACTAATTGGCTGTCCAACGACTATTCTAGCGTGTGTGGGGAAAAAGGCCATGTGTGTCGGCCAACAAAGTCCTATTCCGTTACTCTTTTCATCCGTGTTTCCTGTAAAGCCATTGTTCACCAAAAGAGCAAAAAAAAAAGAAATAAATGAAAGAACTTGTTTGAGACTGTCTCATTTAATACGTAAAATATACTTGATTTACGTAACATGTCTATATGATATATACTGTACATATACTGTCTGTATCAGTGTACTTGTATAGAGAGTTAGGAAGTAAATGGAGGGGAAGCAGGAGGGAACGAGGAAGGCGGATCGGAGAGAGAGAAAGAGACAGACAGAAGGAACAGGGAAGACAGACATCGACATCAACACTTTATTGAAAAAACCTCACAGGTTTGTTTCAAGTGGGGGTATACAACAAACATCCAGTCATCAAGTACAAAGAATATGTACATAATATACATATAATCCATACATCTGCCATTATAATAGTGATCACTACGGTATTCATTCATCTCTTCAACAGGGAGGACGTACAGAGGAAAGGGGAAAGGACAGAAGAGTGACGCGTGCCCGTTTTTGACAAAAATACATTACGCCCTTCTTTAACGTGCTTTTTTCCTTCTCTCGTTCCCCTAGCTCGCTCCCTTCCTTCAGATCCTTCGATCCTTCCTTCCTTTAAAGGAAGGTGGCTCCACCTAGGGTGAGATTGCACTAAACCAGAGTGGCGCTTTCAGGAATCTACGGCGACGCCGTGCGGTGGTAGCGAAGTCTGGGCTGGTGATACTACAGGATCTGCGCTTTCCTTATTGGTGGTGGTTGTCGCTCCAGGGTTAGGGTCGCAGTATCGCAGTGGGAGGAGAGGAGTGTCCTTCAGGGGGTGGGAGGGGGAAGCGTAGCATAACCGTAGCTCGAGCTCGTTACCGATCGGAAACTCCTGGGTTCGAATCCCATGTACAGCACAAGTACTTTCTGTACATGAGACCTTTGTATAGGGTTGACCGCTGGAGATTTTTAAGTTCCCTCAACCCCGTTTTTCTTTAGTGAATTCCTTTCATTATCCTCTCTCATTCTACCAGCATCATGACCTCGCCGTTATCGTTATTGACACATTGTTGACCCGCTGTTAACCTGACGCTAGACAACATTCGGGGCACCAGATCTTACTGTTCTCGCTCTGATCTGCAGCTTTTATTAGATTTTAAATTCCTTACGTTGTATTTCTATCCTTTAAATTCGTTACATTGTATCTCTATCCTTTCCTGTTATTATTTTGGGGGACCTGATTTTTTCACATATTTCAAACTTTTCTGTTATGAAATTGACTACTGCATGTGATCTGGTTGTTCAAAAGTTTTGTATTTGTTTTAAGCATTTTAAATTACAGATGTAGACATCTTTTGTATTTAAATATATCTACAATCAGGATAGCTGTTGACTGCCTGTATTGTAAGTTCTCTTACACATGCGCACGGCCTCTATAATACGTGATTAGTGAATGAAAATAAAATATAATTTCCTTAGGAAAAATCCTTCATACTTTCTGACATCAGGTCAGTAAAAAGCGACGCCGTTGGCTACCCGGATTCTTTCATTGATGTTAATCCTTCGCTAATCATAAAACTTCAGAGTCATAAATTCACTACACTTGTGCATGCCCCAAACTACGACGCAGGTATTGACAGGTATTTCATTTTGAACAAAAGGCGTTCTCTCTTTTGGGCCTTAAGCCCTCTTCATCGGCGTCTTTCTGGTAATCGATCTATCGGCCAGTTGCGTCATGCTCAGCTCCCAGCGAATGAACACTCGGCGAATACTTCGGCCTAACGATCGTCGAACATTCGTTTAAACTGATACACAGCTGCCTGCCTAATTCCAAGGAAAGAGTGCCCACATAGTTCTCCTTAGGTACCTGCTTTTGGGATAAATGATATTTAAAAAATACAAAATTATTTTGAGTGTTGGTGGGGGGGATCCTTGTGTGACATTTTATTTTATCTTTAAATTTGAATGCCAAACAGAACCTGCTTTCAGACCGACACAATGCTGCTACTTATTAGCTGGACACCAGAAGAAAGTAAAGCAAAGTCGACATCTCAAGAGTTTCGCGTTGTATTTGTTCTTGAGAAGATCAACATCATCGCATGCAGTGGTCCTGCACACAGTGCACGGAGAGTTTGTCAATACTCGCGGACCTTCTATTCATCAACAGCCGCGGATATTTTTCATTGAATTTCCCATTTAGCATTGTTGACTTCTCATGCTTAAAGGCTTGTGGTTCAGCTGGCATGGTCCAAGAGTTAGATGTTCTCGGTACAATGTCACCAACGTCACAGCCCACGCATAAAAAGTTTTTTAAAATGTAAGTAAATAAAACTGCCAAGCAAAACGTGTATATACGAACATATACTCGGCAACCTGGTGTGTGCATACTAGATACATCCGGCGAGTTAAAAGCAAGACAAATGAATGGAAACGTCTTGTCTGTGGCCGTTTCTAAAAATGTCTTTTGGTGGACCATCAATTAATTTGAATTCGTATTAGTCATTGGGATCCAAAAATACATTCAGCACACAGAACATGCTTCGCAATTACAATCATATGCCTATTCGACTGTTACCTAGACACGCGTTATCATCCGAAAATCGAATACGCAAACGAGGATTATATTAAAGAGCTGGAAAAAGAATAACTTCTGTCATGATTCTCGACGCAAATTGCATAGGTTTTTTCTGATTTGCCATCGATCGAAATGTCCATATTTGCCGGTTTTCACTCAGGTTGTAGCTACTTGATGCTTTGCATTCAGCAGTTGTTTACAACAATTAAGTTTCTAAGAAAAGGACCACAAACAAGTTTGAATTTCCAGACAAACATCGAATTCCTTGTTGTTTATCTGTTATGCGATACGACGCTAACAGATTTGTACAAGAGGCTAGTGCTGTATATCACCGGCAGAACGTCACTTCGGCAAGCTGTCATCCTGCTGGTATATATCTCAATGTAAAATATAGATACCAGACTTTACATATCACAGTTTGCAGGCAGACTCGTGAGATTTGTGTGCCTTACAGCTTAGGTTTGCACTACACTAAGGAACTGTTAAACAACGCCAGATGTAGTACAGTAACGCATGATATATTACAGTGCAAATAATGGACATGCCAACCATGAACTAAACAAAGCGAAGACATATTCAGTGTCTGTTTTGTCATAGAAACACTGACATCTAGCACTCTAAAAAACAAACGTTGTCCAGAGATGGCAGCTTGTGTCAAATATCGAAGCTAGAAATCGTCAGCGACGTATGCTAGACATTTCTCTCACTGCTAAAGTTAATTGGAGTTTGCAGTGAATCTCGCTGCTCACACAGACTGCCTGTTCCTGCTCTTCACAGACGTTCTTGTGTTGTTAATGCTGAGCTGAGCATCGCAGGGGCGAGTTTGCATGGATGTTCTTATCGCCTGCCCTTACGTAAAAAAAAAAGCGGCACGTAAAATACACAGGGTGAATGAGACGTACGACTGCTCTTACGACAGGAAGGGCAGATACGAACATTCATGCAACCCACCCCAGAACAATACTCAACAACGTACTGCAGCAGCAAGGTTGTTTGACACTAATCTCTGACAGCGGCGGTCAGTTCTGTTAGCGCATAAAGGTCTTGCCTAATGTTGTCTAGTACCTACAAACACCCTTTAACACCGACGTTTCGCCGATTGCTGTACCAATGAATCAGCGAATCTTGTAGTCCAAAGCCTTGTTGCACGAGAATGGAAATTAAAACATCCCAGGGCTTCCTCCAGTGCTACCTGCACGAAACAATCTCGCGACTGACAAGCAGCTCAAATTGGTCGATATTCTTGTACTCTATTCGTAGACCCTTTTAAGTTCGTAGAAGAAACCATCAGCCTAACCAGAGCGCTCCCGGCGAACAGCTGTTTGAAATGGATGTGATGGATGAGACACGTAATCTTTCCTCCATTACTGACAGCCAGTGTATCCTTTGTCACTTTCGAACCATTGACTTTATTCTACTAGTGCGGCAGAGAGAAGTTAACAAGACCTCGATGTCTGCTTTAGTTCACAGTTAAACTGTTAGTCAATTGATTGCAGCTGGCTGTTTCAGTTTTTGAAAGAAAAAATTAACTAGGCACGAACACAATGGATGCTTTTAGCCTGCTATCGTGGTTTTAAATGCGAAATGGGAAGAGGGGGGGTCACAATCTATTAAAAGGGGTAGATCTTTTATGCTGCGGCTGTGTACAGCTAGCTTTTTAACTTGAAAAAATGAATTAATAAACAATAAATGAGGACCGAGCGGTTACATTATTAAATTATCAATCCTGTTGGATCCTGTTGGATTGATAATTTAATAATGTAACCGCTCGGTCCTCATTTGTTGCGTATTAGTTATAATTTGCACTTTGAGGATTCTGTGTAATTGTCCTATGTTGTGTTTGTCTTGGATCCCAGTTGTCAGCACTCGCTTAGTGAGCCGGCTCATCACATTTACTAAGGATCCTCTGTATGCGCACGTTGTGTACCGAGGCTTAGCTGTGTGAAGACTAGCGTCGTTATAAAGATAGGTATGGCAGATCTATTTTAGAGGATCTGCACCGTCCCTTTCTTTCGACCCTCTCTTTGCTACGTGTCTGGGTACGGTAAGCTCCCTTGGTCGCATGCGTCTGCATACAGTTATGTAGAGCGTTTCAAGTACTTCCTGTTGGATTGATAATTTGAAAAAAATGCTCAAAATATTTGAAGCCATGGAAGAGATTGGGGTACGTGCATTCCTAGCCACAAAGTGCTGAAGTGATACTTTCGCAATATGGAAGGAGATTAAAAGCTGATCTTCCTGTTCAGCAATTCGTCCTCCTATTACTTCTCATAGAAACGGCCTTGTCAAGTGTTCACTTTGTTTATAGACTGTGGTGATAACCCAGTAAATACCTGCCTGTGTGTTTTATCAAGACAAAGCTTTCATAAGATCCATTCTTGAGCACCGCTTCCATCTCAGAAGTTTGGAGCTGGAACTGTCTGTGGAAACACATTACGCTTTCTGTCTCGGCAGAAAAAAAGCTGCTTTGTGGGAGAGCAAAAATGTTGACGCGCCAGTCAAAATGGCGAGAAAAGGCTCCGGGTACTTCCCTTTTTTTTTCAGCAGATATATATTCTATTCCCGTCCCCAAAACCTCTCTCCCTACTCTTCCGATCTCTCTGGCGCAAGTTACAATTAAAGTATTTTCATACTTTTTCAACATTTTCTCAAAGTTAAAAAAGTAGTAATCGTTGCTCAAGTCTATGAATGCTAAACACATTTGTCACAAGCCCTCAATAGTGATTTTTTAAAAATGCACCATTTATCTATGAAATCGTGTAATGAATTTTTTTCTTTAACTAAAGAGTCCCCCAGTTCCAATCTTTCAGAACAAAGCTATGGAAGAATTGCGTCCATTTTTCGACTTTATTACCAATAACTGTATTAGGCGAGTTATTTCTATGCAATGATTCATTACTTCAGACGCGAAATTACTTGAAGCGTATCAACGAATTGGGCTGGGTTTGTTATGCTTGAGCGAGCTTAATCTACTTACACCAAGAGCAGTACTTGCAAACCTCAAAAGAGTGGTTTTTATTTAGACAGACGATGGTTAATGCTGTATTGATGTGGGCGCGAGCATGTGGAAGAGTCGGCAAATGTGTTTGCATGTGTGTGTGTGTATGAGAGAGAGAGATGGAGAGTGGAGAAATAGTGAGTTTGAACCACGTGTTTAAAACTACGGAGGTGAATGATAAATGGTCATGTTAGACTGCTTCAGTGCAGATACGAACCTTGAAAAGATTTACCCCACTCTCACTACACCACAACTGCATGCTCGATTCCACTGCCTAGAAATGGCCAGAGTGACCGTATCTCGAGAAAAGACCTGCTAACCGGGAACTCTTTATTTTTCCTCAATACTTCCGTCAGTGCTGTGTTCGCAGAACACCAGGATACCATTCCAAAGAACACTGTACGGAGAGACAAAACCGGTGTCGCAAGAATTTGGTTCCCCAAGAAATGTGGTCCGGCATACAGATTGCGCAGCGCGCGTAGAGAGTGGCAAAACGCCTAGCCTAATCCCAACCATACCCTAACCCTAACCCAAATGGTGCGATCAAAAACGATTCTAACTTAACGATTAACTTGAGACTTTAATCCTCTGACCACATTTACCATAGTAACCAATGACGCGTAGGCATGCGTATACTGTAGCCTAACAGGACGCGAATTTTTTTTCTCATTCGAGTTCCAGGCGGTCCAGGCGCGCATGCGCGGACCTGCCAAGGCGCTGCGCATGCGCATCTCAGTTGCTAACCACAACTGATGATTACAGGTCAGGCCATGACTCCTACACTGCGTCACTTCTTATAGTTACAACCAAGAGACCAATCCGTGGTGATCGGTAGCTAAGTGGTAAAGACGGTTTTTTTTTCAGTTCAAAGTCGCAGGTTCAATACCCACATTAGCTAGCTTACGGGTTTTTTAAGGGGAAGGGGGTTAGGGGTAGGGTTACGGTTTGATGTTAGGTAGGACTTCTGTTTTCATGTATAAGTTCAAGCCTGTGTCTTTGCGCTAAGCGGGATGACAGGGGGTCTGCCCACGTGTGCCTGGAACTCGAGTGGAAAAAATTTTCGCTAACCAGACCCGGACAAGATTTCTTTGCGGACAGAATTTCTTGCAACACCGGCCGCACACCTAGCTTTTCTCGTCCAATCCGTTGCCGCACCCTGAACTTCCACCTCAGAAACAAATGTTTCCCATAAAGCTGATAACGGCGCGGAACCTGAAAGCTAATAGGATATTAATTGCTGTATGAATGTGGACTGCTAATCAGTTGTTCCGGGCACGTGCCGATGTCGGGGTGTCAAACTCAATTGAAAACAGCAGCCCCGAAGTTTCCGTCACCTGACACCCCGGCCCGATGTGCTAATGTCGGGAAAAAAAGTTTGGCTCCCTAGAGATGTTCTTCGTGATGATTCTCGAAATTTTGCCATTTCGTGTATGATAACTCCAACAAAGATACTGGCAGCGCTCACACATAGCCGTATGCAGACGCCTGATGACACTTCGCACTTATCTAAATGCTAGCCGGAAGTTGGAGAGGGGGGAGTCCCGGGGCGAAGAGTTTTGCTATTTCAGGTTCAAGTGTCTGTGTCTACCTTTTATAGAGGGGGTGGGCGGCAGGGAAGGGTGTCTCCAGTCGAAACGCCTTGCTCCACACATTCGTGTGCTTTCTTTAAAAATCTCTTTTAGGGGGGTAAACTTTCTGATAGTGCCTTCCTTAGCTATTTTTCTGGCGAAATTCTGCCACCTTGCGTTCGTTTACCTTCTAATTTCCCTCTGTGTGTGGGGGGGTGGGGGGTGGGGGGGGGGCGAATCACATCAAATGATACAAAATAAGATCGTTTTATTATACATATTGCGTACGATATATGTCTGGTCCTCAAGACAAAAGCTTTTGGTCTGGTGATCAACTTCTTTCATTTTTTCCCTGTTTCCTATTATTCCTGCAAAGCAAGCTGATACAGCGACAAGCTGTCAAAATTTATTTGAGAAAAATTCTTCATTAATAAACAATTGATGAACATGCAATCGTTTTAGTAATATTTCCGGTAATCTTGTTTATTCTAAGGGAAGGACCAGGGAAAGGACAAATTATCATTAAACAGCCGTTTGTAAAGAACCGATTCTTTTATTAGTAAATCACCTCTACACAGATCAAAACCGAAAAGTGCCTCAAATCCTACCACAGACTGATACTGGCATTCCTGGCATTCCTGGAAGTTAAATGGCGACGTTTTGCGGCCTCCACACATAAAAAGTCATTTCTGCACTTTTTGTGCAAGAAGGAACCGAAAATAACCTTGCTTCCACACAATTGCTTATCGTAAAAATGTCGTCCTGAACAGGAAGCAGAAAAATAAATTCTTAAGTTTAACACCAAGGATTTTGTTAAATCCGTTTCTAAGACGCAATGAGTTTGTTTTTTTTTAAAGTAGCCAAGCGAAATAGATAATCCGAGAGCACACTGCAGACACAGCTATGCCCTGATAAGGTACGATATATATTTCACACCAAGACCAGGGAACATTAGAAATTTCAATGGGATATACATGTTCTTTGGGACTAATTTAGTAAATTTGTAATTCTCGCTAGCTTGAAATTTTCTCTACCCCCCAGAACACTATGCTTCATTCATATTTCTTATCCCTCTATGAATTTTTTAAAAATTCGGTATTATTTCTGTATACTAGAGCACAGTCAAGGAACTTTTCTCCTAAGCGCTGACAATTGTCGCCTTGTTCTCCCTAAAATCCACACTGGTTACAACAAGGAGGAGTCCTGACAACGCTTCAGACTTCTTTTTTTTTTTACCAAGAGAACCTGCATACAGTCAAGCAAACACTCACTAACTCATTCAGGTAAGCACATATACGCGCGTATACACGCATGAACGGATGATCTGGCTACGAACACAATTTTTGTAATGTCGCTAATGGTTCTATGTGAGAAATCATCGGCATATCTGTAAACAACATGTACAGGGTAGCCACACCTGAAGCTGTTGACATCTTTGCCGTACAAACGCTGCACCATAGAACTCATTAGCCCTCTGCAGTGTCCACACACAGGTATGCATATGCGGGAGGGAGATAACGATGTTCCTGAAAATCGTCCCACAAGCCACTGCGCTATCAAAGCTGCTGTCCAAGAGAACTTCAAGAAAATTCGGATATCAAAGTAGCTACCGTTCATAACAAATCGTCAAACATGTCGGAATAATCCCACGGGGAATTGAATGCAGTTTTACAAATAAAAATAATGAGGTAAAATCTTCAGCTCTATCGACGGATGTCAAGACGAGTATGGTTCAGCATTCTTTCGGTGTAGACGTCCCAAGTTCTACCAGACATTAAAATTTAATTACCTATTTTTTTTAATCACGTGAAATTGCCTCCTTCAAGTAAAGAATCCGCGATGAAACAGTTGAGTTGATTTTGAAAGTAGTGTGTTCTGATCCGAATCATGGTCACCAACAGTAAAATATATATATATATAAAGTTTTGGTCGGCGTTTGAACTGCACTATAAACAAAAAGTGTTCAAGTTAGAACACTTATTTTTTAGCGAAACAGAACGCATTTTACATTGATCTAAGACGCTTTAATGTAAAAAGTGTTTGGTCTGTGTTCTCGAAAGTGTTCAAATAACCGGATAATGTATGTGGTGTACCGATAATGTTCCAAATGTGTGCCAGCAGCAAGTGTTCAGTCAAGTAGGGTCATGCCAGGAACACTTATTATACATGTAACACACCTCTCACGTACTATTTACATACGCAGCAAATATTTTGCACCTGTTTAACACTCTGTACCTTTAGTGTTAAAAATATTTAGAGTGTGTGAACCAACCAATTGATCTGAGGCACTGCACTGAACACTTCTCCCTCCAAAGTCTTATCCTACTCATGAATCTGGTTTCAAAAAGAAAGAAAAAAGTGGCGTATGCAGCTAGCTTCAGACTGTTAAACATTTATGTGTTTGGTGATTCCTTTTATCGAACAGACCTCAGCAGCCCACTTCTTCAGCCCAGTAGAAGAAAAAGAAAGAAAGAAAGACACACAGAGGAATAGAAATATCAGTCCATATTCTTTTCAGTTCAGTACTTTTCGGGGGTACACTCTTAAAACCTATATACGATAGGGTCATTGCTAACATCTCAGTTCACGCGACGCACAAATGTGCGATTGTGCAAACAGGTAACGCACAGATATCTCACGCGGAACTGTTAGGATTAAGGCGAGATGTCTGTCCGTTTCCTCTTTTCGCGCAGTGTAAAGCAGTACTGTATACTTACCCGTCAGTAAACTGTGTACAGGTGATCCCAGCGTCCAGCAACGTTTTGTACGCTGGTCCACTTCGCCTCTTGGCGGAGCCCCGGCTCTAAAGCTGAACGCTACACACGCGCATGCTTAGATGACGCACCTCTTCTCACGCGCACCTCGCTTTCAGCTCGCTGTCTTTCATGCTCACCGCCACGCGCGCACACGCGCCGAGCGCAGGTGGCGAACGAAAGCAAACTGCATGTCTAAGGAGGCGCGTGCAACAAGAAGACAAGTGGCCCTGCTATTACGCTGGAACGCTGCTTACACGGAATGTAGACGAGCATCTCAGAACTTTTCCTTTCAGTTAAGTCAACAAAAGTGCACCGAAAATCAACGAAGCAGCAGTGCTGAATCGGTCTTTGACCCAAAACGAAGTGCGTGGAAAATATATACCAATATACTGGTCACCAGACGAAGAAATGCCATTAGTGTGGACAACGCGGAAGAGATCCACGTCTAACGATGTTCGCCAATATGCCCATCTGGTTTTTAAAGCTACAGAGAAAAACTATGCCTTCAACGTCAGTCGGTTGTGGATGTACAGTCCACACAATTAATATCGACCAGTGCATCAGACATTGATGTCTTCAGACCAAGAGAACGTTAGGATTTTTTGTTCATTCATTCATGGCTGTGCCCTCAGGTACGTCGAGTGTGTATGCTCAAGACAACACTACAAACCCACCTTAACGTAGAAAACAACGACAGAGGTAATAATAACAATGCAGTAAAAAAAAAAAGAGCAGAAGTTATATCTGAACTTATTTTTGAACGCTGAAGGCAATTTAAATATGCTATGAAAAAAATGGGGCGGGGTTCTGTTCACAAAGGTAGGCTTGGCTAATGCACCGGCTCAAGTACTTTAGTAGGACCGACAAGGTATGACTTTTAGTTTGACAGCTTTCTACAGTCCTTACCGTCACTTTTGTCAGCTTCCAACACTTTTCCCCTTAGAAAATAACTATCATGGAGGCAAGTCGTTATGGTGTTCGCTTCATCTACAGAATTATCTCCCCTTGCCAGCCCAAAGAGAGTTGTTTTGTTTACTAACAAATAGGGTCACGTGTGTGTAAATTAAGATTTAGTCACTTGGCATCTGCATTTATTTATGAAGACTCACCTATACCTCACCCCTATAATTCGAAGACGCGTTTCTCCTTTAGAATAAAACGTAAATGTTCCTGCTTCTATGCCGCGTCCTGCCGATCAATAGGTCTACAACTTAAATATAGGTCTATACTTTTTTAAAATTGAAAGACCAGCTGCACTTTAGCATGCAGGTCACGGAATTGTGTAATTGGCAAGACCATCTGACCCCGTACATTTGGATGCACCTTGTTACGTACTGCAAGCAACGAACGTCAGGGTATGTGGAACCCTGTGGCGTTCCTGCACACCACAGGAGGCAGCCAAGACGACAGACAGCGTGTGCGAAGCAGACGTGTGCAGCTGACAAAGCAAAACTGAACGGGTGAAAAAAACCACGATGCCCGTGCAAAACTATGTGTAACGTAAGCACAATTCACTCACTGCTGAGGGACTGGTGTCCATTTACGGACGCGGTCGAAAGACGGTTTGTAACCATGCTTCCGAGATGACTACTCGATGATGCTGATCGCGGCAGGGCGATTGGGTGGCTGCAGGAAGGCATCGGGATCAGAGAAGTTAGTCGCCGATTGGGTGTATCCCATTCAGTCATTTGACATTGTCAGGCCGCTACAACCAGTTTTGGAAATGACTCTGGGGACATTGGCTCAATCTGTGCGACAACAGTGCCTTGCTTGCGTACAGGTCGGCGGAGGGCACACACGTTTTTGACAATAATCTGTGCTGCACGTGCTCTGACTTTTGTATACGTAGGTTGTGGCCTTCGTGACGGGGAATCTTGCTGTTACAAGGAAAATAGCCCGTTGTCTGTTGTTGGTTGTTACATTACTGAGCTCCACTTCATTGTGATTACCAATTAGTATTTTAGCATCAGGTAGCGCGTACTGTTCGCGTTTGTCTTTGACTTCTTTTTTCCATTATATCATTACAACGATGATAGGGAGCCCATTGCTAGATTCTCACCAATAGCGCCAAAGCACGTTATAAAGAGTCCTTAACTCAACAGCTACACTCTAAATATTTTTAACACTAATTACACGTAAAAAGTATTAAAGTGCTAAATATGTGCTGCGTGTGTAAATAGTATGTAAGATGTGTGATACATGTGTTCTAAACATGCCCTTACTCGACTGAACAGTTGCTGTGCACACATTTGGAATATTATCAAAACACCATTATACATTTTCCGGCCGTTAGAACACAGACTAGAACACTGTGTACACTAAAACGTTCTAGATCAAAGTAAAATGCTCTCTGTTTCGGTAACAAAATAAGTGTTCTGACCTGAACACTCTTGTTCACAGCAGTGTGACCTCTTTACTGGACTACTTGAGTGCTAAGTGAAACCGCCGACTTGTCAAGTCAGCAGTATTTCACGTCTCCCTGAGACTGCAATACAGGTCAGTATGCAATTCTGCACACCTCTGCCCATGGTAAGGCTCTGTCCAGTAAATAGAACGAACCGCCTGGCCTAGTCACGTCTGTAGCTCCGTATCTTTGAAAAGAAACAAGTTTGGTTTGCTTAAAGAATATCCCAAACTTGTCCCCGGAAATCTTTTGTTTTCAGGCAGTTATTCTTTATCGGGTTCCCTTTAATCATTTGTACACAATTGCCTTCTAATATCAGCATCACATATTTTTTCGACGAGAGCGCATCACTTCCGAATGAAATGCACGAACATGGCTGAACCAGTAAATGCATATGCCAGTATAGGTAGTAGAAATATAAGCAGTTGGCTATTTGTAACGAGTATTCGTTTGTTTTGTAGTTTAGCCCCAATCAGCAACAAAGGCTGCACGACGGCAAGCGGTCCTCCCTGTAACACATGCCATGTGCAGAGGAAATAAGTGCATCAGAGGGAAGCTTTGAATCCATAACCCAAGATTCTGACACCCTTGTTAACACATGCTAGTCACCGATCCACCCATTCGTACGAAGGTCTCTGTGCTTGACACGCCAAGTAGTCAAGACAAACTCCACTGTTAGAAAAATAAATTTTAATCCGCAAAGCTTAAATACAAATGTTTCGGTTATTTTTGATATATCTTCACAACCCTTACTTTGGGGCACTAAAGACATATTGAAATTATTGTGAAGCTAAAATGCCTTGGAATGTAAAACTTCTGCTGTAGGTACACTCTTCCAGAGTTTGGATGAATGAATGATTGACAAAAGGTTACCCCAGTCTTCCCCAGCATGCAAAGCAGGCCGACAATACTATACTATACTAATTATACCCTCAGTGCATCAGCCCTCGTCGATATACCCACTCACCCTCCCCTGCCCGCGGCGGACGCTCGGTCTGAGCAAGAGGTGCGGTTGTCAACCCTCCCACGACTGACCTCCAGAAATCGTTAAAAACGCCACACTAATTTATTGGTCACCATCATATCCTCATCCCTAGAAGGTTCCACTCACCAACCGTCCGTTCTTTTGTTTCTTGACCACGCCCACCTTCTAACAAGTATTGTCTAACGCATTTAGTATGGTCATTCAATACCGCAGCACTGCGCATCATTGCAATCAGACATCTCACATTATTCTACAAAGTTATCAAGAATATTCTCAGCAAAAGAAGCTGGTTACCATGTAAACCACTTCCTTAACGTTGTGACAAGCAAGCCTTTAAAGACACACGTGCACAAAAAAACAGGAAAACACCGTACTATTCAATGTTCATTCAAACAGCGAAGACTGCTGGGAACAAGGGTCTGCACACACAGACGCCCGCACAAAAATATGCACTCAAACACGCGGAAGCACACACGAACACTCGCTCGCGTAAAATGTGTGAGCAGGTGTCATGTATCTCGTGTAACATTACAAAGTGATAATGTAGAAAAACGTGATTCTTATATTAAAATTAACATTTTTCCATCGGAAAGCAACAATGAAGGTAACAATGTAACAATGAATTTTTTACAGCAATGCTAAGCCAACGGGTTACGATCCCAAAATAATTATTAAATAATTATTATATTAAACAAAAGCCCCCCAAAACACCCCATGTTCATATTTGTGACCTTATAAAGACACTCCTAAATTTACCACCGGTGGCGGTTGCTTCAGATAAGCGCTAACTACACAGCTGTACAAAATATTGCACAATTTTAATTCAAGGCCCAACCTTGTGCAGAGTGTGACATGTATTCCTGCGTAACTGATGCACACTGGATTACATGACACACGGAGATGACGTTAGCAAATTGTTTAGCTTCAGGAGTTCTAAATGACATGCCGAAATCAAAAACATCAACAAATTTTGTTCAGCAGCGAGCGAAAACCAAAGGAACCGGCCGAGCCATGCGCTCTGCATGCAAGTCGATATCGGCCGACAGTCTCAAACTGTCCGTCCGTTACCACCTCACACCCTGGGTGTGTAAGGGATGTCGACTTCACATTCAACGACCGTAACGCGAACAAGAAACACTCTAAGCCGTTTGTGAAAAAAACTGACAAATTGTTTGTTTTTTTATATAAAAGTAACGTCAACATTAGCGAGACAAGTACACACCACGTCTTAAAGTGCCTGCCGCTGTCTATATTGCCTTTTTCTCGCTGACTTGCTCCAGTAACGACTGGCCGGTGATAATCGCCGTGGTGCACACGATGATGTTCAGATCTGGAGGACAGAATGAAGGAAAAGTGGAAAAAAACATCCATCTGAAAAATCGCAGCAAGAGGGACTGAGGAAGTTCGCCCCAAGCAAGCAGAGATGGACAGACGGATGGCCGACGTGTGCATGCTCGCGAGCGTGCGAACACGTGTGGGGGTCCGACGAAGTCAAGCTTACATCCTCTTGTGCGCCTATTATGACTGTAAATGCTGCTTTTATTGATTTGCTATTACTGTTCTTAAAATATCAAATCCCAATCCTTGTAAAAATAAAACTGACAAGGAATTCGTATCCCATAAGCAATCAGGCCGAGATCATCATCATCGTCGTCGTCGTCGTCGTCCATCATCATCCATCCATCAATCATCATCTAGCATTTATAAAGCACCTATCCCTGATCCTGGCGCTAGTAGACAAAGTACAAACACATCCACAAGCACAACTGCACACACAGACAGAAGCGTCATACATTGTCCAAAATAAAGTGTAAAGAGATACGTTTTGAGGTAAGATTTGAAGGATGAGAAGGAAGGAAAGTGTCTGATGTGAGAGGGCAGGGAGTTCCAAAGTTGAGGGCGTTGACGGAGGCCATGCGACTTGGGTTTGAAGCGTTTTTGTTGGAAAAGACGTGAATCAGAGGAAGAGCGAAGTGGACGAGATGCAGTGTATAGAGAAATCTGATCAGACAAGTCGGATGGGGCGGCTCCTGTCAGAATGTTGTAACAGATGGAGTGTATAGAGAAATCGGATCAGACAAGTAGGATGGGGCGGCTTCTGTCAGAATGTTGTAACAGATGGAGTGTATAGAGAAATCGGATCAGACAAGTCGGATGGGGCGGCTTCTGTCAGAATGTTGTAACAGATGGAGTGTATAGAGAAATCAGATCAGGGGGTCGGAGAATGATGCTAAGCGAGTTGCAGTAGGCTAACCTAGAGGAAATACAGGATGTCACAAGGTCTTGGTGGCTTCTTCGGAAAGAAATTTTCTGACAGAACCAGTCCTCTCTAGTTAAAAAAAAAACAGACCTGGCAAACTTTAGTAATATACCTTGTTAATAATTTAGTAATAACGGGAGCGGAGTCCACGAAAAAGCCCAGATTTCTTACAGAGTCTGAGAAAGAGGTTTCAGATGACCCAACAGTGATAGACAACGTTATGGTAAGCTTAGGGCTAGACGGTCTGGAAAAAAAGAAGCGCTTCATCTTGTCATCGTCAAGCTTAACCATGTTGTCTGCCATCCAAGTCTCGATGTGTGCTGTAAAATCCTGGAGCGAGTGTAGGAGTGTGTCGATGTCTGCAGGTGAGAAGGATTACTGAAGTTGTGTGTCGTCCGCATAAAGGTGGTGACTGACTGCGTGGTGCTGGATGACGCTAGAAAGTGGTGTCGCATTCACAGTGAAAAGTATGGGCCCCAGCACTGAGCACTGGGGATTTTTTTGTAAAGGTTCGTTCTAATATTTCAAACTGTTTCCAACAAAGTCAGGACTCACTTTGCTTCTGGGCGACAAGGCGAAGTGCCGCCACCTCTGAGAAAGTACATCCGCCCAAGAAGTAGACCAGCACCGTCCTTACGGCACTCGCAGACGCAGGTGTACAGCTCTTCCTCCCAGCGACTGGCGACAGAGTAACGCGTCACACACACACACACACACACACACACACACACACACACACACGCGCACACACACACACACACACGCGCACACACACACACACGCACACACACACACACGCACGCACACATGCGGCTGAGCGGAACTCGCTATATATCGTCTGTTCAGAAGGGTGAGCAGCACCACCAGTCTAAGTATTTGTAATCACTAATGCACGTGCACGCACTAATTTAGACGGCTCATCCATGCGCGCACCCTCGTACACATAATGCATGCTCGCACACACAAACACGCGCTTTTTAAGGAGCTAATTTTATATGCACGGATACGCCCACGGACGCACTGAATCGCAACGCGTGCAGACAGTACTACAAGAATCGAACCTTTGCCGCCTGCCCTGTAATTGACGTCACTGAAGATGCCGCCAGAAATCAGACGGCCTAGGTCCTCATAGGTCTGTAAACTCTCGTACTGTAAAATCTGCCAGACAGGCGTGGTGAGTGGTTCACAAACCGACCCAGAACAACTTACATTTATATATATATATCATTCGCCAAGAGTAAACATTCCCATCTGTTAATCTTCACCTAGTACTGTAGCATCTTCATTGGTCTTTAATAAAGTTAGCCAGATTTGCAAGGAGCTCTTTGAACTAGTTGGCTGTCATATTCTCTACTCTAATTCGCTCGTGTGCTTTCTCCTTGCAAATGTTACAGAAATAACTGCACATAGACAACAGCACACAACCAGGACTGGCTTGCATAAGCGTAAGCCCCGTTTGCCCTGTGTATTTTAAGTGCCCCGTTACCTATAAACAGAAGAAACGGACGCTCTTGCAAGCCAGCCCTGCTGCCTATAAATCGTAGCATCTCTTTGAAGGCAGACGTTTGCAGGGAAAATAAAAACAAAACACAGTTATACTCACATACTCCACCAGTCGAACTGTCAGGGGGCAGTAGGCGCCCCCGAACACATAGGCTATGTTGTCTGGTTCCTTTAAGTTGACCTCCTCACCTGACTTTGGCACCTGACAGAACAGTTGCGAAACAAACACTGCAATAGCACGGATACCAGTATGGATATTTAATGCGCAGTCGCCTTAAGTTGCGCTACCGGCTACGGGTACCCGAGCTTTGAAAAGTTGAATAATGTGTGTGCAATAACACGTCCGAGGTGGCGGGAGACGAGTATCAGAGACAACAAGCCTCCAACTCCGTGCGCCTTTACGACTGCGCTAGAGGTCGACAGGTAGGGATGGAAGGATGCATGCCGTCGCTTTGCGCGTGCTTGGCCCACATTAAGTGTTCGACTTCAATAAACACCAGCTCATAGACTTACACATTCTTAAAGTACACGTCCACGGACGCTAACTTGCATACATACATCCATGTGCAAGCTGACGCGCGTGCAAATCTATGCATCCGCTAAAGCTGACAGAACGAAGACTTACTACATAAGTTCGCTGTAGACAGAACGTTAGAAGACGGAGAGACAATGACAAGCAGATGGAGAATATACCGTCTGACTGCACAAAATAAAGCGCTCCTGATGGACGTAAAAGGCCATAATTCTATCAGTGGCGCAAGCGCCCAGGAGCTTCCAAGACAGCCACTGATTGGCGTAACGCAGAAAGGACGATAATTTTACAAAGGTGGCGAAGAGCCAGAGGCCTGCCCACAGAAAAGCTGGATCAGCTGGCAGAGTCCTACGGCTAATACAAATCTGGACCCATGATTTACAAGGCTATGAAATCTGATGGCGGACGAAATGGTGCGACGGCCACTAACCAAGTTAAGTCGGCTAGCCAGCTGCCGGAACTGGTTGCGGCGCGCCATGACAGCGCTGACCTTTGACCCTGGGCTCTGTTCCAGCAGCAGGCCCAGCTTTTTCAGGTTGTAAAACGTGACTAGCTGCTCGAAGCCGTGGCTCTGCAAAGGCAAGCAGGGCAGTCAGATGGTTCACATCAAAGTACATCAGAGTGAAATTCAGTTGTACCAGCTGCCTGGCATGTGGTGTTTGCGTGAATGAAGGAAGGTACTGTATAGGGGAAGGGTGGAAGGAAAGAAAGGAGAAAGGGTGGACAGGAGGTGTTGGATGGGGCGGGGGGGGGGGAGGGTCATGTACATCTGTGTTTGTGTGTGTGTGTGTGCAACACTGTAAATGGTATTCCAGGATACATAAATAAACTGGGTGCAAAAACTTATTATAGAACAAAAAACATCTGCATATATTTATATATAGAAACATATACATACACATATACACAGATGCTCACAAATCTAGATGCATGCATGCCTGTGAGCACTCATGCGTAACTTTGCACTACTGTACCCATGAAGACTACTCTCACATGAAGGAAGTCAGTCCTGAGAGATTTGTAGTCCCTAGGAGCCAGTCCGTCTTGTGTCAGAGACAGCAGGCACAGCAGTCTCAAGGTGCTCATGTGAGGAGCCTGTTGACCACCCACAGCTGCAGTTAATGTGTCAGGACGAAGACTCAACATCTCACATGCAGTCCATCCCACACGCAAACAAATAAATAAACACATAGAAAGACAAAAGTGACATCATTGGTATTACTAAGTAAAACGAACCCCCCCCTCCCAATGAGAACAGTATAATTTATAATCTGAATACTTGACATAAAAAAACAAAAATAAGGACACCATGTTTATATGACATTATGATATCAGGATAAGCTAGCAATGACAAACCTTGGAAATTTAGTTATGTGATAACCTACCTGAAACTTACATGAACCCATAGTGAAATTAAGTCTGTGTAGTTTCTGCGCAGTTACTGGTTGTGGATGCAGTTTTCACTGCATGCAGTTACCTTTTTGTAGATGCAGTTTGCATTTTGAATTGTTTGCAGTTACCTGTTTGTAGATGCAGCTTACACTTTGAACTTTTTGCAGTTACCTGTTTGTAGATGCAGTCTTCAATATAAGAAATGCAGTCCTTTGTGTCTGTTCCATCTAGCAGGCCTGGGACGAACAAACCATGCATGCCATATCTGAGATCACATTGAACCTTCAAGGCAGCAAATAAATCTGGTTGGCTGTCAAAACATTCAGCAAGTCTGTAACATCTGTACCCAGGTCGCTAGGAAAGTCTTCAAGAAGCATGCTTGAAGGACCACATTCAGTTCATGAGGCTTATAACATCCATTCACAACCAACTTTTCATATGCAGTTTGACTGACAGGCTTTTAACAAATATGGACACTGCAGGTTAAACATCTCACACTGGTGTAGTCCAAGCTAATGTCTATTACCAGTACTAGACCTATGTGCTAAGAATAATTTAATGTACTGCAAAAAGAGTAAAATCAGTACTGTAGAACTCACAGTGTTCTGTACGAATGTGGTTCTCAAAGTCCAGGTGTTTTTTCATCTTCATGATGTGCTCACAAGCGCTGATATCTACAAGAAACAAAGAGACATGCTGACGAATACAGTGCCTCTAACACAAACAACTCAAAACTGGTTCTTAGAGCAACTTAATATTTACATCAAATAACAGAAAAGCTTGTAAATACAGTACCTTTAAAGCTAACAGCTCAAATTATGTCCTTAAAATGAGAACAAAATATTTCAATAAACAAGCTGATACATGTAATTATAACTCACACTACTAACAGCTTTAGCTGGGTCCTTACAACAACAAAATTCTTTTCTTAATTAGTTCATTCCCCAAACAAAGAAAATTTCATGATGAAAATACATCAACTGCACAAATAGTTCTCATGTTGTCTTCTCCATTCAGACACACTACACGTCACATAGTAATCCACAGTTTTCAGAATACAGCAAACTTCCTCTAAGATCAAAAACCTATATCTGATACAGATGACATCAACATCAGAGGATAACGTTGTGCACTCATACGGTAAGAAAGTGTTGCTTGATTTTCCTTCAAACGAACTAGCTCCTGTGAAACAAAGTTTTTCATGTCGCCCACTGTCTTTAGATCATTCTTTTTCTGAAAAAAAAAGCATAAGGCCAAGTTTTGTTAACACAGGTAAGACGTCCATATAACTTACCCAAGTAGTTTATGAGATTAAAATGATCCTGCCATGTTCACTTGTACATTTTCCAAAAAGTATTATATAGAAGAATGCCACTGCAGAGATATTTTAGCAGCGATATAGTTTTCATCTAAAAACTCCAGCTTATAGACCAAATTACTAAACAAAATATGCCGGATACATTTTATACAGAAAAATGGCAAGGAGGATGAACTTGATTCTGTCCCCCATTCCCCCCCCCCCCCACATTTACACAAAAGCTGCACCTTCAAGGAGACAATCTTACTTCAAATAATTTTATGACACTCAAGACACAATGCAAATGTAATCTTTTAACTGGTCTTTGCTGTACTGATTTTATAGCAAACTCAGTATCCAATGACAAACAAAGCAAATCTGTGTGAAGCATTTTTAAAAACTCATTGGAGTGCCCATATACTGATACATGCAATATTCGTACCTCATAAATAGCTTTCAGCTCCTTTGCTTTCGCACCCATAAATGGAAACACACTTGCAATGTGTTTATCTCTTATTTCAACATAAATCTGGAGACAGTAAAAAAAGTGTTCAGCCATACATAATGCCTCAATTTTATCCCATTGCATCATCTTTCTGACTAATTGCCAACCAAAGGTCCTTGAAAAAAAAATAGTTTTACCAGAGTGAGAATATAGCTATTTTATTTTCACACTGAATAGCCCCCCCCCCTCTCTCTCTCTATTGTTCTCTGTTTCTCTCCTGCCCCCCACTCTCTCTCTCTCTCTCTCTCTCTCTCGTGGAATCAGGTTCTCTATGAGACTCACTGGATCTTGGCTTGACAGCAAAATCTTGACACTCTTTGGTTTGGACACCACTTCAGCACTGAATTCAATTACACCTGACAAAAATTAACGAGTTCAAAAATACGGCAGACATCTAACAAACCTTAATCTATCTCTGAACATGCAACCTTCCAATCAGTGGAAGATAGTTTGGCCCATATTTCAAAGCTTCTAATAACACCTCACAACAAAAATAAGGCAAATATGAAGATTTGAATATTAAGAAAACATTGTTAAATTAATTTTTTATTGAAACACTTAGCTTCAGTTGATATTTTTTTCACATCATTTGTTTTAACTAAGCAAAACCAGTAAAATCTCCCCAGTGGCATTTCTGTGTGCATGTTTCAAGGGGGGAAAAAATCAGACAGCAAGACAAACCATTAGCAGATATCAGTGGAAAAACAAAACAAACTTTTTACCACACTCAATTCCAAATGTTTCATCCAGTAAAGCTTCATATGTCATGGAAGAGCACAACGGGGTGACAAAGTCAACATCTGCAATGCAAGTAAACACGTAGAACAACAGGTCTGGACTTCTTAAGCTCTACGCCTGTCAGTTCGCTAGCTTTACATGCCGAAATCCGATTTATTTTTCTTTTGTACACAGTTTGCACAGCTGATCAGTTTGCTATGTCTAAACGAGCAACCTCCTTCCACCCCATTTTCCTTCGTTCTCCCTGCATTTTTCCTCTCCCACTCCGAACAGTCCCACTTACCTCAGTTAAAACCAATTCTGTAAATTTATGATTACATTTAACATGCTGTAGGCCTACAGAATCCTTTCAAACTGCATGAGTTTATATATTTATGTGCTTATATTTATATATACAGTAGAACCCCTCAAATATTATCCCCTCGTTTACAACTCCCTGTCATTTACAACTGAAAATTTTCTGACGGACAATGTTTTCTCTTCATCTGTCTTCTCATTTATGTGACTTATGACTGCACATTTAGGCTTTTTTATGACCACAACTCGATCTTTGAACTTTGCCATCTTCTGATGGGTTGAAATCACTTGAGAGCTTTGTAATCACTATCAGTCTCTCATAGCTACGGCAGAGAAAGTCAGTGGCAGGTTTCACGGTGTCCAGAAGTTGGATTGACTGATCTAAGTGTGATATGATTTCCAACTCAATGCCCCAATTCTCCAAACAGTTTTTAGTTACTATACAAGAATGATGTATTCTGAATAAAATTCAAACAGTTTTATTTTTGTCTGTTTGGTCGTTTTTATTTTGGGGAAGTGTTTGGTAAGGAATGTAAGAATCCTAATCAATGCCATTTCCTCTCCCTTCCCATCACAAACACACCCAAGATCGTTACAAAATTCAGGCACTTGTTTCAAATTTACTGACCATGCCCAACTTCAAGGCTAAAACCATACGTATTCTAACAATATTTGATTTGAAAACTGGAAGCTGTCTGTCTGGAAAACCATGGCCTTCAGAAACAAATAAAAGTGATAGATTTGGAAAAAAAGTATTATAACAGAATTAAAATGAAGATTGCCCAGCTTGATGAGAACTGGCAACCAAGTCACTTTTTGACGCTAGTGAATGATTGGCATCATCAAGCAGACAACAATGATTTCAAAGATGGAGATTATGTACTTGCAGATTTTGTAACAGCTAATGACACAGTCTGCAGATACAAAGCAGTTGTGGTACAAAGGCCAGACTATATAGAAGTTGCAATCTTAAAGGTCTTAATAGGCAGGTTTTTATATATTCATTATAACTATTATTAAAGATGTATACATAAAGAGTACTTATAAATTATCACTTGTAACTATCTTTAACAATTTACATAAATTATCCATGACACAACCGTATGCTGATGTATGCAATCAAGGGAGCGTACCGTACCCAAACACGTAGCAAAGAGAGAGTCGAAAGTAAGGAACGTGGCAGATCTTCCTTTTAAACGACCCTAGTCTTCACACGGCTAGCCCCTGGTGTACCACGTGTGCATACAGCGAATCCCTAATTTATGTCGTCAGCTCGCTCACTAAGCGTAAACTAACAACTGGGATTCGACACAAACACAACAAGGACAAATACATGAAATCCTCAGGGTGCACAATATAATCAAACAAGAACAAATGAGGACAGAGCACTATAAATCGTCAAACGACAACCCCAACAAAGTACTGGCAGCTCTAGCTTATAGCGCTCTGTCCTCATTTGTTCTTGTTTGGGTACGGTAGGCTCCCTTGATTGCATACATCAGCATACGGTTGTGTCTAGCGCTGCCAGTACTTTGTTGGGGTTGTCGTTGTAACCGAACAGTGACATTCTATGCATTTACCTCTATCAATGATGAAGAGATCGCCAAGTATCACTTTCTGTAACCGAACAGTGACATTTAATGGATTTACCTCTATCAATGATGAAGAGATAGCCTATGTTGAACTTTGCTTCCTGTGCATTTTCTTCCTTCATTGCGTCCATCATGTCATAGACCATCTACATAAAAATATGACAGACACCAGGTACTTCATCAGATGGTCCTGTGAAACACAGATGTTTGGATTAAAAACGAAAGAGTTAATAGCTACAATTTACTTCATAATAAAATTAAACAAATGTTACTTCACTGTCTTGATGTTTTAATTTTATGTCATACCTAGAGTAATTTCCAGCTGAGATGCTTCTCGCAACTTTTACTACATTCTTCTGCTGCAGAACTCACACTTACCTTTGAGCCTCTGCCAATAATGTGTTTATTTGGAATCCAGCCATACAGGTGTTGCAAAGTGACAAGAGAAGAAGCGACTGTATGTATATGGGTGAAGTCCCCATCCTAGGAATAATGTGACAATATCACTGACATCTTGAAATGCTACACACTGTCGTACCAGAACCAATATCTCCCTAGCTAATGGCGAGTGATTAAGTAAACCCAATACAACTGAGGCTTACACAGTCAAAGTCATCATATTCATCAAATGTTCAATTCCACTTGAAAATCACACTCAAACAACTAAAGCATCTCCCACTTATAACATGCCTGCTGTAAAGATAGGAGTTGCAGGGTTGAAAGCTACTTACCAAATAAAAAGATCTCAAAACATCAGGCATCTCCAATGAAAGCAGGTCTGTGTCCAGAGGAATCAGCTCCAGATGAAACTCTTCCAGCGTCACATAACCAAGGACGCCTTCATCCTCCAAAATCATTTCACAAACATGTAGCTAGAACAAAGAGAATAGATCAAACCATCTTTCATTTTCAAAATATTTCATGAAGATGACTTTTAAGCACACCCATACTGGTGATTCTATGAACAGCTGGGTTTACACATTATAACCATCCCATCTGTCAAAATCACCAGTTTCTCACATCCTCAGAAACTGAGGGTCCCTAGGATTCTCTGCTTAGAGATTAAGAGAATCCATTAACTAGAGGTGAGTACTGGCACAGAAAGCCACATCCGTATAGAGATCAGTATTTTACTGCCATACCGGTACTTTACATTTATACTAGTATACCGGCTATACACCCAGGCAGCATTTCTTCGAAGTAAAAACTTCATTGACTGCATATTTAATGTTGTGCACATGTGTGTGTGTGTTTGTGTGTTTGCAGGTGTGCTTGTGTGTAAAAGCAAATGAGAGTGAGAGAGAAAGGTGGGTTGGGGGGGGGGAACCAAAGTTAACACCGAATAAACAAATATTTCATGCAAGCCTTTACAAGTAGAACCTAACAACATCAGATGGTGTATGATATGGGTGGCCATGTTGTTTATGTCACCTGCTAATTTGATGAAAATTCTGCACATATGACAAACACCAAGTTCTTCTTCTATATTCAAGTTGGTTTTTTACTAAAAATCCTAACGGTTGTTATAAACGAGACGTTTCTTGATTGTTTTCCACGATTTTGAAATCAAAATGTATTCTTAATGCCATACAACCAAGGAGAACTTAAAAAGATGCAACAAAGCATCCAACATATATATGTGGGAGATAATAATAAATAAACATATTAAAGAAAATCCTAAAAGTCTACTTTTATACCCGCTGTCCATGGCATTAGAATCATGGAAAAGAGAACGGAACTTCATCCCCCTCTCCCCATTTTTTTCGTTTAAAAAAACTAACCGCAGCCAATGCATCTTATAGTTTGTCACTTGACTGAGTCCATTTGTGACCTTTTCAAAAAGCTAGAAGCATTTCGTGTTAACATGTTGCCAATACTTACCCTTTTCCCTGACAGCAGACTTAGAACATCTCAACAGTATAACAATTTTTTACATAACGAGTTACACATGTATGTTAAGGACTGGGTTTTGATATGATTTCATTTGAATTTCTGTTTTTTTCCTAACTTGCTGGACTGCTGCCATCAGATAATAAACATTTGCATTAAGGGTTAGTATTTCATATCAGTAAGTCATCTTTATCTGCTTGGTTGATCAGGTAATGTTTCTCAAAGAACAAAACCCACAACAAAACCTAACAAGAACGTTGTTTTGAGATCAGCTGCACTTGCAATTAATTTTATGTTGTAAGGAAATTTTCAGCCTGCTTGAATCACCACAATTAGTTTGTAGTGAAAAGTTTAATGTTCTAATCTAGGTTGAACGTGTTCAGCCCCAGCTGCTAATTTTATGCATACAGATGTGTTATCATTCAAGGAATTGTTGCTGTATTTGGTGTAAGGGAAAATCTCTCTATAGTTGTAACTACTGTTTCTGAGCACTAGCTGTATTTTAATTCATAAACATTTATTATTAATCTGATTATGTCCCTTGCAGTATATACTGGTACGAAGACCTGGGTGTACCAGTATACTGTACCCTTTTAAGACAGTACCGGTATTAATTGGTATCCAGTACTTATTTGCCACTTCTGTAGTTCTTTAAAGGTTCAAGGTTTTGAAGTTACAAAGCACTTGTCAGAAGAGAGGCTAGATTCATTCCGGGAAACTGCCTCCGGATCCGCACAGACTACTTTTTGTGAAGCTAGTTTCATTGCTCTGTATGCCAGTTGTATGCAGTATTAGAATATTGGTATATATGTTTGCTTTAACTTGAGCTGTAAATGGTTGCAATGTTTGTTTTCATCTTAGCTGTAAAATAGGATTAGGAGCTTATCACTTTATCAGCTCACAAACCGCCTCGGTGGTCTAGAGGTCAAGGTGTCAATTTCCGAGGCAGGAAGTTGTTGGTTTACATCCTGGCCATCTTAGGAAAAATTGGCACTCTAGTACCTGCACATGGCACTACACGTGCCACTACAGGGAACAGTACTAGGACTGGTTGTCCCCGTGTCAGTATAATGTGACTGGGTGGGACTGAAGCCTGTGTTGCAACAGCGGTCCCATGTGCAGCAGAACGTAAACTTTGCCTTAACAACACCATCCTGATATGCACATAGTTTGTGGTGGGACGTAACAAACACCCCAGACTATATACCAGAGAAGTTGATTAAAATAACCGAGGGTAATTTACACACAAAATTGAAGAATGTATAGAGATTTGCAGGATGATGCCTGCATTTTTAATATACACAATGAGCCTCACAGTTCAGGCTAGAGGCTCAATTTGACCCTTGGTTTAAAAAAATACTACAAGTACTGAATGCCATGTAGAAAATAACATACCCTGCGGGGGATCAGGATGATGGTATATTCCCGAATATTTCCTTGCTTTCTCTCAGCCATGATGTGATCAGCAATATATTTCATATTGAGAATGCTTGCTCTCACCAGGTAGATTCGTCTGAAAGGAAACCCACCTTTGATCAGATATAACACACATAGCAACAGACTCACACTACATTAAAACATACATCAGATTAACAAAACCTCAATATTGAAAGTCTCAACATTGACCTATGGGGAGATTATAATAATAATAATACAAAATATTTATATAGTGCTATTCTCCCAACTGAGCTTGCAGCGCTTTACAGTACATGCAACACACACACACTCATACAGCACACACATTCATTCGCACACACAGCACACACAGTACACTGGAATCTATCATTCATACGCACATGTGGATTACACACAGGGTTACTGATAAGCAAGACGAAAGAGATGAGTTTTAAGGGCAGTATGGACGGAATTTGAGTCAGTTATTGCGGATACTGGCAGGAAGAGAATTACAAACTGTTGGAGCAGAGAAAAAGAAAGAGCACTGTCCCAAAGACTTTGTTTTGAGTTTTGGAAGGACCAGGACAGAGGAATCAGCCAAAGAGCAGAGGATTCTAGGTGGAGTATAAAGCTGGATGAGGTACAAGAAATATAGGAAATATAGGGTCTGTCTGATATTTAGACATGCAATCTTGTATTTGATTCAATCTTCAACCAGTAGATAGTGCAGTTTTCTGCAGATGAGAAGTAATGTCGTCAGCTTTCCAAACTTTCAAAATCAGTCGAGAAGAGTTGTTCTGCAGCTTTTGTAGTCTGTTTAGAAGATACTGTGGACAGTTATAGAGAAAAGCATTACAGTAGTCCAAACTACAAAGGATGACGGCAGAGACAAGAGTTTGAGTGGCTTTGTCTGTGAGGTCATGACAAATGGAGCCAATTCATCGGAGTTCACAGTTTACTGTGTGGATGAGGCTAATGACATGATAGTGCATTGTAAGGTGGAAATCCAGTGTAACACCAAGGTTCCTTACAGACTGTGAGATGACAACATTAGAATTTCCAGTGAGTACAGACTGAGTATCGAAACAGATGTAGACATGCAGGGTGAGGAGACTATCATGATTTCTGATTTGAGGTCATTTAGTTTTAGTTTGTTGAATGTCATCCATGACTTGGCCTTGCAGATGCAGTCTTGTAATGAGGCATTGAGGGTACCTAATCATGCAGGTGCAACAGATTTCTGCCACTGTCATCAGCAAAAGAGTGGTGAAGAACTGAATGGGAAGAGATGATTTCAGATACTGGTGTTGTGTATAAGATAAACAGGACAGGGCCAAGTACTGATCCTTGCGGAATGCCATATCGAACAAAAGCAGCAGTTGAGGAACAGTCACTTAGGCAGACAGTCTGCATTCTGTGAGAGAGATAGGACCGGAACCAGTTGAGTGCGATGCCAGAAATACCAAAGGAAAAGTGAAGTTGATCAAGGAGAATGTCATGGTCAATTGTATCACATGCTGCAGACAGGTCAAGAAGTGACAGGATGGAAAGATTGCCTTTGTCAAGGGATAACAGAATGTCATTCACTACTTTTACCAGCGCCGTTTCTGCACTGTGGCTGGGGTGGTACGCTGACTGTAGAGAGTTGAAGAGTTTAGTGTCAGGTGAGATGAGAGTTGTGAAAGGACAGTTTTCTCAACCAAGTTAGAGGCAAAAGACATCTGATGCAGGTCTGAGATTACTGAGGTTGTTGTGGTCAAGAGTGGGTTTCTTAAGCAAAGGTCTTATGAGGGCCTGTTTGTGGACTTCATGGAAAATCCCTGTTTGCAGAGAGTCATTATTTTTGTCAGAGTGGGAAGGATGACATCTATATATTCGAAAAGTAAGGGTGTAAGTACAGTGTCAAGGTCACACGTCTAAAAACCAGAACTGCAAAGGACCGGACTGTCCTTATATGATACTGTGGTGCGTTTGTTCATGTACACGTGCGCACATCAGCGGGGACATACATTGCATGCGTGTTGTTGTTGTTGTTGTTGTTTGGGGGCAAAAGTGCTTCCACCTTGCGGTGATTTTGCACTGAAGGGGAGGGGAGATAGGTGTGGGGAAAGGCAAGGGGTCTGTGGTTTGGTGTCCTGCACTGGTGGTGGCTATGTATGGTCCTGCTGGCTGGCCTCTCTCCTGGTGCACTGATGATGGCTTGAGTAGCTGAAGTGGTGGAGTTTTTGCTGGTCAGACCTACCGCCGGTGCATCCCTACATTCTTTTATCTCTACCGCTAAGGTGCTTTGTGTAATATTAGTTTACTTTGATAAAGTCGGTTTTTATTTTTAGTGTTTTCATGCATGTGTGTATATACACACACACAGAGTGCAGTCTGCTTAAAAGTTTTAAGGAATAAGAAAAAAAACTTAGGCAATTGTCATCTTATTCTTAACATGGAACAAACATAACCAAGGAAAGCAGGATCTCTAAAATAGAGCAATGTTAACCAGAGAATGTAATAATAATGACTTGTATAAGCTGGACTGTACTGTATACATGTGTGTGTGTGTGTGTGTACGCATGGGTGTGCATGTTTGTGTGTGTGTGGAGATAAAAGAAAAATTTGGGGAAGTAGGGGAGATGGGGAAGAGACAGGGTGAGGATAAGGCAGGTGTTACAACAATATCAGAATAAGTACTTTAGCATGCTTTGCAAGGGGTTCAAGCCTGGCTCCAATTTGTAAATTTTATCCACTCCATGTTCCTGCAAAATACCACCACCATAAGATCAACAAAGTTAATTAAAAAAGCATAAATATTATCATTATGAATAACACTCTTAACAACAAAAGAAACCTTTGCAGTTCGTCTCAGTTAAAATACATGATGATATCCCATTAAAGTTGCAACTTTTACTTTATACTAAATTAAACGAACGACAACATTGATTAGCCAAAATATGTCATCGCTCAGTACCCTGAGAAAACCAATGCCAGCTACACGATCAAGAGGCTTTGTCAGGTCCGGGTCAATCACAAGGTCTTTTTTATCAGGCGTCTGCTACAAAAAAACATGGGAAAATGCTTGTTATTTGTTCACTTCGTTTAAAGGCAGTATTTGGGCTCGTAAATTATTTACGTTAAACAGGAAGAGTTTGATTTGCTTTTCCAACAATAACACGTGCTTATTATTAATAAAGTATAAAAAGTACAATTTGAATTGTAACAAATCCTTTAACCTAGCTCTCGTGCACTGAATAGTCTTCTTCAAATTCATAAAATTGTTTAATTTAAAAACAGTAAACGCTAAGTAAATCAAATACAGGTGGCTACATCTAGTAGTACTAGTACAGGTTTGTACTTGTAGCGTTTCTGTTTTATCAACATAATCGAATGTATACCGATTCTAAAAGATGAGTGAGCTGGTCTCGCAAAATCCGTGTCAGTTCTTTCAGATCCATCTTCGAATTACTCTTTCTCACAAGAAAATCATTTCCACTCTGTCGCTTCGTTTAGCCATAGCAGACGGAGAGCCTAAAGCGGAAATCCAAGCCTTCCTAACAGAAGAGAGATCACTCTGCATACAAGTTATACATGGTTATTTCCCATACACTGTCATATTCACAGGAAAACAGTCGGTGCATCTCTGCCACTAGGCGCGAATATCAATATGTTGTGTACGCAGCTGCACATGAAAACAAAAAAGTTGTCAGCAGTGGGTTTTTTTTCCCTGTCATTCGCACGTTTCAAAACCACAATACGTGGAAGAAGCTCCCCGCAAAAGTTGTCCGCCCGTGAAAAGAACGCTTGCAACAGTAACTGTCGACACCAGACGGCTTCGAAACACGGATACTGTACGCTTATAGAAAAGGTGGATACGGATATGGAACTGCAGCGCGGGCCTGGGTCACGTGACTTCAACGTCACTCGACAAGTGCCAAGTTGTCATCAAGGACGAGTGACGAATCACATGTATAACGTGTCATGTAGCGAATCGCGTGTACAACGTGTCACGTGGCGTGGCGTGTGCACTAGTGTGGACGTGGAGCACAAAGACTATATATATGCCCCATATTCGAACTGCAAGCTTTACCAACACGGTGGACTCGGTTATGTAGCCTAACGCACCCAGTCGGCCCGTGACTGACCACAGCATTCATGAAGTCAGATGCTGCTCTTTTGGACTGACTGAGCCATCCTCACAGACATACTTGTATCTTAAAGAAAACTGCAACAAAGATACTGGCAGCGCTCAACATAGCCGTATGCAGACGCATGTGCCCAAGAGAGCTTACGTACCCAAACGCGTAGCAAAGAGAGGGCCGAAAGAAAGCAACTTGGCAGATCCTCAAAAAGATCTGCCATACCTTTCTTTATAATGACGCTATTCTTCACACAGCTAACCCCCGGTGCACAACATGTGCATACAGAGAATCCATGTAATGAAGTCAGCCCGCTCACTAAGTATGTGTTGACAACTAGGATTCAAAGATGAACACAACATAGGACAAATACATGAAATCCTCAAGGTGCAAATTATAATTAATAAATAACAAATGAGGACAGAGCGCTTAAATTATCGAAAGATAACTCCAACAAAGATACTGGCAGCGCTCACAAATAGCCGTATGCAGACGCCTGTGCTCTTTATTAATTAATGTTGTGTTCGTCTTTGAATCCTAGTTGTCAACACACGCTTAGTAAGCGGGCTGACTTCATTAACACGGATTCTCTGTATGCACATGTTGTGCACCGGGGGTTAGCTGTGTGAAGAATAGCGCCGTTATAAAGAAAGGGATGGTAGATCTTTTTGAGGATCTGCTTAAGTTGCTTTCTTTCGGCCCTCTCTTTGCTACGTGTTTAGGTAAGGTAAGCTCCCTTGAGCACATGCGTCTCCATACGGCTATGTGTGAGCGCTGCCAGTATCTTTGTTGGAGTTATCTTTCGATAATTTAAGCGCTCTGTCCTCTTTAAAGAAAACTCACTGTTCCCAGCGCGCTAGTAAACCAGCGGAGGGCATATGTGTGTAGCGTACGTCACCGTTGCCCTTGGATTTTGGCGAGTCAATGACGTAAGATACAATTGTTGTGTCGATGTATCGGTCACAATTTTTTTTTTCTTTTTTACCGAGCTACAGCCGCACACGTTTTCATCCCGCCTCAGCGGCTGAGGGTGCCGGCAGAGGTAGGGTGCGAACATTGTGCGGTCTGTAAAGACGTCCCCATTTCTTTGAGATGAGGGCGACTGGCTTTTGATTTCATGTCTGCTGTGTTCATTCAAGAGCAGTCTTGAGTGTGGTACACACCACGGGCCAAGTACCGCGCACACCGCGTTGGTAAGGCGTTATAGAGATTAGTACTAGGACTGATGAGCTCGGAGTCAGCATAATGTGTCTGGGCGGGACTGAGGCTGGTGTTGCAGCAGCAGTCCCAGTGTGGCAGCACGTTAATAACTGTCCCAAGCAACACCGTACTGTCGCGCTTTTTTGCGGCAGGACGTTTACCCCCAGGGCGGACCGTCCCTTGACGTGGGCTGGGGGCTTACTGTCTCAATGACCTTGGACCTTGTGGTGGAGCGAGACTGGTCCCGCGTCAGACCTCTCAAGCCACACACAATCTCTGGCCAGAGACTTGACCAATCGGTCCACAACAGAATACATGAGCCTTCGTTGCAGAATTTAACCAAGTGGATGAAGATGTCTTGAAAAAGCAGAGGAACGCCAACAACATCGTGCAGCACGACCGTTAGGGAGGCCCCAGCATTATGAATATGGATGGAGTTGGCCTCAACCGACTCGTAGGCCCCGTTGTCTTCCAAAACATCGGCCCTGGACGAGGAAACGACACAAGGCTATGTGAACCAGGTGCTGAGCTCCCACGTCGTGCCATACTTCCAGCAGCACGCCCACGCGGGTATATCCACACACCTCACACAACCACATAAAGACGCACCAAGAATGTAACCACCAACCACGCTCGCACGCTCGCAATCTCTCACTCTATCACCATCTATTTTCTCTCTCTCTCTCTTTCTCGCATAGCGCAGCCTACCAACAAGTTCGTCACAATCAGTGAAAAGCGAGGTGAAAGAGACTGGGTTTGAGCTGTGTTTTGAATGAGGCAAGAGAAGGAGCATGTAGGAGTTTAGCAGGCAACTCCAGCATATTTTAGTATACTTCCAGCAGCACAGCAACCTCTTCTTTCAGCATGACACTGCCCGCCCACGCGGGTATATCCACACGCCACAACCACACAAAAACGCACTAAGAAAGTAATCACCAAACACCCTCGCAATCTCTCTATCACCCTCTCTCTCTCTCTCCCTCGATCTCTCTCTCGCATAGCGCAGTGTCACTAACAAGCTCGGTACAATCAGTCAAAAGCATTGTGATCTTAGGGAAACGTGTGTCCAGCGAACTAAAATTCTTTGAGCGTTAAACGTTCATAACTTTTACAGATCTTCACAAATTTTTAAAAAATAATATATTCTTGGAAATCTTAAACTCTTAGCAATACAGTGAAAGTAATATTAATTGATTCGACTTATTATTTTTTTAAATACATTAAGTTACACACTTTTGTGTGTGAGAAATAAGATAAATTGTACACAGATTACAAAAACACTAAATATTTAAACACATTACACGATGTTTAAATTTAAATAATGGAAATAAGTTTTAGTTTATTGATTTCTATTACTCTTTCTCATTATTGTAAATTATTTTTCATAAGGTTTCTTTTGGTGGAAGGAATGTTGCAGCTCCTTTATTTTCTCCATGTGCATGTTAAGTTAATAATCATTTTAAACAAGAAAGAAAAAAGAATTCACATGACCCCTAGCTTTCTTTTAAACTACTTTTATTATAGTCATGTTCAACAAGAAATAGAAATGCAAATTATGAAAACATTACATAAATTATTTTTGAGATCTCAAAAGTAATGTTAGGTAGGTTTCGTGAACATTCACTAAACTTAAAACCTACAAAAGAAAAGCATTTTATGTGCAATTCATCATCTTCTAAGGCTGAGATGCTCTGTCGATCCCTCATTTTTTCTTTTTGGTAGCTTAAAGTTATCCTTCACCCAGCCCTCCTCATGTCTCATCCAGGCTTGGGACTGGCCACGGCGGAGTTTAAAAAAAGTTATTTATTGTTTTAAAACTGTAATGCATTAGATAATCAAAATACAATTCTTTGAGAAAAAATGGGTAGCAGCAATTTATACATTGTATCAGATAAGAACTATAGTATACAGAGCATTTTATACATTGTATCAGATAAGAACTATAGTATACAGAGCAATTTATACATTGTATCAGATAAGAACTATAGTATACATATCCACTGTCACTGGCAGAGAAGCAGCACACAGTTAACAGAGTTCATTGTGATGGATTGCTATAACAGCCTCAGTAAGATTGTGAAGATGTAGATCCTGGTGAACCAAAAGACTTAATTCTTCAATTTGAAAGCAGAATGCTTCACTGGTCTAACATCAGATCTCCAAATACTACATCCACTGCCAGTTCGAATTCTGAAAACTCAAAATCTGTTGATGTGTCATATGTCTCCTCCTCTGGTTTCTAATAAGCTATACTATATGCATGATGACCCTTTTTCTTCTTAGTTTTTCAATCTGTCG
>SMGT01016280.1:340159-374182 GCA_004794575.1 Lanistes nyassanus
AGAGAGAGAGAGAGCTCTGAACTACCGCTGTGCCAGGCCCTGCCTCTCACCACTCCATGAGGACCATGAAGACCGAGATGCGGTAGAGACAGATTCTTAGTTTCAAAGGGGTGGCATCTGGAGGGGGGGGGGTGTTGTCTTGATGCTCTATCCCTTTCTGCTTGGTAAGAACAAAGGGGTTTAAGCCGAGCTGCAGGGGCAAAACCACATGCCGTTGAGAGGATTCTTGGTCCTTTCTGTGAAACAAACACACAAGGAGTATCTTACACTAATGCAAGAACAAAGCTGAAGAGGGGACGGTCGAGGGAGAGATGGAAGACAAGAGCGAGAAAAAGGAAAATAACTTGTAAGAATTTCTATACTGTTTCATTGTATATTGGACTAGAAATTGAGAGTGGGTGAAGTACAGTCAGAGAGCGTTGACATAACCAGTGGGTTACTATGTAGAAGGGCACCACAGTGTCACACGCATGTGATCGACCGACGCTCCAACACTGATCACCCATTAATGGCAGCTCTTCCTGGGACAACTCGGTCGAACCTTCGTAAGGTCCTAACGCAGTTATCTGCCTTGGCATCATGGCGGCAGTCAGGGGGTGCGGTTGAATGGTTGCCTCTTCGATAAACTCGCATGATATAGGAAGCTCCCCGGGACGTGATCCGGTTCTCTCACCCATCTGCCCACACCCTTCTGTGCGAGAAATGAAGAGATTCCGGGAGAGGACAGCTAGAAAAGCTTTGCCGCAGTCGATTGAAATATGATGTGAGAGGTCAAAAGTTCAAGATCCCGGGCTACGGATGTCGTTGCTGTCGGAACGACAGGCATTATAATAAAATAGGTGCTGTTAAAAAGCAAATACGGACAAAATCTGTTTTGTTAGAAAGAAATAAATAGAGAAAAACAATCCATGAATTAAAAAAACTAGGAGCTAGGAGTTTAAAAGATTTTTTTTTCATAAAAATCTCCCAGCACGTTCTCCGGAACTGTTGGCAATAAAAGACAGTAGAAACAGTTCCAGCTAGAATTTCCACGAAAAGATCTTCGCGAAGATCCCATCTACCTTCTCTCCATTTTACTCGGTATTTCCTCCTTTCCTTCCATCACTTTCTCTTGTCCCTGCATATTATTTGTAACATTGTTAGCTTTTATCCCCGTTTTTCATTCTCATTCTGATCCTTCCCAAACTACTGAGTGTGAGTGGGCTCGTGTGCGTGCGTGCGTGAGTGCGTGAGTGAGTGCGTGCGTGCGTGCGTGCGTGCTTGCGTGTGTCTTTGTGGGTGTGTACGTGAGGGAGAGAGAGGTCGCAGGGACAGATCGACCGATCAACTGAAAAAAAATTAACACCCAGGCAGGCGGGAAGAAAGCGAGCACAGAACAGACTGATCGACCGACAGATAGAAAGGCTGTCTGGCAGACGTGCAGACAGGCAGACAAATGTCACAGGATGTCTTATTTCTGATCACACAGGCGTACTCTGCATGGTTTTGCACATGCTGTCCCTGCAGTAAGAACACAACATTTTTAAGACGATACGATAAAATCGACAATGCATAGCACCGACAGAGGATGCAGCAAGAATAGCACATAGACATTTGCTTTAGAATATTGCATTAACAGCTATCAGCCATTTTTCAAGAGTGGAACTCTTGTCACTGAGGCACGTGTGACCATCTATCACATGAACAGCTCTACCGACACTTCAGCTCACAGGGTGAAGGAAACGGCATCCGCTTGATGGACTTTCCCGATCACTGCTGGCAGTGACAAGCAAGAACTTTCTGTCAGCCGCAACAGAAAAGTCGCCAAATGATTTATGTTCGCGGCCTTCTTTCACCAGCAGATATGTCAGAAAAGTGTTACCCCAGAGAGCCCAGAACATTGTCCCCACACGAAAATGTGCGTGTACACACAGAGGGAACGCTCACAAGCTCACGTAAATGTCGATTTTCCGCATTTACCCTCCAAAAGTCCTTGCTTTTCCTCTTTTAGTAAACGCGCATTTGCTCGGAGGGTGTGGGAAAAGTTGGACATGAAAGCATGTGGACATTCTCAGGTAAAGAGGAAACCATCAAAATATTTCCCCTTTGCGTTTTCAGACGGTAGAGACACGAACAGATGAAAGTTGAAATTCCAAGGTCTGTGAGACATTTAGTTTAATGTAAAGTTATTGCAGCTTTAAGTACCCAGTCACCTTTTTAAAAAAAGCAAAATAGATTAGGATGATGCTGAGAGAGGGATCACTCTTGTTTGCCTTCCTCCTTCAACAATTATATTTTATTTCTACTTTTTTCTTCATTCCTCTTTTCTTTCTTTATTATTTATTTTTCTTGACCAACGACTGTGATAAACCCGCAAACAAGTAGAAGAGCTGTCGAGACTAGGGGGAGAGGACTAAATAATGACTACCTGTCAGTCTGTTCCCGTTTCCTCCGAACCCAAGAGACATTTCCATTTAAGGAACACGGAGGGAATGTTAAGAAAGAGTGACAAATGGAGGCTCAAGCACACAGACCTGAACTTCAACCCGACGTCACACGGCACACGTGAGCGATAAAAGCAAGACCTTTGACTCTATTCCCTCCAGCCAATCAAAATCTTCTCTGGATCAAGGTGGTCCTTCCATTCGGTGTCGAAAATGAGCAATTTGTGGAGGCTGCCCTCACTCCTAAACGCTGACAAAAGATCTTTCAATGGCGCGGAAAAGTTTCATAGGCTCTTCCTCCGTCTCTATGGCAACGTTACGTGATTCTCATGGTCAATGCGCAAACTGTCGTGCGCGAAGAAAAGTCGTTGATTTCGCTCTTTCCAGGGCACTGCCTCGCCTCGAGAGGGCGCGACGCTCACACAAACATCACTTCCGGCTATCTCTGCCGGTTCTGGAAGAAAAATAAATGAGTGTAATTTTCCATGGGTCTCGCTGGTGTCTTCATGCCCAGAAGTCTGTCTGGCATATTCGCAGACTCTTTGCAGTCAGCGGGAAAGAAGCACGGGTGCCAAAATGACACGGGAGGTCACTGCTTTACTACCACCACCAGAAAAAATTAAAACTTTAACAGGGTCATACAGAGAGGAAAGGCGCCACCTGAAAGGTGCACGCGGCAATTCGCATTCATTTGTTAGTGTCCGGACGCAAGTCAGCAGCGCTCGATCGTTCGCGGGCGAGATGGAACAATTGGCCCATCAAGGACACCGTCCCTTCAGCTGCGTTAAACTTTTCCACAAGTCGGTCGCGGACGGCTCCTAACACGGCCGAACTGTCGAAATCTTATCGTGCTCTCGGTTCCAGCGCGATTAGTTGCGTCAAGCCACCGATCCGATTGTCGAATAATCGGCTCGTCGCTGACTGAACTGATCGATTAAAAATTTGAACAGTTCACCGCTTGATGGAACGACGAGGCTGAAGTTGGAATTCGCTGCATTTGTGCTCGCGAAACTTTTCTCATTTCCATTTTTTGTTGCCCCTCCCTTCTTTTGCCTGGGGCCTATTTTCTTTCTTTCTTTCTTTCTTTCTTTCTTTCTTTCTTTCTTTCTTTCTTTCTTTCTTTCTTTCTTTTTTTCGTACAGCTGCCAGTTAAATGATAGAATCTAAACATAGCATCAGTCGACAATTAAAACTATAACACTATCAGCCCACATATTTGTTAATTAACAATACAAACTAATTTTCTGCGACCCTGAATGGGTGGACTTGTTTACTTACTGACTGATATATAAGCTTTGTAAATGGGGCTTGTGAGGTATAGCTATGTAGGTCTAGCGTAGGATAGTCAGAAGCATGCGGGGCTTCAGAAACTAGGTTATTTATTAGGAGTGGGGGGAAGGGTCAAGGAATTTCAGACACGGAATCATTCTTTAGACATCATTTCGCCTTTTCTATCCCCCCACCCTCGCCCACCATGGTTTTCCGACATCTGAATTGGTTATTTAGAAAACTGGAGTTATTTCATGTAATTAGTAAGAAATGAGTGAAACCAAGAGTCTGTTGAACTGATCGAATCTGGTTGGTCGCTAGAATACAGACTCCAGTTCAAGGCAGTAAACTTTGTAGGGACTATGTAATATTTTTTCTCGCTGGTGGACAGAAGTGAAAGAGGAAGAGCACTCCAGCCTGGGTGGGCTTTTCGTCTCCACAGGTCTCTCAGCCCTCTTGTAGCCCAGGCGGGCACCATCTATGTCTGACTGCACGCTGCTGCAGACGTCCTGTGAAGAACCCTTAAGTGCTGTACAGAGTGACAGCGTTATTTGCCCGAATTCAGACCTTCTTCAACCTTTCGTTGCTCTGCAAACTTTTGCATCATAATTGATACTCTTTCACCGTTGTTCTGGAAATCCAAAGAAAAAGTAAAAATTGACAGCTGATGAGTAGGAAGATAGATCTGAATAATAAACTATCAAACAGAAGAAAGTGATTAATATTTTCGTTTTACACAATCCGAACTGTAATGGCAGACATTGTCAGACAACAGGTCAGTTTCCAGTTCCGTAGACAAGGACACTAAAAGAGGGGGTTGTGGGAGGTTGAAGCTGTACAGAGGGATAGACACGGCAAGAACGCGTGAGGAGCATAGTTCACAAATTCCCTGCTGTCGCTCACAGAAACTACAGTGCTTCAGGCAGTTAACTGCTAATTTGATAAACATAAAAGCACTGCAGATATTGTGTTTATGTGGTGTCGGTCAGTCGGTCGGTCGGTCGGTTGGCTGATTGGTTGCTTTGCTGGTTCCTTTGCTGGTTCCTTGGTTGGTTGGTTGGTTGGTTGGTTGGTTGGTTGGTTGGTTGGTTGGTTGGTTGGTTGGTTGGTTGGTTGGTTGGTTGGTTGGTTGGTTGGTTGGTTGGTTGCTCATCGTCCTCGCAAACGAGGTGCCTATGGGAAGACACAGCTTTATAGGGCCCGTCGGCCCGGTATCAGTACAATGTGACTGGAGCTGTAGAGAGCTGACCAAAGCCAATGTTGCGACAGCAGTCTCAGTGGGGCAGCACGTGAACGTGTCTCAACACCATCCTGAAGAACAGCTAATATTTTTTAGTCCGAGGTATAACTCGGCTGAGGAGCCGGTCGTCGACTCCCGCTTCGGAAGCGAACGCCTTAACGGTTAGACCACCGAGGTGTTATCTTGTGTTCGTTGATGGTGAAAACCAGCGGGACAGTCGGCCGGGCTACAACGCCTGCCGAGATAACACCTAAAATGATCACACGCTTGTACTGGAAATGCGTTCAGTACCAGGAAATTTGCATAGATTCTAATGTTCTCCTCAAGCTCCTGAAACGGGAAACGCCGCACAGAGACAGTGACAGACTAGCAGAAAAAGCCCCAGCTTTTGTGTTTCTGTCTGGCTCATCGCCATCTCAGCTGGAGCTCATCTCAAGTCACATGTTCAGGCGGCAGGTAGGTCTGAAAAATAAATTACGTTCACATCTCATTTAGCTAAAGTCCTGTGTAGTTCATAGCTCGTATAAAACCGCTTCCAGATTAAATTAAGGTGCTGATTTGCAAGAGTACGCATGGAGACAAAAAGACCTTGCCCAAACATTGCAGTGTGCGGAACTGGAAGCAAACTGGTAACCCACGTATGAAGGATATGATCCTAAGAGCACTAACGTTTGAGGCACCACCACCACCACCACCACCACCACCACCATTCATTCTTCTGTCACGCCTTCATAGCGAGCAGTCATTTCTAGACATTGGTGAGTAGATAATGATTCTCATTGCTGCGTATATTTTTAAGACAACTGGGGTTTTTGGACACTTTTCTACCCGCATCTTTTGTCCCGCCAGACCGCCGCCACCGTTAGGGGAACGTGATTATCGGTGCAGATGAGGCCCAAAGGTTGTGACCCAGCCCTAGAAGAGAAAGGGTCACACATTGTGCATCCTTTCTCATTCGTACGCAGCCGCCACAATGACTGCTTCAAGAGTTTTTCGGGCGAAGTATGTCCCTTGTAAAGTCCTTGCAAGGCAGAATTTTTTTTCTGGAAGCAAGGGGGCATCGTTCCTTTGAAATCTTCGGGTCAAAACCGTGGAGGAAAGTTCTATGTAGAATACTAAAGAAAACAAAAAAGTTTGGACAGATCATGGAAAGTATATACTGCTTGACTGCCTTGCATGAGGGTTTGTATATGTAGGCCTACTTCCAGTCATAAGAGTGGTTGTAAAGCCCATTTGCCCATGTATTTTATGTACACCTTTACGTATGACCAGGAGATACGAACGTTTATGCAAACCAGCCCTGGATTGCTGTCTGCCTTTTGAAATCAACGCCAAGCCGCTCGTGGACTGTTAACAAAACTGCGTCAGTTCTTACTAAATTCACTTGGCGCACATTGACGGTATTTTCTACCCAGTGGTTTCGCGCTGGATCACACGAGTCTCTTCACCATGGACGTACGCGACCCCAACCTCGACCCCGCAAGGTCGACGAAAAGTACATAAAATCCAGAGAAGGAAGGTCGACCACAGAGCGGCCTCGTTCTGAAAGAAACAGAATTTAAGAAGACCGTGTCGTCTGCTAGCAATCCAGATTGTTTAGAATCCATGGACAGATGAATTCCGTTCACGGAGGAAAAATGTTTGGAAAGAAGAAGTCAGTAAAGGTTGGAAAGAAAAAGTCAGCGAAGGTTGGAAAAGTCAGTGAAGGTTGGAAAGAAGAAGTCAGTGCAGTTTAAGCAAACTTCCTTTTAATTTCTGTGTGTCTTTCGGTTCGTAGCTCCCCGTTTTGCCTCCTTCCCGCTCTCTCTCTCTTTCTTTCTTTTCCTACCGGGTCTTCCGCTCCCTTCTTTACTTTCTATATTTTGTTTCTTGAGGACAGAGCGTCAGCACTTATCGCCTGCCCAAACAGGCCCCTTCTCACGCCAGCCCGATCAACCGGTCAGGTTTACACTTAGTAACGCGTCCTCCATGGCCACTCGAGGCTGCGCCCACTGGACGTGTCTGCCTGCTGATGACGGCCTGTAATTGACGTCATCCAGAGCAGAAGAGCGCGCGCCACTGCTTGCCGCCCAGGCAACTATCATCAACAATTGATGTTTCATTACGCCCAATACAACCCAAGGCGTCCCGCAACAGACTGTTGCATTATCGCCAGCGCGCGATTGGAACTCCTTGGGCGAGGGACAGGGTGGAGGGGGAAATTTCACAGAAATCTGCCAAAAGCCTCTCAGAGCCCAGTCGTCATGGCGATGAATTTCTATCCTTCAGGTTCTCCATGCTTTTTGTTTGCCAGTCTTACTTGGGTGCAAGTTCCTCCATCTCGGGGACTCCACTCTGCCCTTGTCACCCCGCCCCACACTGCCACCACCCTGAAGGAGTTTTAAAAATGTTGAAGGAAACCCCCTGAAACTGGAAGGAGCCGTGGACTGGGGGCAAATGGTGTTAGTCTCACCCAGTGAGAAAAGCTTTCTACAAAACGTTCGGAGGGTCAGAAAGGTTTTACGGATGCTATGCTTATGAAATATTCATGAATGGCCTAAAACCTGTGAATTTTTAAAGTAAAAATTCTACTTTCTTTATCTTATTTTTTTAAAATATAATTAACAATTATCAGAATTAGTTTTCAGGTTATCGGCCTTTAAAAGCAGTATTATTTTTATTCCGTCCCTTATTAAAACACCGGAACTTTACTTTCCAAATAATAGCTTCTTTTTTTTCGCCGATCAGATGGTTGACTTGTCATCATATTCCACCTGCTGTCCGGTCTGCCCTTTTATTCTGCCCGTGTCTTCGTGATTACTTCCCCCCTCCACCCACCCAAGGTAACCTTACTCATGACTAGGCATATTCTTATTGACTTTTTGTCTAGATCTCCACGGGAAAAAATATCTGCAGAATGTTCAGTACTTACAGGCAGACTATTGTTTAGGCAAAAAGAGATCTACTGCTTTTCCAAAGTCACATTTTTTTTACAGGTAACTGGTGGGGAAGCGAACCATGGTCACAAGGTGATTTGACATCAGTACACCGCAGAACACTTTTCCCAGTACTTGGCCCATGGCAAATGGAAGGAAAGGCAGCGAGAGGGTAGGAGATGGTACAGCCTTCACGATGCTGACCTACAGAAAAATGGCGATGTTATGCACCCCTCCCCCACACCCTTACGACCTAAAGCAGGTCACGGGACAACCTTTAACCTCTATCTATACCTATACATATATATCTATACATATATATGTGTGTGTGTGTTTGTGGATGGGGAATGGAGCAGTAAGAAAATGAAAAGAAAGAAAAGGAAAGAAGGAAAGAAAAATCAAGGAAAGAGAAAAGAGAAAGGAATACGAATTGATGGACAGACAAAGACGGTGATATTTTTAAGCCTTTCGGTAAACTTTCCGAGAAAGGGTGGGTCTAGAGATGTGCAAGTCACAGATAATCCAACGGAAATGAAGAGAGAAAAATTTAGAAAGATTTGCAGAACACGGCCCACAGACTGCCTAAGTGAGCATGTGTAAACAGTCGCGGGGAAAGACAGAAAGCTGCCCAAATCTAACCTCGTTTGCCCTAGGTAAATGCAAATTTGTTCTTTCTTATTTATTCATTTAAATATTGCTGAAAGGGAATAAAAACTTTGAAGCGGTGGCCGAGGTTACTAATTCTTTTGAGAGCCGAAGAAAATACAAAATGAAAATTTCTGTCTTGCAGATCTTGCTGTTTTTAACCGAAATTCCTAGGAGAGCATGAATTCACACGTTGACAGGATCGTGGTTATTTCCAATGCCAAGGACAAAGCTCCACGTGACGAGATGCCGCAAAAGGGGACGCATTTCTGTGGAAATAATGTGAAAGCCCGCGTTTAAGAGCGCTAAAGGTTGTGGGGTGATGTTCAGAAAATTAAAAAAAACGAAAGAATCCACAAACGGTTCATCTTAAAATCAGATGTCCGCTGTAGGGCACCATTTATAGCGTGAACGATAAAGCTTCGGCACGGATCAAAGTAATTGTTTCCTGTGGCTGATCCACCGGATTCAGCAATGAACTTTCGTGGTCCTTTGTTCACAGAGAAGGAGGGGGAACCATGGGGCTGTTTTCTGCGGTCTCTCCCTTCCTGTATGATGTTTCCTTTTTTCACCTTTCTTCTTCTGTTACTTCAGTCTGTTCCTTGCCTATCCCATCCGATCCGCTAACCCTTTCAGTCTGCACCCTCCCGTCTTCTTTCTTCCTCCCTGTTCTCTTCCTGTACGTCGACCGTGCATGATCAGTGTCCTTATCAGTTAAGTGATTGTTATTTGTTGTTATCTTTCTGTATCTGTGTCGTCCTGAAGAAGGAGTCATGCCCCGAAACGTTGGCTTGTCTAACTCTCGCTTGGCTAAGTTCTTTTTGTTGTACCTACTCCCTGTTCATCAATTTTCTCTTTCTTTCCTTCTTTTCTTCTTTCTTTCTTTACTTCCGTCAATATCTCTTTCTTCCGTAACTTCCGCCCATCATTTTAAACTTGTCGTTGAAGTTGCTGTGCGTACGCCATGATGATATTCGTCTTTTCCCATCGTTTTTATTATCTGTATGCAGCAGATTGACAGCCATCATCCACAGCTTAGTTCTAGACGGAGATGTTTCCAGACTGAAATGCTCATTTGCTTTTCCACCAGACGTGAGTACTGCTGTTCCATGAGAGTAGATATAACGTCCTCATGGCCGCTCGCTCGTGCTGATGTGTGAGCGATACACTCAGACCTCTTAACCCACCCATCGAATCTCTCTCTCTCCCTTTCCTCGCCGGTGCGTCAGAGCAAAACTGACTCCTAACGACAGGAGCGGCTAGGAATTTTCATTTCAGTTTCCTTGAAACAATCCGCCAAATTCCGCCCTAATCAGGCCCCTTGTCTGTTCCGTGTAGGCTGTAATTGACATGTGAGGTGGCCGACAGAAATTGACAGCGATTGACCAGGGCCTCGTTTTCGTGGGCGAGACAACCCAAATCTTAATTCCCCCCTACCCACTCCCCCTTACCCCACTCTCCCGTTCTGTAGCTTCGAGTGACTTTCGATTTCATACAAGCTTTATGGCGAGTTGAAGTGTTTGGTCTTCGTGGAATGAGGTAATCGATTAGTGGAAAAATATGCCGAATCACTGCCTCGAATGACAAAAACGATGTAAAGAAGAGCTAAACAGGATCAATACGTTCAGCAGACCCACCCTCTTGCTTGCTTTCTTTCTTTCTTCCTTTCTTTTTTTAAAGAGTGAGCTGGATTTGCAGGCAGCTCTATGTTTCTTTACTCTCCCACACTTCTTCCTTACGCGAGCCTAAGGTAATGTTGTAACTTCTTCCGTCAGACATCATCGTGGCTTGGAGTCTGCCTCAGTCGATTCAGTTCCGTTTTCCACAACCGATTTCCTAGTCTCCTTTACGAAGCTCAGCGATGTACCCAGTTTAGGCGGATTGCACAATCACTTTCGGATTGTTTGACGTGAGTGTTATGTTCTCTTGTAATCAAGAACAAAAGCTAGAATTTCTTTGACCTCTGACCTCTCGTGGTTGCTAGATGTCTTTAGGAGTCCTGCTATAACCTGCCAAAGAACCATCAAAGACTCATAACAGAATTTAACAAACTAATAACACTCAGTTGTAAAAGAAATAGTAAGAAATAAGAAAAAAACAAAAGGAAATAAAAGAGAAAAGAAAGAAAGATAAAAGACAGATGGACTGAAAGAAAAAATGAAGGAGAGACAGCGACAGATGGACAGGCGGACTAAATGAAAGAATAAGAGAGAGAGTGTGTGTGACAGACTGACAGATGGGCTGAAAGAAAGAATGAAAGAAATGAACTGGAAGCGATGGAGTCTTTAAATAACATGGAAAACGCAGTTAATCTGTCTTCATTATTGCCGATGCTGTTTGAGAATCTTGATTCCCTCCATTCATTGCTGATTGTCTAGCTTCACAAAACCAAGCTTTAATTCTTACTAGCGTAATACCGCATCTACTAGCGCATTTTCAAATCAGTGTGAATTGCGCTTAAAATTGTCGCACATTGAGAAATAATGGCTTTAGTCAAGCAACACTTTACTGTCTCGACCTCTGGTGCAAACATATCGACGTCTCTTCGAGAGCAAATTCCTCTGTGTTTAAAGCCAGCCCGGGGCCGCTAGAAGTTTATTTCTTCTGTGCCGTTTTTTATAAACAGTCTGTGACCGCCTGTATATCAGCTCTATAATTAAAGTTCATTTTCTTGAATTAGTGCATTTGTTTAGGAAATCGTATGGCAGGGAATGAAATGGCCGTGGCAGAACAGAGCATAATTTCTGGCACGGCTGTCTGCTTGGTATTAGAGTTAAACTATTGAGTAGGTCTGAAAAAGGCTGCATTGGCATAGAAGTACGTTTTAATCAATTTTAACTCGTAGTCCTTTAGTACTTAATTAAATCTAACCTCAGGGGGCATTCATTTCTAGACGGATACATCGATGCCGGTCAGTACAGACAAGGGAAGCAGTACAGATTTATTCTGTTTTGATAATTAAAGACATGTGTTAGACACTGCCCCAAACAAACCCAATCACAGTCTGCTATGAAAAGGTCTTCGAACATACTGGCTTTATGCACACAACCGACATTTCTGATATTCTAAGAACCCATATAGTTTACAAAATAAACGCGCAAAAATGGCATTTTACATTTATGAAGTATATACAGTAACCAAAATAAACGTTATCCGCTCAAGGGCTTGATTTTTTTCTTGATCGCCTTCAAGAATAAAATTTCCCTACTTCTATATCAGGGGACAGAAGGGCTGGTATGAAATGGTTCCCACCGCTAAGCAATATGTGTTTTAGAACAGTAATAACCAGCAATAATAACTTGGTTTGTAAGCTTTGTCGCAAACTGCAGCTGTCTGCAACCCCACTACTGTGTTGCTTTCAAAGCGTCCACTGACTGGGCAGGGCGTACTAGACAGATCAGTGAAATGATCGTTGCACCTCGCAAACAGAGACAGTTGTACCACTCTGATACCATACAAAAAATAATAATTCAGAGTCAAGCCTTGGGGCAGCTGGCACTTCATATAAAGTGGCAGTCCTAATACCCCTTTAGGAGGTGCCGCGTCCCATAACGAACCAGGTTTTAAAAAATTGCACAGACGAACTTGAAAGTATTCTTTGTATCATTGTAAAGCTCTATCATTGGTTGTTTCCCCTGCACTGTTTGAATGAGTTCCTAAAGCATATAGTTTCGGCCCGCCAAATGTTAAAGGTTAACGGCTGACCAGGTCCGGTTCCGTCATTCAAAATGGCTACTGGCGCGAAAAGAAAAGAAAATGTGTGAACTTCAAGGCTGCAGATGTGAGTTATTTCACAACAGAACCCTTCTGCAACAGATTCAAAGTGGAATACTCCTGATTACTGAAGTTATTTACCTGTTTGAAGTGTGCATGCAGTTACACCTGGATTTTGCTGAATTTTTTACTTTGTGCAAACTGACTACATTTGGACCTCAATAGTAAGTACTGTTTAACATTTTTATATAAAAGTACTGTATATATTTTGATGTTCAAGAATAGATCTTTCCAAACAAATAAATCATATTACTGTAAGTGTGGTAGTTTTCAAGTAATTTTTTTTAAAAAGTGTATAAGCCTAGTGGTGGTCTTCAAGGGTTTCTGCCATATAGGTATTGGCCTTGTCGACGTAACCCCAAAGAGTTAGAAAAACTTTTTCAGAACTATCCAGAGGAGTCTGAAGCAGCGGGTATGTCAGGCCCTTTATTTTGTGAAAAAGGCACGATGTCAAAACATTGTACATATCATTTTTGGAAAAAAAATGTAACGGACCTGGCAACCAGGCGTATACCAGGTCTATTTCTCGTTCGCAAACCTAATCAAGGGTTAATCACATAATGCTTACATTTAGATAAACCTGCCACGTATGAGATTTTAGCTGCAGAAATCGCATGTTTTATTTGCTTTATCCTTAAAACTGCGCGCTGGCCTCATTGCCGGTATTGTTTCAGTACATTATTGCTTAATTTGATTCAACTTTTGTAAACAGACGACGGACAGACAGACGGACAACTAGATACAATCAAACATGGGCAGATAACCGTTTGCGCAAGTAATCGCAGTTACTGTCTGCGGTGCACCTCATTTAGACCACAGAACCAGAACGATTTGCCTTTCATCCTGTGTTGTTGCTACAGAGCTCTGATACCACAAGAGAAACATGGGAGCATTATTGACTCACTGTGGCGGTCGTAATGTCGTTCGGTGTGTACACACGAACTCACACAAGCGAGCCTTAAACCTTCTGACAACTGCGCCCGCTCAATCAATAACGACAATTATCGAGAAGAAACTGCAGGCCACAGAGGGTGATCTCCCTTGTCACGGTGGGTCGGAGGTCACACTTGATTTACAACCGCGAATGTGTCTGTACGTCCACTCGCCCGAAAGCTTTGTTCTGTGTGGCTTTTGGATGGAAGCATACGTTTCAGCTGGGAAGAGTGGAGGGAAAAATAAAAGAACCTATGTTTGGGTTACAATATGGACTTTTTTGGTCGCTTGTGACCCTAATCAGACGGCTATTCTCCCTATATTTTGTTCTGCTTGGTAGCACTTTCTCTCTCTGTATAGCCTCTTACATGCTCTCTCTCTCTCTCTTCGTGCAAACTTATATCCCCTATACCCATAATTAGTGTCGTCTGGTAGCTGTAGACAGACAAAAAATAGTCTTTTGTTGCACGTGGGTGTTTTTTACGGCTTAGAGATCATCTCCCCTTGCTAGCAATTTGTGCAATTTCTACCCGGCCCAACCTCCCGCCTTTGTATGTATCTCAGAAACAGCACAACGAATGTTGCACCAAGAAAGCCAAGAGGGTGGATAAAATGTATTGAGCAAAAAAAGTGTTTTATAAAGTCTACATTCTATAGTCTTATATAGTTTTTCATTTTCGTTTCAGCATTTACTTAGAGCAGTTAACATTGAAACTAAGTTTCAAGCCCTATTCACCAGATTTTTCTCAACACTGCCAAGAGAGCTGTAGTAATCTTGAGCCTTGCCTAAGTCTGTTCCAGTTTAACCTTTACCTGTTATCGTCGTGGGTTGTATGAGCACTCGCATATCGCCTTTTCGCATGTAGTTGTACAGTTAAAATACAAAGGGTTAACGGGCTTTTTGATCAAACACTACGCAGACGGCCCGGGGCTGTAAGAAACTTGTTCTACGACCCTTTGGTTTTCTGAACACCAAAGGGTGAACATATTTTTTCTGGGTCGTATTTCCTTCCTTCCTTTCTCTTTGTTTTCTTAGTTTGCGTGCGTGCGTGCGTGCGTGCGTGCGTGCGTGCGTGCGTGCGTGCGTGCGTGCGTGCGTGCGTGCGTGCGTGCGTGAGACAGAGAGAGAAGCAAACTTTTCCGACTTTTCCTTGAACTAATCCATCTTACTTGTCCAAGTTACGTTTTCCTTTGCACCTTCCGGGCCTTCCGTTTATCGAGTGATTGTTAATGCAGTTAAGCAGAACGAAAATACATGTTCAAAGCACTCACATGGCAACGCACGACCGTTTGCATTTTCACGGCCTCCTTTTCTTTTACGTGTTGCTGAACTCGCTGCCTAGTTTTACATCCGCGCTTTCCCGCGCTGTACATGAGGCGTCGCTTCCAGTTCTTGTGGCCACTGCTTATCGCCCCTTTTTATCATTCTCACGTTCTTCGCTTTGGCCATTTGGTTACACCCTAATTCCTGACCGCCATTTCCCTAATATTGGAAAGATATTGTTAGGACCAGCATGGCTGGCGGTTCAGCAGTTGTGACGGGGCGAAAATTGCATGCTGGGTGGAGTTCAAATCTTAGTATGAAAAAGTATTCTATTTGCCTCTGGTTTTGATTCTAAAATAAGTTTTTTATGGCTGCAATGTGACTGGCAGTGGAATCTGTAAGCAGAAATCTCTATTCTGTTTTGCACGCACTTTTTTCACGTACACACATAATAACTATCTCTTTTTTCCAAACCGTAATTAGTGAACCACACCTGATTTGTTGAACAATATGAAATGAAGGGATATTTTGCTTCTGCAAGACTAAATTGACTTCGTGGTGGTTCGATCTTGTGTTTCGACGAAAACTTTCGAAAAAAGATCCTTTAAACAGATATCGGTTGGAGGAGGGCGGAGGGGATATTCAGGTAATATGGTTTCCTTCCCCATTCCTCTTTCCCCAACACTACACACACCCCTCTACTCTTTTACCCTGTCTTGGGACGACCCTGAATGCTGATACGGTGCCAAACAACCAGACAAGCAGCAAAAAAAAAAAAAAACAGACGGTCCTCGCGAAAGTTCACGGACGTACGCAAATGCACGAAAGCTTTCCCCACGTTCGCGTCAGCTGAGTTCAGTCCAAGCAGCTAATGGAAGGCAAGCAGAGCTTCGGTGTAGCGAGCCATTGGCGGTCCATTGGAACTGTATCACGGGCGATATTCCTTGCCTTAAGGAGGAGAATATACGATGTCGGACACTGACTCTTGTAAGCTCCGGTACTTTAAAAAAAATCGAAACCCAGAACGTCCTCGTCTCTCCCTCTCCCTTCCGATCACCTCAACGACTTCCCTACCCCTCCATCTGCTACTCCTCCTTTTTCTTCTTCATCGTCATCGTCATCGTCATTGTCATTGTTAACTTATTTTCAATTTTTAAATCTCATCTGGTTATGAGAAAGAAAAAAGATGGTGAGGCTTGGATAAAAGGATGGAGGGGCGATGAAAATTTTGTTAGTGCTGGCGATAGCGACGACTAGTCCGACTTTTTGTCAGTCAGTCAGTCAGTCAGTCAGTCAGTCAGTCAGTCAGTCAGTCAGTCAGTCAGTCAGTCAGTCAGTCAGTCAGTCAGTCGAGACGGGGAGGGGAAGATGTCATAGATACGCAGACGGACCGACAAAGAGCGACCGCTGAAGAAGAAGAATAGATAAGAGACATTTAAATAGACATTGTCCAGTGGGGAAGAGGGGAAAAAAAGCAGCCATACCGAACAGCAGAAGATCCTCAACCCCAAAAGGAAGACGGAAAAGATTTTTTGAAAATCCCTACCACCATTTGCATATAGATATGTACGTCTAGGCATGCTGTCGCGAATTAAAAGACTTCATGCAGTTTCTCCTCCACCTTGTCTTCTCTTGCCAATCCAGCTTAGTTCCCCCAGATCTCATTTCTTGTTGCTAGCGAAAGCTTAATTAGAGACTTTCTAACTTTTATTGCAGCCAAGCTTCTGCCCCTGTTTTTAATTATCCGGAGTGGATTGGAATTTACAGGGTGAAGGAAAGAATGATGTACTCAACCGACTTGCCAAGAAAAGAGATTTTACCTGGCGTATAAATCATTTATAATGTTAATGACGCCTGAGGAAAACAAGACATACAGCTGGCGTCGTCCAATAGACGATGATGGTTGCGGAAATAACGAACATGTAAATTTGATGCCTTTCTTAATCATCGTTAAGGTTTCAGCACTTGTCATAGAAATCATATGGTACTGAAAAAGAAGGGGCGGGGTAGAATAACAGTTCTGCTTTTGTTTTAAAAGCAAGAACTGTCTATCCATACCAGTTCGTAACCAGGCCCCCACCCCAAACCCACTTCTCTGTTTTCCTGCTGACTACACGTTCTAGACTCTTTTACTGATTTCCACCACCACCACCCCTCCACCTCCTCCTAGACAGATGTCAAGTCCAGACAAGAGCTCTTTATTCATCACCTTCGAGCACAGTACCGTAGACGAGGATATCTCATCTTGAAGATGTGTCACATCACCAGAGCTGGAGCTAAACCTAAAATCTATTGCTTCGTTTGCATATGATAAAGGCTTTTCTTCCTGTCTAGTCGTTTGTACACTTTTAAATATGCTAACGATAGGTCTGCTTTGAAAGCCTAAAATCCGTGATTCGTGACTATTCGACAGAGGGAGGAGCGCTCAGTTATCCTATCTTCATTGCCTCGTTTAACGTGTTAAAACAACGCTTCTCAACTATGCAGGCATCTCCCTCTTTGTCAAAACTGCTCCAAACGGAGCTGTCTGGGTATGGACATTCCTTGTAAGGGGCGCTTCGGTAAGCAGTTTAAGGCTGCGCGGACATTCCTGGTAGGGGGCGCTTCGGTAAGCAGTTTAAGGCTACGCATTTGTGTTCGCTCCCACAAAAGATTGATATGACATGCTGAAGATGTGTAGCACCACATGGGATCTATTTTGTCTCACGAAAGTCTCGGGTGGTTCGTTATAAGACTGGAAAGTCCAGATACGTGTCGCTGGTCGAGACAAACTAAAGTTTTGTTTCGTTGTTAGCTATAAGCCCGGGGAAGGAGGCTTTATGGCCAGTACAGTACAATAACAGTACAATACAATACAATTTCCAGTAAATAGCACAATGGCGTATATCCATACATCTAACACTAATATTAACAGAGTAAAAATATCACTGGTACAACAGTAATCTACACATCGCGGTACACAAGTAGCAAACACAGCTGCTTGCTCGATTCATACTTCTCACCTGTGATCAAGATACTTTTGCTTGCTCAATTACCTGTCATCAAAACTCCTTTTCTCAAACAGCTTTCTCCAATCTACTTTTCCCTCGCAGGATGCTCGGGTGTGGGTGGGGTGGGGCATTCGAGACTGCCAACTGAAGAAGAGGAAGGTCGTGGAAGGGATGCTAGCGGACAAGTGGCTTGTCGCGCATGACTGGGTTCAAGGTGGTGGCACTTCAATTTGATTCTGATCCAGCTGGAGGGTGCGTCTATGTCCGCCGGGGTCCAGCAGCAAGGACACCCTGAGCACGTCAACACAGTGTAGGACACGGACCGCGTGTGAAAGGACGTTCGTAAAGCCTCAGTAAATTTTAGGATCTTGGTGGCAAGGAGTGATCTGTGCGCGTGAATTGTTCGTGCATTTGAAACAGACCCTGAGAATAAGAACGAACGAACGAACGAACGAACGAACGAACGAACGAACGAACGAACGAACGAACGAACGAACGAACGAACGAACGAACGAACGAACGAACGGACGGACGGACGGACGGACGGACGACTTTATTGTCTCTGGCCACATGGCCTTTACAATGGGAGATGAGCATGACATACAGCATTAACCAGTAATTCCTTACTTAGAGGCAAATGATATCATGACTGTAGTAAACATTTACATCCACGAAAGTTCTAATGTGGACAGTTATCTGGCATTTCAACTGCATTCACTTCATTTCGGCGCTTAAAACTGTAGTAAAGGTATCCGGCTAAATTGAAGGAGCTGCTAGGATCTTGAAACAGAAGAGACAAGGTAGAATGTGATGGATGTAAGGTATATTTGCACGGAAGATATCTCGATCTCAAATCGTTTCAATGGTCGCAAGTAAAAAGGAAATGGATTTCTTTGTCCACTTCTGTCTGAGAGAGATAGAGAGAGAGTCGACGTTAAACGACATTCAAGAAACATTTTACTTTGCTTTGACTGTTCAGGACTGCCTCTTTTCTTGTAAAACAAATATAGTTGATTAGAAAAGGCGACAATAAGCATGGTGGACACACAGGAAGAGAAAGGAGCTTTTGACTTTCATTGACGTGAAGCAACACTATTTACTTGAAAAAAAGAGGTCACTCGGCCGCATAAATGAATGGTTTGACTCCTGCAACAGCCCTTACAGCGAGGCTGCCTCCAAAATCCAGCGTACATTGTTTAAATAGTTTAGATCCACGCGCATGCAAGGCTGGCATGTTTCCAATTATGCAAGGATAGATTTTCTCCCCTTTAATTACTTTTTTCTTTGATTCCGAATTAATAACAGATTTTTTAAAAAATGGTGTGCAGCTTTATTTTTGTCTATCGCGACGAGTTCACGCACAGCTGTCATAAACAACGTGCTGACTATTTCAAGGATAAATATTTATTTGAAGTTTGCCACCAGTGTGGGTTTTTTTTATCTCCAGGTTTTGCAGTTTGGCTTGGGCTTTTCTTTCAGCTAAAATGTGCTCTTTATTTTATATGTGCATGCTTTCATGCGTGAATAGATGTACTACAATTATTTTTTGTTGTTGTCATTGTTGTTTCAGCTGTTATTGTTGTTTCTTTGTCGGTCTGTTCAAAATGCAAACGTAGGTTTGCGTGCGTTTTTGTGTATCCCGTTCCACCCACCGAATTCGAAGTACTGCTTTGTCCCAGCAGCGTACAGGAAATTGAGGCGCTTTTTGCGTCATCAAACATTGGCAAGCGCAGCCAGATATTTCTTTCTGCTTTGTCAACCCTTGTAGCGCCTCGACTTCCAGCACGCTTCCGTCAGCGTATAAACTCTGCGGTCCTTCACGTGCCCAGATTTTCCCTTTTCTTCAGTGTACTACTGTCTTCGATCACAGACCCTGGCAGTCACTGTTTCTGGAAGGATCGTAATTCAGGCCTACTGCTTCCGGTCTTTACACCCATGCTGCGCACTTCTCCCCCACGGGCAGTGCCTGCCTATTTCACAGTTTGTTAGACGATCAGGGAACCCCGAGCAGGTACTTTCCCCTCAGAGGTGATGAGAGCTTGCGGACTCCTGGGGTCGCTAATTCTAATTTCACCTTCCGGACCTTCCGCCCCAGCATTATTATATTACTGAAAGTACCTACGGTAAAACGAACAGTACTGCATCAATGCATCATAGGTACTTGTTGGAGCTTTGCATAAAGACTAGATACGAACATCTGATTTTTAAAAAAATTCCTGTGTATCTCCGCATTTATTTTCTTTGTTTCTCAGTGTGGAATCGCCTTTTGCACATATTGAGAACAGAGACTTAAAGCATTCGAATTCTAATGCTACAGAATTTATCGACTTTATTTTTGCTCTACAAAACCGTAATATGGAGACCATAAAGACCATAAAACTGTCTATTAACTTTTCACATAGATGTGAACTGCAGCCTGAACAGTAAAGGTACGGTCACGCTGAACGTGTTTGTTACGAATTTTGAGAGAAACTTTAAAGTTTGATACTATTGTTAATGACCAATGAACAGATATTAAATGTTAACCTTATTTTGCGAGTTACGGGTGACTATTTCACTTACTGCCTCTATACACATTTTATGCTACTTACTAGTTGCTCTTAACTCTGTACCTATTTTTCGTTTAAAGAAATGGGGTAGTTTCTAGCTACCGAACCTAGCAGTACAACGCCGCTAGACAGCAACCCAAAACATTCACCAGTAAACACGAAAAGTAAAAAGAAGAACTTGCGTGTTTGGTATTTTCCACCCTGTTATTGCGAGATACAACTGCAAGCTGGCATAGTTTTACGCTAAGATTCTACCCTGAATAGCAGCATGAGCTTCAGAAATCATCCGTCACTTTGTTCATGATTATCCTCAAATGTTCTTTCTTTCCTGTTTATGTCATCTTTGCTGGGGGATGGGGTGGGGGGATCACTATTCTCTTCAAGCACTGCGAGCTCTCTCGTGGCGACCCTGACAGACCTTCACCCAAGGAGCTAACGGGCGTGCAGGATCTATTGAATTAAACATTTGGCTGCCACGGCCTCAAATAGCGGGCAATTACAGGGCCCGATTACGGAAAGCGAGGCCCGTAAAACTGAATACAAATCTAATTTTCAGCTGGCTGAACCAGCAAGGTGGCGCGCGCTTGTGCAGTGTGTATACGTGTGGGGATGGGAATGGGAGGTGACGGTAGATTTTGGCAGGAACTTCCCACATCGACGAAGGGAGCCAGTGACTAACGCGGCCAACAACCAGACGCCTTCCCAAAGCATTTGTTTATTCAAAGAGGCAACGTACGTAAGTCGGACGTCTATGCAAGATATTTACGTGCGTTTCTCTGGGTTTCCTCTGCGTGTAGGCAAGCCGTTTCCGGGGAGGAGGAACACCCACCATAATTCTGCTAACAGCTTTCTGATCACGGTCATCTAGGACAGAGACGGAATCTGGACGGCATGGAGTTGACTTTAATTCGTCGAAATTTATGTGGATACGCAGCCTTTTCGTTTTTTGCCTCCAGAGCGAAATGGCCAAAAATAGATCTGCATAAAGTGAAACCATTTTTGTGACCTGCTGTTAACGCGTCTTCGTTGTTCGAACTACAAATCCTATTATTCATTATCTAAATGCGCAGCTGAGCCAGTGTCCCATTCTTGTAATAGTCGAAACAGACAAGATCGACAGCGTTATTAAGTTCAGAAAATTATGGTGTTTGGTTGAAACGAAGCAACCGTTTCATGAAATCATCATCTCGGTCGCTATTATTATTAGTTTCATATGCAACACCCATGTTCCGCTTGTATATGTGTGCATGTATGCATTTATGTGTGTATGTATGAATTCATTCATGCTGGACATATTTGGTGATAACTTGAGGAGTATACTGAATCTGTTGTGCACACAATATGTTATGTGACACACGTATTGTTACTAAATCTTCTTGGTCAAACATCTAATGCAACATCAACAATATGATGTCATTTGATAATGTATTTTATGTGGCTGGTTATGTGAAAGTCTAAAGTGCAGAGCGGCAACTTCAAGAAATGCGTACGACCGCCTATAGCTTAGACGAAACTTTGGCAAAACTGTGCACTGTCACAAAGCCGCTTACAGGAAGTCGTCACGTCACACTTTCACCAAGTTACAAAGTCTCTGTACACATCACGTCTCAAAGTTTCTTTAAGCAAGTCAAAAAGTCTTTTGCATAAAGTCACTAAATCGCGTATAACCTTTCGCATATACGCAGATGAAAACTCCGGAAAAGATCATTTAATCCTCCCCACCGCTTGTTCTTTTACCTGCCAACTTCCGGTCTTCAAGATGAGACACTTGCGTAAGCCTTCGAAGATCTGAGAATGTTATCGACCGCTTCGATTTGTTTGGAGGTCGGAAATAGTGGCCTCATCTTGATCTGTAGCCTCCGTAATTATAGGGCTCTTCTGCTTTCCTACCCTGCCAGCTCAACCCCCACCCCCCTTTCCAACTTCCCAAACTGCCGCTCTCTCCGTCTGCTTTACGACTGACCTTTGCGTCATGGCAATGCGGGCGAATTATCGACTAGTTTTGTCTTTTTAGACACATTGACTTTCTGTAATGGAGGGTTGTATCGAAGCGTTGCTCCACAACCCGTTTCTTCCAGAGAGTTTCCTTTCCAAGACCGACTGTCATGCGTGAAAGTGTTTATGGGAATACAAAGGGTGTTATGGTAAGGGGACAGAATAACATAAGACAATCGACGAATAAGAAAATTTCTTAGATGTTTAGGAAAGTTTCGGTGGGGGAGGGGGATGTTGGTGGCTGCTTTTGATTTCTTTTGGAAGGGTTGGGGGCGCAGTCGCATGCCGCAAGACCTTGAGAACCTTTCGTTTCTCTCCTAACATCATTGTAGGAATCGTTCTTCTGAGATTTCTTTTCTCCAACATTGTCTGTGCCTGCATGCTTCTCTTCATTCCCTCTGTTGTAAGTCCTACCTGGTGCAGTCTTCTCACTTTTTTGTGTACTTCAGCGCTCAATAATTTTCTGAGTTTTCGCGATGACGTCATGGAGCATGCCCAGTCGTCGAGTTTTCGTACTGAACAAACTGTTCGCGTGCACTTTATTCATGTGTAGAGGAGCTCAGTTTTCACCTGCAACCCTTATAAATTTCTCTCATTAGTTTCATACATTTCGAACACCTCTATGTCTAATTTTTCGCATGCGGTCTGTTCGTGTGTTGCCAAACATTGTATTGTTTCCGACAGCGCTCCAGCTGTGCGCGTACCAGCGAGTTCAGTTGTCGCGTGCAGCTGTCATAAACAAGGTGCTGACACATTCTCTTTCCCTTCTTCAGTTACAAAAGACTAGTTGCGCTAGCCTGTACTCTAAGGTGTTCAATGTGTTGGAAGTGAGTGGCAGAAGAGGTCACGACTGGGCATGCGCAGTGACCTCATCGCGAAAACAGACTGTGACAGTTTGCACGCGCAAGGAGTATCTCACATTCAGATGTTTAGTAGAAATGAACCTTTTCCCTTATAAAACTTTAGAATCTCTTACATAATTTTATTTTCATAAAGGCAATTTGAAACAGCCTAGTTAGGCCTAAATGTTAGTACATTAGTTTGATTTATCCAGTTACTTATTGAAGCTGATCATTCTTGCATTCTCACGACCAGGGAGCTACGCAAAATTAACTTTGGATAAGGAGAACAGATTTGTCTTTGAACACTTTCACTGTTCACACATATTTGTGACTATTAAGGTAAACTAGCCATAATTATTTGCACAAGGAGTTTTTCTGTCCTTGCTGTCGCGCATAGAGCAATTTTCTGCTTTGAAAGCTCAATGAAGTGACGGCAACCAGAGTGATGAGCAGGGCCTTTGAGGCAAGATCATCCAGGGACATTAATCTTGAGATGCTTAAATCTTGCAGGTCTAAAAATTGTGATTTCTCTAGTAACCAGATCAACACCAGATTATGGGTACGCATTCTGTACCAGGGTTTCAACAAATTCAGCAAGGTACCACCGACCGGTCCTTTTTGAGGTAGCTTGAAAGAGTTTTTAAAAACTTCTAATTCCTGAAACCTACGAATTGCGGTCCAGGAAGTTTGCATTCCTAAACAGTTGCGTTCCCGATCTCCTGACCTGTAGGTCCTGTTGAATAGAAGATCGATAAGAGCTTCTATGTAAGCCCAACTATTTGTCAAAAGTATTTTTGTTGAACCGAATTTGCTGCATGACTCTTTTGGGATCTTTCTCGTGGATCTCGGGCGAATGTGGTTATAGAGGGAAAAAATGATTGTTTACTTCATATTGTTTTTATGTATACTTTATTGATTACATCAAAGACTTCTCCCCTTTCTTAATGCATTCTTTCCTGATTTGTTTTGTGAGCCTTCTGTAGAATATCCAATACCCCATAACGCTCAATTCGTTTGTCCACAATTCAGCATGGTTCAGTTTCCCAAAGTCCAAACACCTGCCCACTCCTCAAATAACGGTCATTTGTGAGTATTAGTACTACCTTTAGAATTAGTATTGTTGGGAGCTGCTATAAACCCTAAGGTTGTCATTTCAGTGTCTCCATGCCAGGCTATGTTTTCCTTGCCGCAGAGCTAACATCTTGTATGGCAACATGAAACAGCTTTCTTTCGAATCTTTTCTTTCTTTCCTTTCCGCCCTTTTATTCTTCTTTTATCCTTCTCTTTCACTGAGAATATTACTGGTATTTCTTCCTTTCAGTTCGGAGTAAAAGTCTTCTGTAACCTCCGGCACAATTTTTTCCACGTGCTTCAAAGTGTATGCGTAAGCACGTTAATTAGCCACGCGAAAAGCTCTTTGACATCAAAACGGATTCCTTTTTGTGGCTTCAGTAACAGAAAACTAATTTCTGTGTGTTTGCCAGTGTGTTTCTGCAGACCTTCCTGCTATCCCTACAGCCTCTCTACATAGCTCCTAGGATGAGTTAAAAATAGCTTCGTTCTTGGTTCCTGCTCAAAGCTTTTGTGCTGCAATAAAAATCGAAAGTATGTTGCGTTTGTGTAACACTGATCACACAGAACTGCAGAGATAATAATGTAAATAAATAACTGAAACAATGAAGAGGAAGTGCGATAGAATTTTGTTTGCAGCCGTCAAGACAACCACAAAAGTCTACATTCTTACAGTATATGTTCTTCTGCCCCAAGAGAACGCATTGTGCAGTTTCTATTTAAAAATGATATTCATGTTTGATCATATGCATGTGATTCTGAGACTAAGTCCAAAGTGTCGTCAGTCCTAGTTAATATTTCTCGCCTGTAACAGGTTGGTTGTTGAACATACAACTCTGGTCTTTGGGATTGTTTCATTTTATGCCATGGTTCTCGCTCCAGGATTTATAGTGTGTGTGTGTGTGTGTGTTGTGTATGGTGTATGTGTTGTGTGTAGTGTGTTGTGTGGTTTGTGTGGTGTGGTGTGTGGTGTAGCGTGTGGTGTGGTGTGGTGTGGTGTGGTGTGGTGTGGTGTGGTGTGGGGGTGTGGTGTGTGTGGAAGTGTATGTGTGTGTGTGCGCGCGCGCGCGCGAGAGAGAGAGATGGTGTGTGTTTGTGAGAGAGAGTGCAAAAACAGTAACAACATTTTGCTTTTTACAGTAAAAGTAAAGTATATCATATTCTTGTGGTTGAAGTGGTAGCATACGTAAGTGCTTTATTAACAAGTTTCCAAACAATAAACGAAGCTGAGCTCATACAGTAAAAAGTTCCGGTTCAGTTAGTTAATAGCTTACTTGTTTGCATGCTACTTTGGTACTGTCATATTTAAAAAAATAACATACTGACAACCTGCTTTGTCTCTGTGTGACCTCAGAAAAGAAAAACGTTACTTACCTTGTTGATGGCTTTATAAAAGTGGTATCATTGCGAAAAAAGACCTACTACTGTACAAATACTTTAAGACGATGTCACTGTGAACCCATTTAAAAGAAGGCGGTACTATTTATTCTTTTTGGTTTATTATGGTGTGCCATTTTACCCTCAGGATAAAACAAGGAAGCCATTTAATTCCTTATCCCGAACCGCAGTTTACAAAAAGGTTTGATCGTTAACAAGGCAACAGAAGTGAAGAGAGGCAGTTCTCTCTCTTTTGAACAGGGAGATAAATCAGACGGCTCTGGAGGTTTCTGTAGAGTGATGGCACTGTCTTGTGCAGCCGGAAAAGGAAACACAGAAACATCGCACCGTGGTTTAAAGGTTACATCTTGCTGGACGCTGAGTTGCTTTCACTGCCGGAGACACGTCGCCTGGAGCACAAAGCCCAGTTGGCGCACGTTCCTGCCACGTCCCAGAGACCCGGGCGGTGCTGGCACTCTGGGTGCCCGCAGTGGGGTGCGGTGCTCGCGGGCAGAAACTGGGTGAGTTCTGATAACAAGGGGAACTAAACTGCAGGAGAGAGGCGGGTGCTCTAATTGTCTCATGTTCAAGAACTTTTTCAGGACTGGCTGCATCCAGTGAGATGTGCCTCTAGTGAACAGCAAACCAACCAGCGTTGTGAGTTCCTGTGCCCTTGTCTGTCTGAAAATGTCTTTGGTCCGTCTTTCCATCACGCCTACTTCAATCTGAAATGTCATTATCTATCACTGACACTACGGTGTGTTATGTTACACTAATTACTTGCAAGGTTGGCTGCTCGCTGCAATGTAGCCTTATTTGTTACATGATATAATCAACAAAAACTGCCACTTTATTTCACATAACCTTCGCCTGCATCCCCACCCAAACCTCAGGACCCTATTTGGGCTCATGTTTCCCAGCATGAATCATTATGAATGTTTCTGCTCACATTCTGCTCTCATTATTAGAAAATGCAGTTTTTTCTGCGCATGCACCTCGCACCCCCTACAGAGACCAACCGTCAGTAGTGATGCTTCGTTCGGAAGAATCCATACAGGCCAGCGAAAACAATATGCTGAAAATTGCCCGTAATCTGAGGACCAGCCAGTTGGCTTTCATGTTTATCTAATAAACATACGTCACGTGATGGCTGTCTGAATGTGCTGCCTCGCAGGCGCGTGCTGGTGCCAAACACCATGCAATCCAAAAGACAAATCTCTGGTCCCCGCCGATCCTAGCTTCCCTTGGGCCCCTAAGGGATACAGTTCGTTTACTCTATGGGTGATAATACCTCGGTAGGCGAACGTTACTGAGTCGAATTGTCCAGCGAGGTCCACACTGTCAGACGAACACATGACACCAGAGCACAATTCCACACACTCAGAGAGAAAGTTTGTGATGCCAGTGCACAGTGGTCTAATTTCTGATTATGTTATTTCATGTCTTATGTACTAAGCACTGGAGATTGTCCTTGTATCACCATTGTCTTTAGCGATCAGCTGTGATCGTTTGTAGATCGGTTGGTGGGATTGTTAGTTTGCACATCCTCCATTTCCTTTGATTTTTGCTTGGTCTTTGCATTGGTAGTTTATTATAGTATCATCTTCGTCGTCGTCATCGTAATCGTCATCGTCATAATGATGATCATTTTTTGATGAAGATAAGTGTTCCAATTCTGGTTGTCAACCTCTCTCTCTCTCTCTCTCTCACACACACACACACACAGTGATATATCTACAATACAAAGATTGGATTTGTACTACAGTTTTAAGGCAATGTGCAGCCGGGGCGATACACAGATATCTTAAGAGTGCAATGTTTCAGGCATACATATATCAAGCTGAAATTTGGAATATAACGAGTTACATCACCTCTGCTTACTTAACCAGATGCCCTGTCCTCAATGAAGACGAGGAACCTGTCTCCGTTATGCATAGCGACATCAGACCAGAAGTGGAGGTACTTAAAACTTAGAGCACTATACAGGCAGGGAAACGATGATGTCACGCATGCACTGGCAGGTAAAGCAGAGGCAATTCTCTCGATGCTTGTGTCAGATATCCAAGAGAAGAAATGAATGAATGCCTTAATGATAACTAATATGACTTATTTATTTATTGTAATTAATCACTGTGACTGTTTGCTGTATGTTCCGCCTTGAAACAAATCATGCCGTAGGTTTTCAATAGTGTCGACGTCTCTGTCGCTCTGTCACTCACTCACGCACGCACGCACGCACGCACGCACGCACGCACAGAGCCAGAGACATACAGAAATAAACAGGGGTGAGTCGGAGGAGGATTGAACTTTAGCTTAAAGTGCATCTTTATGTCCTATTAAAAGTTTATTTTATTTTTTAAATAACTTTTTCCCTGCTAATATCTGTGAGCTACATGAGCGATACACTAGTGTAATGGGGAATAACCATGACCTTTATGGGTTCTGTATGATGACGAAATGTTTTCTGTTGTAAATACGTCTTGTAACCGCGTAACAGAAGTCTGGAAAGTGAGGTTGGAGAACAGACGGTTCGATGGTTCACGTCGTTGCGTAATACCGTGCCTGCACGCACTGCACGCTCGCTCCCATCTGAATGTATTCGGCGTGGCTGCAGCTATACAGGCCCCGTGCCTCTTGAAAACTAAGAAACATTCACGGAATCCGCTCCCCTGGGCTCACGTCCGGCTTGGCTCAGCCCAGTTCTTCACAAACAAAGCCAGCATCCACTTAATCAGATCAAATCACGAGGGCACGGGACACGGTCAACAAATTGCCTGGGTGCCGAAACTGTGGACCCTTCTCTATCGATATGATGATCCTCCGTCCTTGGGAAGTTCCCGGATGTCGAAGCTTCATGGCTAGTGTACTTGGGGGCATAACACTCTATGGCCAGCAGGTTACTGACCATGCACGATACACAAGTAATACTTTGTCTTTTATTTGTGACATAAAGCCTTACGTTTACATATTAAAGGTCACAACGAGTGCTTTGAACGGGAAAAAGAAAGACATAGAAAACGAAGAAAAGACAGAAGAAAGAGAGAGAGAGAGAGATAAAAAACAAATAATGTCACTGCAAGGTTAACTTAACAACACTCTGAAATGCAGACAATTCTCCCACGATCACATGCGCGCGAGTGCCCAGGTTTCGCACGCGTTTGCGTTTGTTTATGCTTGCGTACGTGTGTTCGTGCGTGTGCTTGACTGAATGCTATTATTTGCACGCACTTCCATGTTTATGCGTGCGTGCGTGCGTGCGTACGTGTGCTCGCATGCATTCGTTTAACTTTCTTGCCTGTCTGACTAGCTGCATTCCCACACTGCTGGTGTGTCCACTGTATCAAGTTTCACCACCAGCCCGGATTTGGGTTGCATGATCATTCGTATGTGTCTTTTCGGTCGTAAGAGCGTTCGTAATGTTTGTGCCCTCTTTTTGTTTTAAGGACACCTTTACGCATGGAAAGACGATAAGAATGCTCGTTCAACCCCGATCCAGAAGTCTAGTGTCACTACTGTCTGTGCCCCCTCCCCCCCCCCACCTCTTTACATCTTGCTTATGTCAGCAATGCAGATGCCACATGACTAGTTCACAGCTGCAATTGTTTAGCTCCACATCACTTTGATGCCAAGAGAGGATAATGGCGCCCGCTTGCATCGGAAATGTTGGAGATTACGTGCCCTTGAACTCCGCGGTTAAGGGCGGTCATCAGCTTTAGATTCCGATCCGAGTTTTTAATCGACCGGAAATTTTCCCCCATCCTAAACTCAGCTATAATTGTCACCGGTGCTCTACAGGACACGAATGGCTTAAAAAGCCAGCTAACAATGAATGTTTTTATGTCGTTGACTTCGACCCACAAGCAGGGTGCTACATGGCGGATGAGAAGAACGGCGTGAACATAGCGATGCTGCAAAGCACTCCATCAGCTAACGTGCTGCGGTCGTCCCTAGAGACCTCTGATAGTACTCCAATAAAAGCCTTGTGCTTGGATGCATGAGCGTTCGAATCTGGCCTTATGGCGTTTGTAAGAACGACCGTACAGCCCGTTCGCCCTATATATTTTACGTGCACCCGTATGGACAGGCGATAAGCACTGCCATGCAATCCGTCTCTGGCTTGCCTAATCGTTCGTATGTCTCCACCATATATTAAAGTACCTTTACTGTCCGTTCTGTTCACATTTTTGAAGGGAAGTAGTTACGAATGTTTCTCTGTTTTGTTCGCATATAGACATAGCTAGATATAGAAGAGAGCAGTTCCGTCTTGCAGTTCATCCCGGCAATGCGGGCTATAAGGTGGCCGCCTGAGCTTTGCTTTTTTGTGGAGGGCAGTCATGGAAGGATGCAACACCCTTGAGCTTACAGTCAAAGGGACTTCATCCAACCAGTCACGGAGCGGCCGTCAGAAAGGGATGATTGCAGACGACAGAAAATCACAAAGTTGTTAGCTTTCTTTGTAACAAGCAGGACGGTAGGACGGGTGCAGCACAGAGAGCTTGGGGAGGGTGTGAGAGCAGAGGAACGGGATGGGGCGGGAGGAAGATTCCAAATGCTGTTGGCAGACATGCATAGGGTCGCTTTGGCGGTAATAGCCCAGAGAGGACGGGCGTTCTATTAGTTGCAAACGGTCCGAAAGGCCCTGGGGTTTTCCCGACAATAGAGTCGAAGCGCCTCCCTGCCATGGTCAAAGCATCGAGGGAGGGCTTCCGCTACAAAAGAGTTGGGCCATTTCTGCTTTCTCCTCGCCATCCGAGATTGACCAAGATTAATCTCAGAGGCAATCAATGTGAAAAAGAGAGGGTCGGGCTGAGACTTCCATTGCAAGGCAAACAGAAGGTTCGGAAGGGAGGCGGTATCACGCCGCAGAGTCTGACAGGGCTGGAGGAATGTTTTGCGATGGAAACCCTCCAGATACTCCACTCACGTAAAACTCACGTAATCCTCACGTAACTGTTAAGTACTGGCCATATGGCAACCAGGTCAGCCTTCTTACTCATGCGACAGCGCGTTGATGAGTGAGTGCATACTGTAAGTAGCCAGTACTGTGGGAAGATGCGCTTTTACGAAAACAGGAATATCTCGTTTTTCGACATTTACCGAAATATACGCACGTTTTCTCTTCGCGTGGAAGTGCACATCTTCCCGTGGTGCAGAAAACAGACTTAGACAGATCTTCTGAGCAGGATAATGGAGTTTTCCATCCTACTTAAGGAAAAAAATGATGGAAGGAAATTCGCAAGTGGAAACCCGCATTTTAGAAAAAAAAACATGCGCTGATGAAAGATAAGACAAGTTCGGAGCAATTAATATCCAGACACGACTTCCTCACCCGTCTGGTCAGAGTACGGCTGCTGTTTATTTGTAAAATTCGTTGATCTTGTGAACAATTTTTAAAAATTAAAGCATCGACCACTTTCAATGCTGTACAGGGCAAAGTACTGAAAGAGAACACTTTCTATTGCCATGCAAATCGAAACACACTTTATAAGATAAAACAGTTCTGAAACAGAGATGATTGACCATAGCAGTACTCAAGAAGCGTGAGCCACAGTAGCTATGATCAAATTTGTGGTGTGTGTTTGTGTTGGAGGGGAGGGGTTAACTTAATGATATTCCTGGATGCAGCCTTGTACACGTTCGTATTAAAATGGTTCTGACAGAAGTAGTTCTTTCAGAGCAGGCGAAATTAGTCAGCAAACAGTTTTACAATAATAACAAGTCCTTTACTTTTAATCAAACGAAGACTTTTCCTCCAGCCAGATTGCTAGCTACTAAACAAGGCATTTGTCTCTCGACGGATGTATTTTGATAATATCATTATAATGCCCCTTATTATTCTAGCCCTTTTTCAACCTACTAAAATTGGAGTAAAATGAGAAAAATCGAAAGTCGTCTTTGCCAGCTTGCCTCTCTGCCTGAGACGAAGCCTGGGATGGAGCTCACAGAAAGGGGGAAACATCACGTGGTAGGCGTGTGATATAGTAGCTGACCTTCCTGCACTGGCGACGGAAGCCAGAAGTCTACAGACTATTTTCGGCTGTGGTCGTACGTGGGTATGGTTGTGGTCGTGGCGTGGCATTTTCGTAAACACTGTGTTGCCTGTGTATCGTAGATTGGACAGCCAAGCGCTGATTGCTACGGGCGCTGTTTGGACGGGCTGTGTCCACGACTGACCCTCGGAGGCTGGTCTGAAGCGCTGGGAAAACTCTTCAGCAATTTTTGTCGCGTCCTGCGGGACTAGCAGTCGCACGTTTGCTGGCTTGATGACAGTTAATGATGCACGACTGGGCTGTGAAGGAAACAAAGGTGGAATAAAAGGGGATTTTTAAAATCATGAATAAACTTGGTGTGTGTATCAGTTTTTGCACATATTTGTGTGTGTGTGTGTAGGGTGAGGGGGCATGTAGGCTTGCAAAATAGGAAATGAAGTAAGTAAACCTTTAAGTTAGAGAACAAGAAATGCATGCATACATGCATACATACATCCATACAGCCATACATACATACATACGTACGTACGTGCGTACACATATACGCATATACACATACATAAGTGCCTACGTACTGCGCACGTGTGTATGCGTGCGCATGCATGCATGCATGGACGGATGTATGCATGCATGGAGACAGGCAGGCAGACAGGTTGGTAGTTAGATATTTACGGACGGACGGACGGACGGACGCATGCATGCATTCAGGAAGGCAGGTAGCTAGGTATTTACGGACGGACGGGGGGATGGATGATTTGACCGACCGACCGACTGACAGGTAGGTAGACCTATACTAGGAAGGTAGGTACAGATAGACAGACAGACAGACATAGATAAATAGATAAGCGGGTGAATCAGTCAGTCTGTCAGTGCAAGGTAGGTTGATTGAGCAATATGTGCGAGGGGGCAAGCGTATGCACATTCCCGCGATTGCTTGGAGTCGACGGGGTTTCAGGGCACCAGCGGCATGTGTCTTAATCCATCTGCACCGATCCTCTAAGAAGAGAACTCGAGCGCGCTGCTAATCAAACAGTCAAGTAATTAAGGAATTCAAACAATCTTTACCCCACGTCTGCTTTCTCCATCCTGTGTTCTAGCCGCTGACCAACTCCGCTCGCCTCATGCACAATGTCCGCCCTCTATCCGCACAATTTAGATTGAATCCTCTCCCGGAATGATTCATTAATACCGCTTGTCTCAAGTAATCACGCACAGGCCTAGCGACAGTATAGTGGAGCATGTCTACCTTCCAGTAGACAGATCAGGCTGTCTACATCAAGTCGACGACTGACCTCTGCGGCAGCTAGTCAGCTAAAATCATGATTTGTTCTGATTTGTCGCGATTAAACGCTGATTTGCATGGGCTCTGCCCGGGGTAAGTTCTCGCATCTTGCAAATTAAACAGCTAAGACCTTAAACCCATACTTAGCTGCAGATCTAGTTTTTTTTTTACTAAGTGACTAAGTTTACTAAGCCTATGGGTTCTGTATTACTTCTGCTTCTAATCATTCATCGGGCATTAGCAAACATTTCCGAACAGGCATGCAGCTCTAGAGCTTTTCATTTCCAGCACGTGCAAGTTGTTCTCTTCTCAGCAGTGGGAATGTATTTTACTTTTAAAGCAATGTGTAAACTTTAGAACACAGCTGTCATCTCATTCATATCTCGGATGAGATACAAATAAACGTCAATATACCTCGGATCTAAAATTAATAACAAAATATCGTCTAAGATTCCAACAAGGAAAGACAATTTCTCGCATCTTCAGTATGCCTCGATATAAATATTAAAGAAAGGTGTAAGATTTTAGCAAAGAAAAAGAATTGTTCGCGTGTTACCGATGAATTTAGAAGTAACATTAACCGGTGATCATATATTAGCAGGAGCTGCAATGCTGTTTTTTATCTCTTTCATCGTCATCATCATTAGCGTCGTCATCGTCGTCGTCGTTGCTGGTGCCGTCACCCCCAACATCGCCATCACAACCGCAACCTTCACTCTATCATCGTACATTCATCTCCTTATTGTATGAAATGAACCTATACGGGCTTCAACATCGCAGAAGCTCACAAATCGAAACATAATCTAATTAAATTCAGATGCAGTTCTTACGAAAAAAAAGTCTTTATTCGTTGACATTTTTGATCAGAGGCAAAACATGTTTGCTTCTCTGAGAGAAGATTTGGAAAACTTGGACGAGGATAGCAGATACACGCTGTGCTGCTGTCTGCAAGTCTGGAACTTCTTGATGAAAACTGTATACTCTTGTCTGCAAGTCTAGAATATCTTGATGAAGGCTGTGTGGTTCTGTCTGCAAGTCTGCAACGTTTTGATGAAGACTGTGTACTCCTGTCTGCAAGTCTAGAAAATCTTTATGAAGGCTGTGTGGTTCTGTCTACAAGTCTGTAACGTTTTGATGAAGACTGTGTGGTTCTGTCCACAAGTGTGTAACGTTTCGATGAAGACTGTGTGGTTCTGTCTACAAGTCTGTAACGTTTTGATGAAGACTGTGTGGTTCTGTCCACAAGTGTGTAACGTTTTGATGAAGACTGTGTGGTTCTGTCTACAAGTCTGTAACGTTTTGATGAAGACTGTGTGGTTCTGTCTGCATGTCTTTAACGTTTTGATAAAGACTGTGTGGTTCTGTCTACAAGTCTGTAACGTTTTGATGAAGACTGTGTGGTTCTGTCTGCATGTCTGTAACGTTTTGATGAAGACTGTGTGGTTCTGTCTACAAGTCTGTAAC